>CAUYUJ010017591.1:40000-86055 GCA_963575745.1 Prorocentrum cordatum
AGCCCCGACAGGAGGCGACCCTCGTCGACTCTGTCTGGGAGCGGGCGCTGAAAGGGCCCTGGGACACACAGACAAATAGACACAGATAACAGGACTCTCCCCCATAGTTGCCCACATTTTCGGAGTTTTTGTCTCCTCCCCCACTTCCCATAATTTCCCATGTTTCCGGGGGCATCGACGATTCATTGTGTCTGTGTTTTTTTCCCTCCTGAGGCATGTCAACACGATGACAGGTTCGATGACCCAATCGTGAAGTTAGTGAGGTACTCCAGACGCCGTGCGAGTGGAACGTCCAGCCACGTAGACGAGCTGCCCTGCGAACGATGGCGTATGTAAAAGGTCACTGTGCGGCGGCGTGCTCAAAGTTGAAGGAAGGAGGCGCGAGAAGATCGCATCGTGAATCAACAACTCTCTAGGCAAATCGAGGACACCGCACAAGCCGACCTGCATTAGGCAAACTCCTGCTATGAACCCAGGCCTGAACAATTCGACCCTTGTCGATCTGTGATGGTCCAGCCTGACGCATGGCTCACACCGTGGATGTCGTGGGGAGGAGGGTTTTTTGAGCTGGTTGGGGCACAATGAAATCTGCCAGGAGGTGGAGATGAAGCCAAATCAGCTCAAAATCGGTCCCTGGACTCCTCCGTGAAATCATCTGTCGGGCGTTGGCAGAACTAGGTTTAGCGGGCCCTGGTTTAGTGATGTGTACTGGGGGGCGCCCCCCCCGCCCCGTTCCACTAACCAGAACTGCCGTCACCCGAAAAAACACCAGCTACGGCAAACCTGGTTTAGTGATTCTGGCCAATTCAGGGGCTCTGGGGCCCTACCACTAACCGGGTCCCCTTACCTGGGGTCCTGGCTATTCTCGAATCTGGTGTAGTTTTTCACCCAGGTTAGTTTTTCACAGTCCTGGGGTCCGAAAGCGGTCCTTGGAGGCCGAAAAGGGCAACAGAAACCTTCCCAAACCTAGAACCTCGAACCTGCCAGCCCGTACTGCTGGCCGCAACCAGGGCCGGGGCCACTTCAGGCCCCCAAACGGCTTCCGAGCGTCGCTAGATCGAGGATCTCGGTGTCCGGCTTGCCCTTCCCGAACCCAGAACCTCGAACCTGCCCGCCCGTCCTGCTGGCCAGAAGCAATGCCGTGGCCAATTCAGGCCCCCTGACAGCTTCTGAGCGGAGGGGAAGGGGGGCGCTCGCCAGATCGAGGACCTCGGTGGTGTCCAGCTTGCCCTTCCCGAGCCCAGAACCTCGAACCTGCCCGCCCGTCCTGCTGGCCGGAAGCAGTGTTTGGTCGGGCATGTCCTGCTACAGGTGGATTTTGGAGGGAAAAACCACACTAGCCAAAACATGTGCAAAAAAACAAGCATCATAGAAACATCGTCCTCGCATTATGTTTGGACTATCGGAAGTTGGGGGGTGAGATCGCAGTGAAACGGAGACCCCCCACCAGGAAATCGATTTCGGTTTCGTGTTCGTGTCGTTCGTACGGGCGAGGCGAAGCTGCGCGTGATCCTCCTATAGCTAGGCCGAAGTAGGAGCGAAAGTCAGTGTCCCGTCCGCCAGTGGCCGGGATGTCCCAGTTAGGCGGGGCGGTGTCCCGGGTGTCCCGGGCGTCCCGGCGCTAACGCATGTCGCTAATTTCATAATTCATGTTATTCGGCGCCTGCGGCGGGCTTTCTTATCCAATCCGATTTATCTTATCCAATCCATCTTGTCCATTCCAATCGATCTTATCTTATCCAACCCATCTTGCCCCATCCATCCAACCCAATCCACCAACTCATTTGCTTCTGCGCCTGCGGCGGGCCAATCCAATCCATCTCATCGTATCCAATCCATTTCTTCCAATCCAACCCATCTTACCTGATCCAATCCATCTTATCCCATCCAATCCAATCCACCTAACCCAATCCATCAATTCGTTTTTGTCGGCGCCTGCGGCGGGCTTTCTTATCCAATCTTGCTTATCTTATCCAATGCATCTTGTCCAATCCAATACATCTTATCTTATCCAACCCATCTTGGGTGAGAAGAGATCAAGGTGAGATGAGATCAAGTTGACAGGCTGGAGGTCAGTCAGGGTGGGCATGTGATCTCACCCACCCCCCCCAAACCTCCTTATCGCCCGCAGGGCGGTCGTATGGGTATTTGAACCTTCCTCCTGTAGAGGGACACGCCCGACTTACAGGCAGTGCTGGGCCACCTCAGGCCCCCAGGCGGCTCTGAGCGGGGGGCCCAAACCTCCGAAACATTCTGATTCTTGCGCGACGCGACCCCCCGGGGGGTCCGGACCCCTTCCCCCGGGACCGGCTTCTCACCCG
This sequence comes from Prorocentrum cordatum, assembly GCA_963575745.1. Lineage (NCBI taxonomy): Eukaryota > Dinophyceae > Prorocentrales > Prorocentraceae > Prorocentrum > Prorocentrum cordatum. The sequence continues at coordinate 42,322 of CAUYUJ010017591.1, forward strand.
GAGTCGCTTTCTGACGGTCCCGAGGCCCAAGTAAGGGCCCCCAGAGAGTGTCATTGCACCGACCTTGCAGACGTGCTGCAGCGGATTCTTGCGTGGATCGCTGTCAATGCAGAAGCTCGACACGGCGAGTGAAAAACGACGTGAACTTCACATGGATTTTTGCAGTCTTCATTCCTGACCAGAAACAAACCGTGCGAAATTCTCCGGGACAACCCAGGCCCACCCACTTGTTTTCCGAGTGCAATCCGCTCTACGATGTTGGCGCCATGAAGAATGAACATGGCGAAAAACAAGCCGCCGTGATTTTTTCATGGCTCGAGGGGGCCTGGTGGGGGGGGGGCGCTCGCCAGGTCGAGGATCTCGGTGGTGTCCAGCGAGCTGGAGCCGTCCGAGCCGCCGAAAACGAGCAGCCGCTGGCGCTCGAGCATGGCCTGGCGGCTGGGGCGACGAGCGCGCGACAGGGGGGGGAGGAAAGGGGGGGCGCAGGGCCCTCTCGAGCGACGAGGTACAAGGGGGTGCTACGCTGAGGGAAATGGATGATGGAGGCAGAACGAGCGGCAGAGACGTAAACTGGTTTCAGTCGAAGAGGGCCGGCAAACGCCGCGCAGCGCGCGGCGTGCCCCCTTCGCAGGCTGCCGCTGCGCGGCGTCGCGTTCGTCGGCGGGCGCGGCCGCCAACACCCCCGCACCCCCGATCGCCGGCGCGCGCTTGTGCCTGCCAAGCAAACGAGCTGGTGTGCCTACCTCTCAGGGTGCTCAGACCGTCCCGCGGCCTTTCCCCCCCCCCATTGTTTCCCTCCAGCCTTCCCCTGCCTGTGCCTGGATTTGCTCCGCATGCGTCCCAACGTACCCTTGCCGCAGCTCGGACCCGCGAGACCGCCGACCTCAAAGTCTGGGTCGTCCTCCTCGTCCTTCCCCATGCGCCTGCTAATGGGGTCAGACTTCTGGGGGCCAGAACGAGCGATGGGTAAATTGAAGACACATGTCCTGAGAAAAAAACATCCGTCCTGGCGAAGATAGAAAGTGCCAGACAAATTACTCAATACAACTGTTTCAGAAGAGCACACAGTCCCGAACAAGGGACATTTGAGGAATCGAGCATATTACCTTTTTCGGACCACCGAAAGGCTCACCGCCATGACCAGGCGAAAAACCTCCGCGCTCTCCCCAGATCCCCAACGTTTTTTGTTGTTGGTTCCCATCGTACTTAAGGACCACATCCCAAAAATAATTTCGAGCACCCTGAAAAGTAGCGAATGTCTGCCCAACACGCCAGCGACATGTCGAACAAGTATAGACTCCCAGGGCCCGACACGCGAAACTCCTTCAGTTTGGGTGCTTCCCTGATGCTCGATGTTTTTCCCAACCAACCTGTGTTGTTGGGTCCTCGTTTTGAAGAGATGGTCCCCGCGTCCCTTCTCCTCCTCTTCCTCCTCTCCTCCTCTTCCCCTTCTCCTCTCCGCATGCGTCATCCACCACCCACCACAGCGTTTCGTGGCCCCATAAGGGGGCTCCACCGAATGCCCCAGTGGGACCGCCCGCATGCGTCATCCACCGCCCGGCACAGCATGTCGTGGCTCCATAGGGAATGGAACTCCACAAGGCTCCAATGGGACCGCCCGCGTGCGTCATCCAGCACCCAGCGAAGAAATTTCGTGTCCCAATAGGGAACCCCACCGAAAGCTCCGATGGGACCGCCCGCGTGCGTCACCCACCACCCAACACAGCGCTTCTTGGCCCCATAGAGGGGCTCCACCGAAGGCCCCACTGGGACCGCCCGCATGAGTCATCCACCACCCAGTACAGCGTTTCGTGGCCCCGTAGGGGGCTCCACCGAAGGCCCCAGCGGGACCGCCCGCATGCGTTATCCACCACCCAGTACCCAATACAGCGTTTCGTGTCCCCACAAGGAGCTCCACCTAAGGTCTCCGTGGCGGAACTCGCATGGCGGCCCAGTGGCGGAGTTCGCATGGCGGCGACTTTCGATTTTCGGAAGTTTTTCGTCGTTTTCGATGTATTGAGGCCGCTTTCGGGCCGCGCATCCCGGGCGGAAGCCAGCCTGCTCGCTCTCTGCTCCGCGCAGCGGATGACCCGCGCGCGTCGCCGGGACCCCTTCGGGGCGACCAGCGCGCGTCTCGGGGACTCCGTGCGGCGCCGCGCCCGCAGCCTTGGACGCGGGCGCGCACGGGCAAAGAGGGAGAAGAAGAACGGGAAGGAAGCGGGCGCGATCCTCGTGAGAGGCGTGCCGACATGGGCGTCGACATTTATGCACGTAGACTCACGCGCGCGCAGGCTCATCCTCAATCAGACTCACTCGCTCTCAGTCTCTCGCACACAGACCTATCGTCTTCGCTCGCGTTGTGTGCCCCGCCGCGCATGTCGGCACGCGCCTCACACGGTTCGTGGCCCCATAGGGAGCGCGGGCGAAGATGATATTCAAAATTGCGGTACTCACAACTGCATATGGTTGGGTCCTTCGCCAGGCTAATTTTCAGGTGATCGAAGCTAAAGAAGGTCGAGATCTCATAATCCCAAGAAGTCTCGACCCCTTCCGCGGGACCAATTTTTCATCCTGAGCCGTTGTTTGACAGTCCTGGGGCCCAGTGAGGGCTCACGGAAACTGAAAATAACGAATGAGCACCGTTTAACCGAACCCGATCCCCAACGGCGTGACCTGGGCCACACTAACTGATTTTTCCCCCAAGATGGGGATATGAGCTGTTCCTTCGGGCTTCGGGGGGTAGATCTCCAACCAGGGTTGTAAAATGGTGGGGGTCTGGATGGGGACGGGGCTGGGGGTCGATTGACGTACCCGTCGCTCGGAAGAAGTGGGTAGAAGCATGAAGTAGGAAGGCGTTGGAAGTAGATTGGGCTTCCGCCCGCCCCCAGAAGAGGAAGCAACATGTGAAACCACTCGATCATTGAAGTAGGAAGGCGCCTATATTGATATTCGAAATTCAATTAGCCTGGCGAAGGGCCCAACCATATGCAGTTGTGAGTACCCTCGTTGTATGCACCGCATTCGGAGGAGCTTCTTATAGGGCTACGAATCGTGTGAGGGGTGTGCCAAAAATTATCCGGTGGGCGCATGCGAAAGCAACCACTTGGGCCGTCGGTGGAATTACCTATGGGGCCACGAAGCGCGTGAGAGGTGTGCCGAAATAGGTGCGGTGGGCGCATGCGAACGCAGCCACTGGGGCCGTGCCGGAATGGGTGCGGTGGGCGCATGTGAACGCAGCCACTGGCGCCTTCGGTGGAGCTCACTATGGAGCCACGAAGCGTGTGAGGAGTGTGCCGAAACGTGCGCGGGTGACGCATGCGGGCGGTGGCACTGGGGCCTTCGGTGAAGCTCCCAACGGGTCCACGAAACGTGTGAGAGGCGTGCCGAAACGTGCGTGGGTGACGCATGCGGGCGGTGGCACTGGGGCCTTCGGTGGAGCCCCTCCCTATGGGGCCACGAAACGTGTGAGGGGTGTGCCGAAATGGGGGTGGGTAACGCATGCGGGCGGTGGCACTGGCGCCTGCTGTGGAGCTCCCGATGGCTGGGGCCTTTGGAGGAGCTCCCCATGGGGCTAACGAGCGCTGTAGTGGGTGAAACGCAGGGAGGAGGGGGAGGACGAGGGAGGATGAGGAAGGAAGGAAGGGAGGAGGAAGGAACGCGGGGACCGTCTCTTCAACACGAGGACCCAACACCACAGGATGGTTGGGAAAAACATGTATTCTTTTAATGACCGACGAATAACTGAGAAAACCCTTCCGCCGTGTTTTTTTCTGGACTTGAGTCGGCGGCGAGCGAGGGGGGAAGTGAGAAGGAGAGAAGTCCCGCCGCCTTCTTTCGCCATCGCTCGGACCTTCCATTCCGCGTGCATGTTTTCGGCTTCGTGCGTGCATTTTCCGCAAGAGGAACCATATGCTCCTCGATGATAGTCCATGCCAAGAAACAAACACATGTCCGAGCGATGCCAAAAAATCTCTCCTTCTAGGAATCAACGATATAACCATAAACTTTTGGCGCGCCGCGCTGATTTCTTGGATCCACGCCGGGCCCCCCCCGGGCGGCGCCTATGGTGTTTTTATTCTTCGACCAAATTCTCCTCGATGGTCCTGGCCGAGACAAGTACATACTCCTCCCCCTCCTTCTCCTCCTCCTCCTCCTCCTCTCCCTCCCCCTCCTCTCCCTCCCCCTCCCCCTCCTCCTCCTCCTCCTCCTCCTCCTCCTCCTCCTCCTCCGCCCTCCTCCTTCTCCTCCTCCTTCTCCTCCTCCCCCTCCCCTCCTCCTCCTCCTCCTCCTTCTCCTCCTCCTCCTCTCCTCCTCCTTCGCCCCTCCTCCTCCTCCTCCGCCTCCTCCTCCTCTCCTCCTCCTCCTCCTCGCCCTCCTCCTCCTCCGCCTCCTCCTCCTCCCTGCCCCTCCTCCTCTCTCCTCCTCCTCCCTCCTCCTCCCTCCTCCTCCTCCTCCCCCCCTCCTCTTCCTCCTCCTCCCCTCCTCCTCCTCCTCCGCCCTCCTCCGCCTCCTCCTCCTCCTCCTCCTTCCTCCTCCTCCTCCTCCTCTCCTCCTCCTCCTCCTCCGCCCTCCTCCGCCTCCTCCTCCTCCTCCTCCTCTGCCCCTCCTCCTCCTCCTCCTCCTCGTTCTCCTCCTCCTCCTCCTCCTCCTTCGCCTCCTCCTCCTCCCTCCTCTCCGCCCTCCTCCTCCTCCTCCTCTCCTCCTCCTCCTCCTCCTCCTCCTCCTCTCCTCCCTCCCCCTCCTCCTCCTCCTCCTTCTCCTCCTCCTCCCCCTCCTCTTCCTCCTTCTCCTCCTCCTCCTCCTCCTCCTCCTCCTCCTCCTCCTCCTCCTCCTCCTCCTCCTCCTCCTCCTCCTCCTCCCCCTCCGCTCGCCGCCGACGCGAGGGCGGCGGGGCGGCGAGGGCGCGCCACGGCGCAGAAGTTGCGCCGCGTGCACGTGGACGGCCCGGGCGTGAACTGCGGCGGGGGGCGGCGGGGGGCGCCGCCGGGCGCCCGCCGGGAGGGCGGGGGCTCGGTCGTCAGAGGAGGAAGAGGAGGTACCCAGACATGATCGCGTCGTAAGACAAATCAAGACGGGAAGTTTTTGGCCGTTTTCGGCCTCGGGGGACCCTCGCTGGGCCTCGGGACCGTCAAAAACGGCTCAGGATGAAGAACCGGTCCCGGGGAAAGGGTCGGGACTTCCAGGGACAACGTAATGAAAAAAACAGGACGTCGCATGTCTGGATACCGATACTGCTACCCTTCGCCCGTTTTCCCCTCTCTAGACCTCCTCGGAGGCTCTCGTTGCCACCGCTGGATTCGCTTTGAAGTTCTGGTCAGGACGCACCCCGGGAGAGGTCCGGGGAGTAGCGGTATCGGTACCTTTTGGTCGACCAGGTCGGCGCCTGTGCAGGTCAGCACGAGGAAGGGAGCAGGAGATAGAGGCCTCCTAGACGGGCTCCGAGTGGATGGGGTCGGAGGAATCGCGCCGCATCGCCGATGCATCAGACATCGACGATGCATCGACGATGCATAGGCGATGTCGGCGATGCGTCGGCGACGTCGGCGTGGAGAAAATCGGGTTCCACATCGAGCCGCATCGCCGATGCACCGATGCATCGGCGATGCGGCGCGATCCTCCGACCCCATCTACTCCGACCCCATCTAGGAGGCCTAGAGGAGACCCCATCTAGGAGGCCCAGAGGAGACCCTCGGCGGCGAGCGAGGGGGGGAAGTGAGAAGGAGGAGGCCTCCGCAGAAGGCGGCGGGGCTTCTCAGAAAACCCTCGCGGTTTCCGAGATTGTTTTTCCTGTGTGCCTTCGGGGAAGGCTTGGAAAACTTCGCAGAAGGCCAGGGAACTGCCGAACTTTCCGCCTCCTCCTTCTCCTCCTCCTCCTCCTCGTCCTCCTCCTCTTCCTCCTCCTCCTCATCCTCCTCCTCCTCCTCCTCCTCCCTCTCCGCCCCGAGGGGGCCCCTCCCGTAGGGGAGGGGTCGGGACCCCAGGGTCCTCCTGGCGCAGGCGGGGAGCGCCGGGCCCGAGGGGCGAAAATCCCCCGCACCCCGGGGGACGCCGCCAAAGTGCGGTTTCCTTCCCCCGGGGGGGTCGCCTGGCCCCGTGTGCTTCCCCAGGGCGGTGCTGGGTCCCCCCCAGCACTCGCCGCCCTGGGGCGGGGCTGGCGGCTCGTCTCCGTCGTGTCGCTCGTCCGTCTCGTGTCGTTCGTGTCGCGTCGTTCGTTTCGTCCCCCTGTCGTGTCGTGTCGTGTCGTGGTCCCGGGGCCGTAAAACGCGGCCACCCATGGAGTGGGTGGTGGGTAGGGTTGGCGCTGAGCACGGCTCGCGCCCCCTACCCCGACCAGGGAGCGCGGAGCACGGTCTCCCAGCGCTCCCTGGTCGCGCTTAGGTCGCGCCACGGGGGCTTGGCCCCGACCGTGGCGCGGCCTGCGCCGTTTTTGGTGCAAAACTCGCTGGCACTCGCCACGCCAGCGAAGTCATGTGGCTGATCATGGGTCGACAAAAAAAAAATCCTCCTCCCTCTCCGCCCTCCTCCTCATCCTCCTTCTCCTCCTCCTCCTCCTCCCTTCTCCACTTCCCCCGGGCTCGCCGCCGAGAGAAGAGGAGGGAGCGCTCGACCCATAGAGCTCCTCATCCGACTCGGCTCTCGACCGCTGTGCGAGTCAAGAGGTCGCCGGGCAAGCCAGGAACACCACACAAAGGCGACCTGCGAGAGGCACGTTCATGCACGCAGGGAGGAGAACTGAGATACCTTGGGTGACCCAACAGGGGGTCCAGCTGAAAGGGGGTGGTGGAATAGATTTTTGGGCCAGTGTGTTGCAAATGTATTGCGCCAGAGAGTTGTATTGCATTGCATTGCAACTAGTGTATTGCATGCGAAAATCCAGCAATACATTTGCGCCCTGGAATGTACTGCGCGCCTCAAAACTATTGCAACCCACAAATCCATTGCACCAAATCTATTGCACCACCCCCTTTTCGCTGGACCCCCTTTTTGGACAAACCAAAGATATGTCGCCGCGCCGCTTGTCCTCGACGCGCACGAGTGGACGACGCCGACAGCACGGCAAACCCACGGCAAACCTTGCGACGGCAACCAAGTAGACGAAGCCCGCACCGCGGCAAACCCCGCAGCGAACCCACCGCGCCCGTTTGCCCTGGTGGCCGCGGCGCCCTCCCCAATACGACGTAAGGCCGAGCGTCGGAACAAACGGCGCGGCGACATAGTCGGGGACCACCGACATCTCGTACCCCTCGCGCGATACGGCAGTGGAGCAGGCCCGAGAGCGACCCCTCCAGGCTTCACTCGCTCCACGGGGGCTGAGCCCATCTGCTGTGGCGTGGGACACGTAAACATACATGATATTCGCGCACCCGAGGCCATCACCCTTTGTAAATTACATAATGATCGCGCCCCCGAGGCCACAAGCCGAAGTACATGATGTAATTCTTGCGTCCCCGAGGCAACGAACCTGGGTCAACTACTCAATTTTCGCGTCCCCGAAGCCATGAACCCTCGCAGAGTACGCTTTATTGGCACTGCCGAGCCCAAGAATGCTCCACGGCGCCCGAAGATGGTTCCAAGGCGGCCCAAGAGGGCCAAAAGACGCCCCAAGAGCGTTCCAAGAGGCCTCCCGAGAGAGCCCCAAGCGGTCATTTTGTAGATTTGACGAAGGTATTGAAGGATTTTGGCCTTCTCGCATTTTCGGCTTTCCGACGCTCCGAGACGCCTCAAAAAGCACCGACATCCCATTGCCTCCAAGAGGGCCCCAAGACGGCCCAAGAGGGCTACAAGACGGCTCAAGAAGGTCTCAAGGCGGCCCAAGAGGGTCCCAAGACGGCCGCAAGAGGGGCCGCAAGAGGAGCACGAACCGAATATTCGATACCTGTGCCCGAGAATACCCCAGGAGGCCGTACGAGGCCGCCAAAAGGCATCAAGAGGCTCCGAGACGCCCTCGAAGAGGCCCAACAGAGACCCCACGAGGCCCCCAAGGGACGCCCAAACCGCCTTCTTGGGCCTCCAAGATGGTCCAAGATGGCCTCCAAGTCCGCCCAAGATGGTCCAAGACGGCCTCCCAGACGGCCCAAGAGAGTCCAAGACGGCCCAAGACGGTCCAAGAGGCCTCCCAGATGCTTCCAAGACGGCCCAAGAGGCCCCCAAGAGGTCCTCAAGGAGGGCTCGAAGAGGCCAAAATCAATGATTATCCCTCGGTTTTTGACGGATGTTGGCATTCGCTTCTTCTCGGCTTTCCGACGACCCAAGACGGCCCAAGAGGCCCCCAAGATCGCCCCCACAGCGCCCAAGAGGCCTGCAAGATGGCCTCAGGACTGCCCAAGAGGCCCCCAAGACGGCCCCAAGAGGGCACAAAGCCGACCCAAGAGGCCTCCAAGACGGCCAAGATGGCCTCCAAGACGGCCCTGGAGCATTCCAAGAGGGCCCCAAGTCGGCCCAAGGAGGCCCCTCAAACAGCTTCGGATGGCGTCAGACGGGCCAGGAGCCCACCAAGATGGCCGAAGTTGGCTCGAAGCTGGCCCAAGACGGCCCAAGAGGCCTCCAAGAGGGCCTCCAGGAAGGCCAGACCAGGCAACAAACAAGATTTTGATATTTGCTTCTGTTCGGCCTTCCGACGGCCCGAGACGGCCCAAGAGCCCCCAAAGATCGCCCAACGATCGCCCAAGAGGCCTCCAAGATGGCCCCAGAACGGCCCAAGCGGCCCCCAAGACGGCCCCAAGAGGGCCCCAAGACGGCCCAGGAGGCTTTTAAGACGCCCACGATGGCCTCCAAGACGGCCCTGGAGCATTCCAAGAGGGCCCCAAGTCGGCTCAGAGAGGCCCCCCAAACGGCTTCCGGACGGGCCAGGGGCCCACCAAGACGGCCGAAGATGGCACTAAGATGGCCCAAGACGGCCCAAGAGGCCTCCAAGAGGGCTTCCAGGAAGGCCCGAAAAGGCCGAAATTATTGATTTACCATGAGTTTTTGAAGGATTGTGGCATTTGCATGTTTCTGCCTTCCGACGGCCCGAGACGACCCAAATGCTCCCAAATACCGCCAAAGAGGCCCAAGACGGCCCCAAGAGGCCCCCCAAGACGGCCGAAGATGCCTCTAAGACGCTCAAGATGGCCTCCAAGACGGCCCAAGAGCCCTCCACGACGTCCTCCAAGAAGGCTCGAAAGGGTCAAAATGTCCTCCAGGCGGCCCAAGTTGGCTCGAAGCTGGCCCAAGACGGCCCAAGAGGCCTCCAAGAGGGCCTCCAGGAAGGCCAGAACAGGCAACAACAAAGATTTTGATAATTGCTTCTGTTCGGCCTTCCGACGGCCCGAGACGGCCCAAGAGCCCCCAAAGATCGCCCAACGATCGCCCGAGAGGCCTCCAAGATGGCCCCAGAACGGCCCAAGCGGCCCCCAAGACGGCCCCAAGAGGGCCCCAAGACGGCCCAGGAGGCTTTTAAGACGCCCACGATGGCCTCCAAGACGGCCCTGGAGCATTCCAAGAGGGCCCCAAGTCGGCTCAGAGAGGCCCCCCAAACGGCTTCCGGACGGGCCAGGGGCCCACCAAGACGGCCGAAGATGGCACTGAGATGGCCCAAGACGTGGCCCAAGAGGCCCCCAAGAGGGCCTCCAGGAAGGTCCGAAAAAGCCCAAATCATTGATTTACCACGAGTTTTTGAAGGATTGTGGCATTTGCTTTTTTTCGGCCTTCCGACGGCCCGAGACGGCCCAAGTGCCCCCAAAGATCGCCCAAGACGGCCCCAAGAGGCCTCCAAGACGGCCGAAGATGCCTCTAAGACGCTCAAGATGGCCTCCAAGACGGCCCAAGAGCCCTCCAAGACGTCCTCCAAGAAGGCTCGAAAGGGTCAAAATGGCATCCAGGCGGCCAAGATGACCTTCAAGATGCCCACATGTTCCCCGAAGGCTTTCCAAACCGATTCGGGGAACACATGGTCCGATAGCTTGGCAGTTCTGGCCTCAACGTTCGGCCCCAGAGGCGCTTCCAAAAAGGCAGGGGGCGGCGGTGATTCGCCGTAGGCGTCTTCGATCCGCCGCCCTCTGTCGATTCATCGCAGGGATGCCTGGCGTGGCGAATCCGATGGTTTTGGTTTTGGTTTTTTTCCAAGAGAACTCCCCCTGGGGCTTCGGCCCGTCCCGCCGGGGTCCTGGGAGATTCCCGAAAACCCATCCGTCAATGCCTTTGTTGCCCCAAGTTGGCCCAAGATGGCCCCCAGGATGGCCTCCAAGACAGCCAAAATGGCCTCCAAGACGGCTAAGATGGCCTCAAGATAGTCTAAGACGGCCCGAAAGGCCCGCAAGAGGCCTCCAAGACGGCCCCAGAGGCTTCCAAGAGGTTCTCCAGGAAGGCCCGAAGAGGCCAAATTCATAGATGTTCCTTAGGTTTTTGAAGGGTTTGGGCATTTGCGCCCTTTCGGCTATCCGACGGCCCAAGACGGCCCAGGAGGCTCCCAAGATCGCCCAAGAGGCCCCCAAGAGGGCCTGCATGACGGCCCCAGACGCCTGCAAGACGGCCCCAAGAGGGCCCGAAGACGGCCCAAGAGGCCTCCAAGACGCCCAAGATGGCCTCCAAGACGGCCAAGATGGCCTCCAAGACGGCCCCGAAGTGCCCCAAGAGGGCCCCAAGTCGGCCCAGAAAGGCCCCCAAGACGGCTCCCGACGGCGTCAGATGTGCCAGGAACCCACCAAGATGGTCGAAGTTGGCTCGAAGCTGACCCAAGACGGCCCAAGAGGCCCCCAAGAGGGCCTCCAGGAAGGCCAGAAGATGCCAAAAACATGTATTGTCCCAAGGTTTTTGACGGATTTTGACATTTGCTTCTTTTCGGCCTTCCGACGGCCCGAGACGACCCAAGAGCCCCCAAAGATCCCCGAAAGATCGCCCAAGAGGCCTCCATGATAGCCCCAGAACGGCCCAAGAGGGCCCCACGACGGCCCCAAGAGGCCCCCAAGACGGCCCAGGAGGCCTTTACGACGCCCAAGGTGGCCTCCAAGACGGCCCTGGAGCATTCCAAGAGGGCCCCAAGTCGGCCCATAGAGGCCCCCCAAACGGCTGCCGACGGCTTCAGACGGACCAGGAGCCCACCAAGACGGCCGAAGATGGAACTAAGATGGCCCAAGACGGCCCAAGAGGCCACCAAGAGGGCCTCCAGGAAGGCCCGAAAAGGCCGAAATCATTGATTTACCTAGAGTTTTTGAAGGATTGTGGCATTTGCATGTTTCTGCCTTCCGACGGCCCGAGACGGCCCAAGTGCCCCCAAATATCGCCAAAGAGGCCCAAGACGGCCCCAAGAGGCCCCCCAAGACGGCCGAAGATGCCTCTAAGACGCTCAAGATGGCCTCCAAGACGGCCCAAGAGACCTCCAAGACGTCCTCCAAGAAGGCTCGAAAGGGTCAAAATGGCCTCCAGGCGGCCAAGATGACCTTCAAGATGCCCACGTGTTCCCCGAAGGCTTTCCAAACCGATTCGGGAACACATGGTCCGATAGCTTGGCAAGTCTGGCCTCAACGTTCGGCCACATTGGCGCTTCCAAAAAGGCAGCGGGCGGCGGTGATTCGCCGTAGGCGTCTTTGATCCGCTGCCCCCTGTCGATTCATCGCAGGGGTGCCTGGCGTGCTAGATTATTTCGGTTTTGGTTTTGGCTCTTTTTCCAAAAAGAACTCCCCCTGGGGCTTCGGCCCGTCCCGCCAAGGTCCCGGGAGGATTGCCAGGACCGGAAACGACCTCAACGTCCGCAAACAATTCTCCAAGACGGCTCAAGATGGCCTCCAAGATGGCCTCCAAGATGGCCTCCAAGTTCCCCCCAGATGGTCCAAGACGGCCTCCAAGAAGGCCCAAGAGAGTCCAAGACTGCCCAAGACAGCCTAAGAGGCCCCCCAGAGGCCTCCAAGACGGCCCCAAAGGCCTCCAAGAGGTCCTCCATGAGGGCCCGAAGAGGCCAAAATCATTAAGTTTGGTTAGGTTTTTGAAGGATCTGGGAATTCGCATCTTCTCGGCTTTCAGACGACCCAAGACGGCCCAAGAAGCCCCCAAGATCGCCCCCACAGCGCCGCCTGCAAGATTGCCTCAGGACTGCCCAACAGGCTCCCAAGACGGCCCCAAGAGGGCACAAAGACGACCCAAGAGGCCTCCAACACGCCCAAGATGGCCTCTAAGACGGCACTGGAGCACCCCAAGAGGGCCCCAAGTCGGCCCAAAAAGGCCCCCCAAACGGCTTCCGACGGCGTCAGACGGGCCACGAGCCCACAAAGATAGCCGAAGTTGGCTCGAAGCTGGCCCAAGACGGCCCAAGAGGCCTCCAAGAGGGCCTCCAGGAAGGCCAGAAAAAGCTCAAAACACTGACTTCCCTAGGATTTTGGCATTTGCCTCGTTGCGGCCTTCCGACGGCCCGATACGGCCCAAGAGAGATCGCCCAAGAGGCCTCCAAGATGGCCCCAGAACGACCCAAGAGGCCCCCAAGACGGCACCAAGAGGCCCCCAAGACGGCCCAGGAGGCTTTTAAGACGCCCAAGATGGCCTCCAAGACGGCTCTGGAGCATTCCAAGAGGGCCCCAAGTCGGCTCAGAGAGGCCCCCCGAACGGCTTCCGACGGCGCCGGACGGGCCAGGGGCCCACCAAGACGGCCGAAGATGGCACTAAGATGGCCCAAGACGGCCCAAGAGGCCTCCAAGAGGGCTTCCAGGAAGGCCCCAAAAGGCAGAAATCATTGATTTCCCATGAGTTTTTGAAGGATTGTGGCATTTGCATTTTTTTTCGGCCTTCCGACGGCCCGAGACGGCCCAAGTGCCCCCAAATATCGCCAAAGAGGCCCAAGACGGCCCCAAGAGGCCCCCAAGACGGCCGACGAGGCCTCCAAGACGATCAAGATGACCTCCAAGACGGCCCAAGAGCCCTCCAAGACGTCCTCCAAGAAGGCCCGAAAGGGTCAGAATGGCCTCCAGGCGGCCAAGATGACCTTCAAGATGCCCACGTGTTCCCCGAAGGCTTTCCAAACCGATTCGGGGAACACATGGTCCGATAGCTTGGCAGGTCTGGCCTCAACGTTCGGCCACATTGGCGCTTCCAAAAAGGCAGCGGGCGGCGGTGATTCGCCGTAGGCGTCTTCGATCCGCCACCCCCCGTTGGCTTGCCACAAGGGTGCCCCGCGTGCAAGATCCTTTCGATTTTGGTTTTGTCTCTTCCAGGAAGAACTCCCCCTGGGGCTTCGGCCGATCCCGCCAGGGTCCCGGAAAAGCCCCCAAACCACCTCAACTACCGCAACAACTTCTCCAAGACGGCTGGGCAGGGGGCGGCGGTGACTCGCCGTAGGCGTCTGTGACTCGCCGTAGGCGTCTTCGATGACGTCAACGTCTCAATCTGTGCTGATGATTCCTATCCGCCCCCGCATGAGATTCCCAGATGCGCCAAGGCAGCGCCGAGACGCACCGACGCGACTCTGATATATCCCATTCTGAGAGAGAAGGGGCCGGCGGCAGGGGGCGAAGCTCTTACGGATAGAAGGACTTGATGTTCTTAGGACTGCTTCCATGGTCCTGTGAAGGGATGAATGGCACTGCCTTCTCCTCCTCCTCCTCCTCCTCCTCCTCCTCCTCCCCCTCCCCCTCCTCCTCCTCCTCTCCTCCTCCTCCTCCTCCCTCTCCTCTCCTCCTCCTCCTCCTCCTCCTCCTCCTCCTCCTCCCCCCCCCCTCCCCTCCTCCCCTCCCCTTCCTCCTCCTCCCCCTCCTCCTCCTCGGAAGGAGACGGCGGCCACGCCTCCATGGTCCTGACGTCGAGTATCTCGGTGGTGTCCAGGTCGCCGGTGCCGTCCGAGCCTGGACCAGGTGCGCTGTGCCCACCGTCCGCACGGCTCTGCCCCCCGCCCCTCGCCCCCCGCCCCCTCTGCTGCGCGCGGCGCTCAGGTCGAGGAGCCCGCACAAGGCGAGCACATGGCCTGTACTGGACCCCCTGAGCTAAAAACAGGTTGCCATCTCTTAGGGGGCGCATCTTTGACTTCCGCTGGCTATACGCCCCCGCTTGCCTCGTCATACTTCCGCGGGCTTTCGCCACCTCTCCGCCGCCCTCAGCCGAGGAAGAGATGGCAACTCTTTCGATCCTCGAAGGCGAGGCCCTTTCTGGATCGCTTCACATGTCTCCGAGGTGCGCCGCGCCTCGGAACAGCATCTGGAAGCCCAGTGTTTGACAATTGTGTGTGACACTATTGTAACCAAGAACCTTTTGCGCAACACCAGCAGGCCTCTAAGAGGCCCTAAAAGATGCTCCAGTAGGACCCTCAAACGGTCCCTAAAAGGCGAAATGCCTTACCCGTTGACGTCGCTTCTCATCTCGGGGTCGGCGGAATGGCGTAAGACAGTTGGTAACCTTTTTCGAACCACTGTGGTCCACTGTGGTATAGGTGGTTCAAGCTGGTGTAACACCGAAATTAACTCACTGAAAGAATACCATTGTGAGCACGAGTGTGGCGGACCGTATCACTGTGAACGAAACCACCGCGGGCAATGCCACATTGTGATTGTGACCATTGTGTGCCAGTGCATGCCCACACCAGTGGTGTTCTAGACCGCCAGCTGCAAGGCGTCACTGTCACGCAAGAGCTCCAAGGTCGAAAGGCAGCCCTGGACGCCTGGAGAGGACAACGCACCACAGAGGGCCCGAAGCACCCCACCCCGTGCCTCCAAGCACTATCAGCCTGTGCTCGTCCAGCCGAGAGGCTGCGCAGGCATTCCGGCGCGTGCCCATGCGTGGACCTGGGCATGCAGGCTGCGGGAAAGGACAGGGAGGCGGGGGAGAGGAGGACGAAGAGGAGGAGGAGGACGAGGAGGAGGAGGAGCGAGGAGGAGGAGGAGGAGGAGGAGGAGAAGCGAGTAGGAGGAGAAGCGAGGAGGAGGAGGAGGAGGGAGAGGAGGAGGAGGAGGAGGAGGAGGAGGAGGAGGAGGAGGAGGAGGAGGAGGAGGAGAAGTGAGGAGGGGGAGGAGAAGCGAGGAGTGGAAGGAGCGAGGAGGAGGAGGAGGAGGAGGAGGAGGAGGAGGAGGTCATGGGGGGAAGCTGTGACGTGGAGGTCGGATGAAGGGAACAGGCCAGGAGATTCTCGCTGCTCGCGAGCACCTGTGCGGTGCTCCTCTACTGTGCTCCTGCTGATAGCCATATGCTTTTCGCGACCAATCGTAGAGTGGGCTAGCAGGAGCCACCGATGGCTCAGCCCAGACCAGTGGTCAAAATTAGTTGACATGTTTTGGGGTCCCCAAGGGAGGGTGGGTGAGGGTGCGGGTTGGAAGCGGCCAGGTGGTCTTACGTAGTTGGGGCCCTAGAAAATCTGTCAGAAGTGGGGAATGAAGCAAAATCCGTTCAAGATCGGCCCGAGGACGGTCCTGGGGCATGCAAACGGATGCCAGAAGCCGAAAAGGCAAACAAAGACACTTCCAAAACGAGAATCTCGAACCTCGCCCTCCCGCCCTACCCTCCTGCTCGCCGGAGCCAATGCTGGGCCCTGGGCCACCTCAGACCCCTGGCCAGCTTCAAGGTGCGGGCACCACGACGGCTACGCTCAGGTCGGGCGTGTCCCTCTACAGGCGAATGTTTAAAAATAGTCAAAAAATCCAGGAATGGTTAAGAATAGTGGAACATCGTCCCCAGACTATTCTTGAGCTATTTTGGATATTCCTCCCGCAGAGGGACGTGCCCGACTTCAGGTACAACGCGACTCGGCGAGGACAGCGCGGCGAGACCGCCGAAGGCATAGACCCATGTGGCCGCTGGGCCCCCAGGTGTGCGAGAGGGGGGCGTCTGTGCCCGCGCGAGGCACTGGGCTGGCGTGGCTGGCCTGGCCCCTCTCGCTCCGGCGCGAGGAGGAGGAGGAGGAGGAGGAGGAGGAGGAGGAGGAGGAGGAGGAGGAGGAGGAGGAGGAGCAGGAGTTGGAGGAGGTGGAGGGAGGAGGAGGAGGAGGAGGAGGATGAGGAGGAGGAGGAGGAGGAGGAGGAGGAGGATGAACACCTCTGCACTTTCGGCGACGGGGGAGCGATCGTGCGGGGGAGCAGGCCCCGAGCTGGGGCAAGTGGTCGGGCCCCTGCTCTGGCTCAGGCTCTCGGTCCTCGCGGGCCATGTCCTTGGGCCGCGGCCCCGCTTACACGGGGCGTTTTTGCTCGCGGATGCCCCACGCGGAACTTATCCGCACGATCCGCGGGATCGCGCCCCAGAATCCAGACCACGAGTGTGCGGATATGGATATGTTGTCCGCTCGTGAGGTCTGGTGAGACTCCGAAAGCAGCCCGCAAACGTCATGTCTAGGGGCTTGGCTGAAGTGTGCGCTTTTCGCATCGTTCTCCCTTGCAGGGCGTAACGAAGCTGCTGGTCGGCGGGCGGACGCCGTGTGACCGAGGATGGTCGCACGGTAGAGACGTTGAATTACCACGACGTGCTTTATTTCGAGCCCACGGGGCCCACGTCCAGGCGAAACACTGGCTAGCAGAACGCATGCGCTGCGGAATTGAACAACTCTGGTGGGTACGAAGACCTGAGGAAGGTTAAGCTACGATGCCGACGAACTCCCACCATCCCTTTCTGGCGCGGGGTTGTTTTGATCGTTTTCTCTTCCGACCATCCTTCGTCCCCTTCGGGGAAGGGTTAATATTTGTTCACTGCTATGCTTGAGTATCATTAAATGTGCCAAAGGCAGTTTTGTTGTTTGTTGCTATTATTCTTTTTCTCCTTCTCCGTCTTCGAAAGCAAGTTTTAAGTTGGCGTGTTGGGAATGGTGTTTTAGCGCTTCTAGGCCCCAACAAGAAAACAAAAAACGCTAAACCAACGAATCATAGTGTTGCGTCTGTGGCTGCGTCTTTTTCCAAGACGCATGTTCAGATCAATTGGGTGCATAGTTGAGCATTGCCGTCTACGACGTCCTCGCTTCCTCCTCTCCCCATGCAGTCCCTCCCCATCTGTCTGTTGTAATGGACATTGCTCCTTCTGCTTTTTTCTCGTCCTCGCTGCTGGCTGGGGCGTCGGGCCTCCGGGCTCAGTGGCCGATGGCGCCTCCTGGGGCCGTCGGGCCTCCGGGGGCCTGTTTCGGGCAGGCGTTCGACCAGTTTCAAGCGTTTTCGTTGATGCGTTTTTCACTCTGGGAGGGCGATTGGCGGCAGAAGCGAGCAAGCGGGAGCGAAGACAGCAGGGAGGACAAGGAACTGACCTCGACCAGAAAACAGCACAAATGCCCAAACAAATTGCAAGCCACAACGACGGACCTAAAAACGCAACGAATCAAAAAAGGCTAAGCAACTATTGCGTTCATTTCCTGCCGCGTTTTTGGTTTGTCATGAGCCCAACATGCAAAACGGTGCAAAAAAAAGTCCAGGGCGTATTGGGAAATAGCCCGCACTTTTAGATACCCCCCCCGGCGACCGGCAGCCAATTAGGACCAACGACAATCCCCCACCATCCATGTCAAAATAACTGGGCGCGGAGATCTCCATAAACGCATCTCAAACTGCTGTCACGTCTCGCTGAGGAGATCTGTCTGAGTGCCTGGGTGTGAGAGCGACTACGCGTAGACGACAGGCGCGGCAACGACGTTGACGACGACGACGACGACGACCGCGACGACTTCATTGACGTCCTCCTCCTTTAGGCATTTTTCATGCGAAGCGAAAGAAACACGAATGGAAACGCGAGGGGGACTTTCTCCTGCCGTCCTTCCCGCGGCGACTCAGGAAAGTGCGCATGGCGTTGCTACGTCCGCTCTCTGGCGGGTCTCTTGCGGCGCTTGCTGGCACTTGGTGTGCCCAAATGCCACGCAAGCTGTATCGTGGTAGCCAATTGTGTGTGAACCTTCGTGCGAGTGAGTCTGAGCGTTAGTGATCTGAGCGTGGGCGAGTCGGAGTGTGAGTGGACCCGGGTATACTTGAGCCTGAGTGTGAGTGAATCTGGGTGTAGTCAGTCTGAGTAGGAGTGGGTCTGCGTATGGGTGAGTCTGAGTGCGAGCGGATCTAAGTGCGAGCGGGTCTGAGTGTGAGTGAGTCTGAGTGCTGGTGAGTCTGAGCTTGAATGTAACGAATACAATTCTGAGTATGAGCGAGTCTGCGTGCGAGGTAGTCTGAGTATGAGTGAATATCAGGGTGGAAGAGTCTGAGTGTGAGTGGATCAGAGTGTGAGTTGGTCTGGGTGTGAGTGATCCTGAGCTTGAGCGAGTCTAAGTCTGAGGGGGTAGGTCTAGGTGCATCCGAATTGGAGGCTGGGGGGTGAGATCGCAGTGGAACAAAGCCTCCCACCGGGAAGTCGTCTTCGGTTTCGTGCTCGTGTCGTGCGTGCGGTCGTGGCGAAGCTGCGCGGGCGCGCGAGAGGAATGATGCCGCCGTGGCTAGGGGCCGTGGAGCCGTTTGACTCGGGCGTTCACTAAAGGCGGGGCGACAGATGGGGGGGTAATAAAGGCGCACCTTTCGTGCACCTTTCGTACCCCTTCGGGGCCCTAGGGGGCTCGTTTAGGGCTCCTTGAGGGTTCCTTTCGTGCAACCCTCGACGCACGCCCCCCCTCATTTATCGCCCCCCCATTACCGAACGCCCGAGTGACCGTCCCCCCCGCCCGCCGGGCGCGCCTGTGCCTGGGGTGCCCCCGCGGTGGCGCGGAGGTGTCCCGGCGGTGGCGCCGGGGTGCCCCGCCGGTGGCGCGGGGTGTCCCGACGGCGGCTCCCGCTGTGGTGCCTTGATGGTAGCCCGCGAGATCAGCTGTGAGATCGGTAGCGAGGTCGATCGTGAGATCAATTGCGTGATCGATCGTGATCGTGAGATGAAGCAGATCGATCGTGAGATCCATCGAGGGATCGAGAGTGAGATCGATCGCAAAAGATCTTCGGCTGGGGTGCCCCGCCGTGGCTGGGGGTGACCCATCGTGGTGTGTCCCGGTGGTATCTCGCGAGATCTCTTGCGAGGTCGACTCCCCAGACTCAGGAGAGCCGCATGTGAAAGCAGCCCCTGCCGGTCCAAATCCTGGGGCGGCCCTAGGACAGTGGGGTGCAGAGACAGCCAGCGGGCGCGAGCTGAGTGACCCCCCGTCGGTGGGCGGTGAGGGCAGGGGTCAGGATTTCGTCACTGCGCCTCGGTCGATCCACCCGCACTCTGTCATTGACGGCCACTGCGGCCAGCGGCCGCAGCGGCTTCACGCAGCGGATCTTTTCTCGTCGCGCCCGGCGACCAGGTGCAAATGTCATCGAGGGGAGGTCGAGCACCTTCTCTGCCCAGCCGCGGCGGCAAACAGTGGCACGCCAAGTGTGGGCACGACCAAACAAGGGCACGATCATCAACAACACATGTCGTCCAAAGCTGGCAGCGGCCGCTCTTGGTACACAGTCACACGCACAATCGCACGCATAGACACACACGCACACGCACACGCACACGCACACGCACACGCACACACCACACACACACACACACCACACCACACCACACCACACCACACCACACCACACCACACCACACCACACCACACCACACCACACCACACCACACCACACCACTTCACACACAGACACACGCACACACGCAGGCGCCCGTCATTCTATGTTTGTAGTCATGCGAGTGCAGTTCTTGTGCTGAGAACATTGGTTGATCATATTCACGCGTGTTGATGCATTAATGACAACGCATCGGCGTGTACACAAGACGCGTGCTATAATAAACCCGCATGCGCATGTACATACCAGACATGCGTATCATAACAGAGCAATCGGACAAAAGGGGACAACGAATGTTAAACATCATTGAAATCACTATGCCTGAAGCGGCATCGCAGGATCATAGCGACCACGAGCAGTATGCACATCGTGATTGCCCTCGTTGCAGCAAGGACAACATGGGTGACGATGACAATGTCGTCGCGACCGACCAACTCAGCCTGCACTCAAGAAGACAGGACAATGGGGGAGCTATGCCAATAAGCAATGGCGTGGAAAGCATGAGAGCGATAAGTACACCCGCATCTGAAGAAATTGTCCTGTACTACTCAGGGCAACCGCCAATATCCAAGCACCTCGGCGGTGTCCAGCTCACTGGGGAGGCAACCGCATATTTATCTCATACGGCCTTACATTCAACACATGCTGTTACTATACTGCATGCTCCTCTCCTGCCTGTCCTGCAAAACATGCAACCTACACAGAATGTCCCGATGCTCCTTTGCGATGCATCTCCTACTAATCTTCGCCTTCACCTATTCGATACTCAAACCATGCGCATGCTTGTACCTGATACCAAATCCTGTCCGGTTACTTGCATAAGCCAATGCGAGCCCCTAAATGCAAGCACTGATGGGTGAACACACAGAGCTCGAAGGGACCTCAAGACACTCCACTCAATGCCTACGGCAGGGTGGCGAATGACGTAGCATGGGTTCGCAACGGAAGCGATGACAGATTCGTCAACTCCTGAACCCAGGAGGGAAGGCTCAAGGAATAAGCCTTCTGAGAAGGCTCAATACGCCTCCAGCGTTCGGAACTGCTTTCTAAGCATTTTCTTAAGCCGCAGGCGGCGTCTTCGAAGGCTGGAGGGCTTCTGAGAAGCCCCGCCACCTTCTGGGAAGGCCTGCATCTTCTGACTTTCCCCCACTGGACGCGCCGCCGAATGAAGGCATAATGTGACCAACAGAAAAGCGGTAACACTTGTGCAGCCACATCCCATTGACTCCACGGCCTCCCCCCATACTCACAGCGTGGTGGCGAACATGCGCAGCCAGGACACTGGACAAATAACAATGACTGATGCGCTCTTGCTCCACCCATGACCCCGCATGATGCGACTTGCGACTGTCCTAATCCTCATCCTTATCTGCCGTGGTGCGCAAAGCAAGCGGCATGCAAACGACGCTCGCCTGAAGTCGTCCGAGCCCCCCAATACGAGAAGCCGCTGCTCATCTATCATCACTGCAGCACATGCGTTCCGCTTGGTGCCTGGCGAGGACGCGGGCAAGTTGATGAGCGTGTGGGCACACCGGTGCAACATACGAACAATCAATTTGCAATGTAGCATGCGGATGAGGTGGAGCCGTTATATTGCTATGTGTATATACAGATATACATGCATGTATACATGCATACATGTATACACACATGCACATCTATACATAAATCTAGATGTGTGCGTACGCATATGTATGCATGCATGTATGTATGCATGCCTGTCTGTCTGTCTGGCTGTCTGTCTGTCGGTATGCATGCATGTATGTATGTATGCTGGCATGTGTATATACACACATTTACACGTACATACATATAAGCATGCTAGCACCATCGCGCGCGCTTCACGTGCGCTCAGGTTCTAGCAGGCCCCAGGCCTTGACGAATTCACTGCTCCACTGAAGTAGTGGACCACAATCCACGCATACCAATCCGCATTTCGAAAGGCTTTCGGAGAATGATTGCGTAGGGGGGCGGAGTCCGTATGAATCGGGTTCCCAGGAGGCCTTCTGGGAGCATGGGTTTGGGGGGCGTCTTGGGGAGCCTGTTGGGGCGTGCCGTCGTCGTCGTCGTCGTCGTCGTCGTCGTCGTCGTCGTCGTCGTCGTAATGTCGTCGTCGCCTCTTGGGGCGCGCCGTCGTCGTCGTCGTTGTCGTCCTCGTCTTCGTCGTTTCGTCGTCGTCGTCGTCGTCGTCGTCGTCGTCGGTTCAAGAGGGCACTTGGGGCAACTTTGTGCGAAACGATCTGTCGAGGGCCGCGAGAAGGCGATCAGTCATGTTCCCAGTCAACTTCCCAGACAGCTCTCCTGTAGTATGATGGTACTTCGAAGCCTCCAGAGACTCGCGGGCCCATGATGAACCATGTCCCCCGAAGGCTTTCTGGGGACATGATTTCTTGGGGTGGGTTGGGGGGCCTCTTGGGCGTTCCCTGGGATTCCCTTGAGGGTCTCTTGGGGCTTCCTGGGTACCCCTTGGGCGCCTCACGGGGCTTCGTGGGAGCCTCTTGGTGGCCTCCCGGGGCCTGCTGGCGGCCTCTAGGGACAGAGACCTCGACATATCGGTTGGCGATCCCTCTCTGGGCTCCCTCTTGGGGAGCTCTTGGGGCACACTTGGGTTGTCTGGGGAGCCTCCTGGGCCGTCTTGGGGCCCTCTTCGGGGCCTCGTGGGCAGTCTTGGAGCGATCTGAAGGGCCTCCGAGCGAGGCCGTGAGGGAGCGCTGGGAAGCGGGGAAAGCGAGAACGCCTAAATCCTTGAAAATCCTTCGGACAATTAGTGAATCTTGCGTTCCAGGGCCCTCTTGGGGAGCCTCTTGAGTCCGTCCTGGAGCGTGTTGAGGGGGTTTTCCTGGGGGCCTATTGGGGCTTCCAGGGGGCCTCTTGGGAGCCTCACGGGGCTTCTTGAGACCCTCTTGATGGCCTCCGGGGGCGTCCTAGGCGCCTCTCAGACTTGAAATGTCGCGCTCGTCGGGCCCTCTTGGGTCGCTCTTGGGGCTCTCTTGGGGCGCTCTCGAGACCCTCTTGAATTATCTGGCCAGCCTCCCAGGCCGTCTCTGGGCTTTCTTGGGGGCCTCTTCGGCCGTCTTGGAGCGATCTGAAGGGCCTCTGACGCCGTCCGGGACCGTGGGGAGGCGGAACGTGGGAGAGCGCAAAAATGCTTCAAAGACCATCGGAAAAATTTATGATTTTCGGCTTCTGAGGCCCTTTGGAGGGGCCTCTGGGGGCGCTCTTGGGACGTATTACTCTGAAGCTTAAAAAGTGACAACAGTTTCGCAGATGGAGGGTGGTTCTCAAAATGTGGCTCTCGCCTTAGCGCTGCGCACATTCGCTTTCAAATGTTGCAAGAGCTTCGCGGATTGAGGGCGGGGTCGTTTTCAAAATGTGGCTCTCGCCTTAGCGCCGCGCGCATTCGTATTACACATTTGCAAGAGGTTCACGGATTGAGGGCGGGTGGTCTTGAAAATGTGGCTCTCGCCTTAGCGCTGCGCACATTCGTTTTCAACATTCGCAAGAATTTAACGGATTAAGGGCATGTCGTTTTCAAAATGTGGTTCTCGCCTTATCGCCGCGCACATTCGCTTTAACAAGTTGTAAGAACTTCACGGATCGAGGGCGGTTCTTTTTCAAGACGTGACTCTCGCCCTAGCGCCGCGCACTTTCGTTTTCAAAGTTGAAAGAATTTCACGGATTCCCCTGATCACCGTACCAGAAGTGGTGTTTGGAAGGATTCAGGATCACGCAGGTGCAACAGATATGTTGCTTCGCGGGGTTGAAGTCCCAAACATGGCTTTCTGGCACGATTCCGGATCTTCAACACGCAGCAGTCAGGTTGATCCGCGGCGTTGCCATCCCGAGAACAATATTTTGGCATGCTTCAGGATCTTCAAACGGTTGTCTTCCAACGGGGCAGTTCCCTCAATGGAAATGAACGGTTGTAGGGACCTCTGAAGAGGGAGCTTGGAGGGAGGCTTAATTCCAACACCGTTGATGCCTCTTGGGTTTACACTGCTCCTCCTCCTCCTCCTCCGCCTCCGCCTCCTCCGCCTCCTCCTCCTCCTCCTCCTCCTCCTCCTCCTCCTCCTCCTCCTCCCCCTACCCCTCTGCCTCCGCCTCCTCCTCCTCCTTCTCCTCTTGCTCGTCATGTCGTGACCCGCTTGCCGCGTTGCTCCCGCTCGTGGCGCCCGTGCGCCCTCGGTGCTCCCGCCGGCGCAGTGTGCCCCCGGCGCCCCTGATGCGTGGCCTGTCCGTCAGCCGGTGCGGTGGGCCTCTGGGAGCATTCTGTGAGACCTCCAGTGGGACGCACAGAGACATACTAATACTATATGTCCGCCTTGGAGGCGCGCGTCCGACCCGAGCATATAGTATACCCATCTTGTAGTATATAGCTTCTCGAGCGGTGTAGCCAGGAAGCGCCCGCCGCGACGCGTAGACTATCAGAATTCTCGGTACGCGCGTCGCCCCTGGGGGGGCGACGAACACATAGTATGAGTATGTTGGGGGGACGCCGATCCAGGGGCCTTTGGGTCAGTGGTCAGTCGCGGCAGCGGCACTTGCCACTCTCTGCTCTCGCTGCTGCTGTTTCTTCTCCTCCTCCTCCTCCTCCTCATCCTCCACCTCCTCCTCCGACCCCTCTTCTTCCCCTTCCTCCTCCTCCTCCTCCTCCTTAAGACGGGACCGAGACGAGGACAAACTCAGGGCGTGACAAAGCGGGCGCCTCTCGGAGCCGGCGGGAATGGCGGACGCGTTCGGCCCTGCGGCCACCGCAGGGCGCTCCTGGACGCTCCCCGAGGGTGCCGCGGACAGCTCTCTAGAGCGACTCTCGGGCACGCGCTGACGCGGCTCGGGGGATGTACCCCACGATCAGGGCCGAGACCCGGGGGGGGGGGTCAGAGGGAGAAGGCCTCCTCAGAAGGCTCGGAAGCCCCCGGCCTTCTGAGACGTTTCCTGAGCCTCCCCTGGAGGCGCAGGGAACTTCTCGGCAGGCGCGAGGGCTTCCGAGAAGCCCCGCCGCCTTCTGAGAAGGCCTTCTCCTTCTCGCTTCCGCCCCCCCCTCCCTCGCTCGCCGCCGACGCGGAACGTGGGGCCACTGCCGCCCGATCTGGCGACGGAGCGCGCCGATGCTGTGATGACGGAGGCGAGATCAGTCCGTGCCCGCGCGCCCGGGTCCGTGTTGGCGGCTCCACGAAGCACGGCACACCGTTGGCTGCGAGATGAGCGCCCGTGTCGGGTCCAGGTGGCGCGACATCGAGGCGCGCCCCCCTCGCTCCCGCACTTCAAGGCTGACTTGGAAGCGACGGGCCACTCGCAAGAGCGGGCGTGCATTTCCCAACACTTCGCGCTCCCCTCTGGCGCGGTCGGGGTGTCGGGGGGCCCTGTCGGTACTTTTACGAGTGAGCGTTAATTCCGCGGGCGGCGGTGTCCTGATCCCAAAGGCCGCCTCTCTCCTACCCCTACCCTTCGGCCCACACCTTCTTCCTCTCCCTCCCCCGTGCTGCTGGAGACGGGCGCCGCATCGTGGAGAGGGGCAGGCAGGCAGGCAGGCAGGCGGCAAGACACAGGGCGGCGTCGCCCATGCGAGGTCCGGGCGTGAATTCCTCCCCTCGCCGCGCCCGCCCCGCGCCCCTGCTCTCAACAAGCAAGCTTGACTCGTGGGCGGGAGACGTGTGTACCTATCGGCGGCGAGCCCAGGGGGGAAGTGAGAAGGAGAAGGCCTTCTCAGAAGGCTTGGCAGTCCCCTGGCCTTCTGAGACATTGTCTGAGCGTTCCCCGAAGACGCAGAAGACTTCGCAGAGGGCGCGAGGGCTTCTGAGAAGTCCCGCCGCCTTCCGAGCAGGCCTCCTCCTTCTCGCTTCCTCCCCTCGCTGGTCGCCGAACCTGGACAATGCTCGCACGGGCTGTGCTCTGGCCCATTGCTGGGGCCTCTTGGGGCCCTCACCGGGCGCCAGGACCGTAAACACAGCCGGTCCTGGAGGCAGTGCTGGGACCGCCGGGGACCCCGCACTGAAGAGGGAAGACGTCGTCTGTGTTGGTGCACGTCTCGGTCTGGGCGAAAGGGGGAGGCAGCAATGATGATGATGATGATGCTGATGATGATGAGGATGATGATGAGGATGGTGATGATGATGATGATGATGATGATGATGATGATGATGGTGATGATGAGGAGGAGGAGGAGGAGGAGGACGTCGGCCTGGAGTGCTGGCTTCGAGCAGTCGCGGCGCGCCAGATGGGCCTGGACAGCCCTGGTGGGCGCCGCGCCGGCCCTGTGACGCTACAAGGGCGCGCTCGAGGCCAGCTGCTGGGCGCCCCATGTCTGAAGCGGGGCGAAAGGGGGGGATAGCAAAAGGGGGGTTTGAGAATCAGCTCGCGCAGCTGACTTTCCTGGCGCCTCCTGGCGCCGGAGGCGACCATGTATCGAGGAGTGGGCCCCTCGGTGGGGCCGAAACCAGCTGCATGCAGCAGATTTCGTAACCCCCCTCTTCCAATCCCCCCCTTTCGTCCGGCCCGAACGTCGGTCGGAATAAGCAGGTCAAACCATGAAGTAGGAAGGCGGATGACGTGGGTTGGGTCCAGGTCCTCCCCGAGAACAACAACACACAGCAGAAGCAAGCCGTTTCTTGAAGTAGGACAGCGCTTGAAGTAGATTGGAATCTGGAAATCCAGAAATACTTACCCCGAACTTCTTATTGATCAACCGGGGGGTGACAAACGTGAAAACGCGGCGCGGCCAAGCACCCCCCCCGGCACCACCCCCGCGCCCCAGCGGGGAAGGGAACGAACCCCCTACCCCCCTTGGCACCCCCGTGGACGCGCCGCGGCCAACCCCCCAAAGGCACTCCAAGGAGGGGGGGCGATTCTTAAGAGGTCCAGAGTACTTTCAACGACCGATGGGCACTGGTGTCCACATCCACGGCCCGGCGGGCAAGGGCACCCGGGGCCGCGACCCCAGCGGCTGTATGGGGACGTATCTCCGCCGCAGAATCCACGGGCTCGCCCCCCGGAGCCCAGAAACGCGAGGGCGTGGACGTGGACACAGTTCGAGCACACCCAAGACGGGGCCCAGCTGAAAGAGGGTGGTGCAATAGGTTTGGGGCAAGTGTATTGCACATGTACGCGTCGTTTATTTCTGATCGGGCTCATTTTTTTTTTTTGCCGTGGCAATGCTTCGCGGCGCAACGGCTGCACGCGAGCTGTGACGGCGGGCAGCCACTAGGCCACCCAGTAAAAGGCGCGGACCTCACAGTCTGTGAGCCGCATTGCCGCTTCGGCTACGCGCCCGCCCGCCTGCGTGGGGTGCCAACCACCGAGCAGCTTAGTCTTCGCGCTGGTGACCTGCTTCGAGGCCGTCTGACCTCGGCAGCGGTCACCCAAGGAACGACAAACTCGCCCTGAGCATCGCACCCCGCACCGGCCACAAAAGGTATACGGCCCCGCGCGGTACAGCTGGTGCCCCTGCGCAGAGTTAAGAATCCTGTTGGCCAAGCTTCCACTAGCACGGGCTGGCCCCGTGCTTGGCCCCTCTGGAGGAGGAGGAGGAGGAGGAGGAGGAGGAGGAGGAGCCGCAGGAGGGGCAGGCGCAACAGGCTCGGGCGGCTGGGGGCTAGGCATCAGGGCGCCTCGGCCACGGCTGCGACTCCTATGCACATGCGCGCCTACACCACCGCCACGACCAGAGCCACCCTCATACGTCACTCGCTGCCGCACTCCAGGGCACCGCTGGCGCAGGTACTGCACCGCTCGGGCCCCCAGCACCTTGGAGCGCGCACCGCAGTCCAGGCATCTGTACCACTGGCCCTCCGT
This sequence comes from Prorocentrum cordatum, assembly GCA_963575745.1. NCBI lineage: Eukaryota > Dinophyceae > Prorocentrales > Prorocentraceae > Prorocentrum > Prorocentrum cordatum. The sequence continues at coordinate 69,543 of CAUYUJ010017591.1, forward strand.
GACGATGTTGTGCCTCCTGATCGTCGGGTCCCGCGGCCGTCCTCGCGCCGCAGGGCCAGCAGGCGCACTCGGCCCTACGGCTACACCGCCACCGTCGGAGTCCTCGATGGGGTCGTCCTCCTCCATCTCGTCGTCGGCAGGCGCGGCTGCTGCTGTTGGCTGGGTCGCCACCCTCGCAGCCTCCTCTGCTGCGGCAGCCACCTCCTCAGGCGATGCGCCTGCTGCCGCTGCCGCTGCCGCTGCCGCCGCCACAGCTGCCGCTGCCGTAGCCGTGGCATTCCCTGCCGATGTCATGGCAGGCCTCGTCTCGTCAGCCTCGGGCTGCCGTCCTCGCAGCTGGGCCTCTCGTCGGCGCTGCGCCCGTGCCTCCTCTTTGGTGGGCAACGCAACGTCCCCGAAGTCGCCGACCTCCACTGCCATGTCTGCCACGAAGTCCAGCACCTGCTGCACCGTCTTCCAGCGGTCCTGCCAGACGTCGATCTGCCACTGCGGCGGCATGGTCAGCTGCGCTCCTTTGACCGCCAACTCATCGGCGATCTTGTTACCGTGCACGTGGAACGCGTTCTGCCCTCTGCCATGCGATCGCACATGCGCCACAGTGAGGCCATCCATGTTCGGGAAGGTCTCGTCCACGACATTCCAGATGCGCATCCAGATGTCGCAGTTGCTCCTCTGCGGCGCCGTGCACCACAGTCGGCCCCTCCTCATGCCTCTCACCGCCATCTCGTAATCGGTGACCAGCGTGGTGGGGGCCGTCGCCCTGTTCAGGGCATACCAAATGGCCTGGAGCTCGGCCCGCCCCATGTAGCCCCAGCCGTAGCCCTTGAGCGTGTTGGCGCCTTTGCCCGAGCCGTCGGTGAAGCAGACCCCCGAGATGAACGGCATGACGTCGTCCTCGCAGATGCCGCCGCCCTCTGCGTTGACCGAGTGGTACTGCTCGATCTGGGTGTCGCCCTCAACGTCCTGGATTGGGTGCGCCACCAGGCCGCAGTTGAGCAGCAAACTCTCGCCTGTGCCCGCCATGCGCTGCACAACGCCCGCATGCTTGTCGGCGAGCTTGGTCCTGCTCTCCTCATGGGCCTCGCAGCGCCCGAAGCGGTGCCTCTGAGTGCCCTGCGCGCGCCTGCACTGCTGGCACAAGCCGTCGGCTACCGTGCCGCGCTGCTGGAGCTTGGTTTGCGTGCAGTAGTCCTGCCCCACGTAGGCCTTGATGGCGCCTTGATGCGCAGCCCACCTGCGCTTCTTGAGCAGCGCCCTCACCGGCTCCAAAAACGGCATCGGGACCTCCTCAGCGATGCCCTTATCTGTGGCCCACTTTGTGAGGACCTGCCGCTCGATGGCCCTCTCCAGCTTGTACCTAACCGTCTTAGGCGCCACCGTGTGCAGTGGCACCTGGACGCCCGCTGGTGTGAGCAGCGTCCACGGCGCAGGCCATGACCAGCCGAGGTCGCGCAGGGTCCTCAGGACTGCCTCTGCAGGCCCTCTGACTGCCGACCATGCCACCTTGCCTGCCGTGGCCAGCCTCGCAGACGCCTTCCTCCATGCCGCGACCATAGCCTCCTCGTCCATGGCCCTACTCCATACCACCTCAGCCCACTTCACCACTGGCCGTATGGTGAGGCTCACCGCTGGGTCGGCCTCCTCGAGCCATAGGCGCAAGGTGCGATCCTTGCCCATGGCCTCGCCGCTCAGCGCCATCGACATGTTGATGCGAGCCCTTTCGATGAGCTTCGGCGGCGCTCCGATACAGGCCACCCCGTAGCGTATGCACGGCAAGAAGCCAAACTTAGCTACCTTGGCCGTGCCAAGGCTGGCGCCCTGCTTCTTCAGGATGTTCAGCTTGGTACCGCTCGTGACCCTGATCGGGCTCATTTCTAATAGTGCTCGTTTCTAATTGTTCCTGGCCCCCTAGTGGCCAGGAAGAGGCCCAGGATAGAACAATTAGAAATGAAAGGATCTCGGCCTCCCCAAAAATCAAGAAGTTTCGAATACTTAGACATGAACCATGTTTATTGCACCGGAGAGTAGTATTGCATTGTGTTGCAATTAAATGTATTGCACGCGAAACTAGAGCAATACATTTGCGCCCCGGAATGTATTGCACGCCCCAAATGTATGGCAACCCCACAAATCTATTGCGCCACATCTATTGCACCATCCCCTTGTCGCTGGACCCCCTTTTGGGTCAACCCGAACAGTGGAGGCCAGTCCACAAGAAACCTCCCACACGATACCCAAGGACGTTCATTGATTTCTGGTGCGGGCATGTCGCGCTTTCCGCAGCAGGACCGGCGAAAAACCAGCGAAACCCAGGGCACCCTGGAGGCCAAACCGGGTGCTTCCTGGCATGGGTCTCCACCGTGTGTTCGCCGCTCTGGGTTGACCGCAGGATGGGAGGGGGCGAATATGACAAGAGGGACCCTGCCCTGCTCGCATCGTTCGAGTGTCTGCAACCCCCCTCGGCCTCCGCCCTTCTGCGCACGGCGCCATCGTCCTGCCGATCACCGTGCACCCCTGCTGATCACTTCGGCACCTCCTTTCGGCGCCCGGGCTATCCGGGGCAACTCGGGCCCCGGGCAACTCGGGTCTGGCTTCCCGAAGAACGAACCCGAATTAGCCCTGACCCGAGTTGCCCCTGATGACTTGGGGCTCTGGACGCCCGAATTGTCCGGGGTCGCTCGGGCCCAGGGGAACTCGGGTTCGCACTCCCGAAGAACAAGCCCGAGTTAGCCCTGATCCGAGTTACCCCTGATGATTCGGGGCTCTGACTCCTCCTTTCGTCCTGCGCACTGCGAGCCAAACTGACACCAGACGAGGTGAGCACTCCCACGGCTGCGAGGCGGCCGAGGCCAAGAGCGGAGCAAAGCTGCGGCGGACGTGCCCCTGGCGGCGCCTCCGGCACCGGCCCGCGCTTCGCGCGTCGGGCAAGGTCCAAAAATCCGTGCGCGTGCAGTTTTGTCGGCCTTCTCCAGGTGAGCGTTTCTTATTCGGTGTTTCGATTTTGAGCGAAGAGGGGGGGAGGGGGGGGGACGTGTCTGACTCCCGACCTCTGCTTAGTGCGACTGCTTGTAACAGTGCGGCCTCTTGGGGAGGCTCCACCCGCTCGAAACAGGTGCAACAAAAACAGCCAAGCTACTCCATGGGGGGAGGGGGAGGGGGGTGGCGAGGGCCCGCGCCGATCGGCAAAACAACGAATACAAAAAACGGTCTCCAGGCTGAGGATGGTGTCATGATGCGATGGGCTCGGGATGCGTTCCTGGAGTCCTTCTCGGGAGTATCTGGCGCCCCCCTCGCTCCTCTAGCCCGTGCCATACGATAGTCTTACGTCGGGCCTACCTCTCTACAGGAAGATATTCAAAACTAGTCAGAACATAGTCTGGTTGACTATTTTTTAATATGTTTTGGGAATTTTTACTTTTTTGTCCAACGTCCGCCTGTAGGGGACACGCCCGACCGAACGATAGTCGGAGCAGGGCGAGTTAAGACAACAGCAGCTCAAAATCGGTCCCCAGACCCCTCCCAGGGTCCAAACGCACCAGATTTGCGAGCCGCGTCTAGCCGTGATAATGAAGGGCCCCCCTCCAAGGCCAACCACCGTTGCCTCAACTCGCCCTCCATTGAGGCAGGAAGCCCGGAAAATCTTGAAGTGCTAGAGTGTATGACCTTCATGGTTTCTTGCGCCTCCGAGCCTCGAGAGCGGGTGAGGATGATGATGATGCTGATGATGATGATGATGATGATGATGATGATGATGATGATGAGGATGGTGATGATGATGATGAGGAGGAGGAGGACGTCGGCCTGGAGTGCTGGCTTCGAGCAGTCGCGGCGCGCCAGATGGGCCTGGACAGCCCTGGTGGGCGCCGCGCCGGCCCTGTGACGCTACAAGGGCGCGCTCGAGGCCAGCTGCTGGGCGCCCCATGTTTGAAGCGCTCGCTTCTGCAATGTGCTTCGTGTGATGGGAAGAACTACCTGTCTCGGGCCGGGCGAAAGGGGGGGATAGCAAAAGGGGGGGGTTGAGAATCAGCTCACGCAGCTGACTTTCCCGGCGCCTCCTGGCGCCGGAGGCGACCATGTATCGAGGAATGGGCCTGGCGGCGGGGCCGAAACCAGCTGCATGCAGCAGATTTCGTAACCCCCCCTTTCCCAATCCCCCCCTTTCGTCCGGCCCGACTGTCGAAGACCTGAGTGCCCCGGCCAAACCCGCGGCCAACCCTTTGGCCAACCCTCGGGCCAGGCCAACTCTGGCCAACTTTCCTGGCCAATCCCTCTGGCCAAGCCTGGTTGGGATAATTCTATCTAAGAAGATTTCCTGTGCGCGTGTGGTGGTGCGTCATAACAGCGAAAGGTGCCAGGTCACCTGGGCGGGGGAGGAGAGGAGAAAAGGGAACCTGTATTGCGAACCACCCAGGTACTTGCACACCTCTAGAGAGGTGGCAAGCGCAAGCACTGGGCAAATCCCAGTGACGTTATTAAATCCAAGCAGCACTGAGTACCTGCCGAATGCGCAGTCCCAGGCCTTTTAGATTATTATCGTCACGCAGGAGATGGTTGAAATGAAGCAGGGTGATCACAACAGCCACATAATCCGCGGTAGTACCTACTCGACTCCAAGCAAATCGATGACCACTGCGCGCCACGGACGGTGTCCACTGGCAGGCGGATCAGAACCCGTAGGTGTGGCGAGTGAACGACGCTGGCTCGAGAGTAACTAAGACAGCCAGGGCACAGAGTGTTGCGATGCCTATTTCTTGACGTATCCCATTCAAGTTGGCATGCCGCACATGAATACAACGCTGGCAACGTTATGACGAACTCGTGAACCGTGAACCTGACCCTAATCTCATTCATGTGATCTACTTGTCCGTCTGTCCTTTTCGAACAGGCATGGAGTTGCCAGAGATGTCAGAACCAACATCGAACACCAAAAACTGAGTGCTGCTCACTCTATCGCGCAGCTCTCGGGGTCGCGGCGCACCTTCGAATGCTTCAAAAGACAGCGCGCCGCGACCCAAGAACGTGCAAACGAAAACCGCTGGCGCAGATGCGCGCCGATGCACTGCCTCCTGCCCCTCAGCGCCCGTCCCAACCGTCCGACGACGTGATCTCTATATCAGGGTGCGTCCCCAGACGAGGCCCCGACCCCTTCTCCGGGGCTGGCTTCTCCTTTCAGATGCACTGTCGATGGCCCCAGGGCCCGACAGCGGGAAGGGCGGAGGAGTCCAATGCGAAGTCGGCAAGAGGCCAGGCGCGCGACATACCAGGAGGGACACTTGCGCACGAGGGCGCAGCGACCTCCCAGACGTCCGCGGCTGTTCTGTCAGTGCGCGGCCCCAGAAGCCGCGTTCCTCCCCCTGGGCGTGGCTCTCCGCCCCGGATCCACTGTCGATGGCTTTGGGGGCCTGACAGCGGGCCCCCAGAGCCAACATCGGAGAAGAGCGCCAGGACGGAAGCAGTCGTTCCGTCGGGGACCTGCGGTCTTGGGGGCCTTGTGGGCCGTCCCGAAGAAGTTGTGGGCGTCGCTTGGGCGTCTGAGGGCCCTCGTGGCATCCCTCAGGGCCATTTTGGCGAGCCGAGGCTCATTTGGGAAAAGGGTCTGGCGCTGTCAGGGAGCTCTCGGAGCCGTCCAAGTCCGCCAGGGGCCTTCATGCAGCACTTGGGCAGCGGCTTAGCTCCCCCCACCCAGCCTACTCCGATATTCCTCACACGGTGCTTGCCCTTAGGGGTTCCTATTTCTGGAATGAGGAACTGGGCCTGTGCGTCGGTCTGGCGGCTGTGTGACCGCCGTCACCGCCCCGTCGCCGCCTGGTCGCCGCCCATCGCCTGGGCCTGTGCGTCGGCCTGGCGGCTATGTGGCTGCCGTCGCCGCCCCGTCGCCGCCTCGTCGCCGCCCATCGTCTGGGCATGTGCGTCGGTATGGTGGCTGTGTGGCCGCCGTCGCAGCCCCGTCGCCGCCTGGTCGTCGTCCATCGTCTGGGCCTGTGCGGCCGTCTGGCGGCTGTGTGGCCGCCATCGCCGCCCCGTCGCCGCCTCGTCGCCGCCTTGCTTTGCATGGCATTGAATTGCGTCGCATTGATTCCCACTGCCTCCAACAACAAATATTGCACCACATCGTCTGCGCCAGATACATTACACAGATCGCACCACCTAGATAGCTCCAAATAGATTGCCACACGTATATTCCACCACATAGCTTTCACATCATGTATATATATATAGAGCACAACAGAGATTGTATAACCGATATCGCACCTCATAGATTATAAAGCATACGATGCGCAACATAGATTGAACAACACCTATTACACATCATGTATGAAAACGTAGATTGCGCTACCTAGAGCGCACAACACATCTTCAAACACAAATATTGCACACCACCGGTTGCAAAACACAATTGCACCGCATGCGTTGCACAACACAGGTTGCACAACATGTATAGCTCTTCGTCGTTTGCGCCACGTATATGGGACCACATCGCTTGCACAATCTGCGTATAACAACATCGATTGCCCCACATCAACTGCGCAACACCTATTGCACCACATGTATTGTACGTCGATTTGTGCAACGTCCACGGCACAACATAAACTTCAACACGTACATTGCACAACGCAGACTGCACCACACATATTGCACAGCGTAGATTGCACCACAAACGTTGCAGCGCATATATTGCTCCGCCTAGCTTGTGCCACACAGGCTGCACCATACAATTTGCACCACGTGTGCTGCACAGCCTAGGTAAAGCCACATCTATTGCCACACATGGATTGCACCACGTGGATTGCCCTACGTACATTCCGTTACAAAGATTTTCTTTTCTAAAAACAGAATGGACTCTACCCCCCCCGGCGTTCGCCGCCCCCCTTTCGGGTAAGTAAATCAAGTATGATTCTGACCACATGTCCATCCTAAATATGAATTTGCACTTGCCTGGAGGGGCCGGTATCGGTCCCCTTGAGGTTCCCTGGTGAAAAACGATACGCGGAGACATCTTTCGTTCTAACATAACAGTTTTTCGCGAATCCCTTGCAACAAATGGGAGGAAGTGCGCACGCGCGCGTCGTCGCGCGCGCATGCCGGAATCCTTCAAGAACCTTCGGTGTCGGAGGGATTTCGCAATCGAGTTTACAACAAACATAAAAAAAACATAGGGTTTCGCAACACTGATTTGCGAAAACAGCTTACGCACGAGCTCTTGCGAAATCTTTTTAAACAAAAAACCATAGTTTTTTTTCAAGATTTTCAGAACATGCTACCAAACGGGATTCGCGCGCGCATGTCGAAATCTGTCGAACGCCCTTGCGCGTGTGCCGTTGCGAGAATCCCCTGCAAAAAAACGGGACGAAGTGCAGACGCGCGCGTCGTCGCGCGCGTATGCCGAAATCCTTCAGGAAGGGTTGCAAAATCGTGTGTCCAAAAAACTTACCAAAACATAAGGTTTCGCAGCGCGGGTTTTCAACAAAAGCGTGGGCGCGCGCTCTTGCGTCGTCGTCGTCGTCCTCCGTCCTCCCGCGTCGTCGTCGTCGTGTCCTACGTCGTCCTGTGTCTTTCCTCGTGTTCGTCGTCGTCGTCCTCTTTGGCGTCGTGGTCGTTTCCGTCGTCGTTGTCGCCGTGGTCGTCCTTCCTCCTCCTCCCTCGTCGTCGTCGTCGTCCGTCGTCGGCGTCTCGTCGTCGTCCATCATATTTCGCCGCCGTCGTCGTCGTCGTCGTCTTCCCTCCTCCCTCGTCGTTGTCGTCGTCGGCGTCCCCGTCCTTCCTCCTTCCTCGTCGTTGTCGTCGTCGGCGTCGCCGTCCTTCCTCATTCCTCGTCGTTCGCGTCGTCGCCGTCCTCCCTCCTCCGTCGTCGTTGTCGTCGTCATCGTTGTCGCCGTCGTCGTCCTCCCTCCTCCCTCGTTATCGTGTTCGTTGGCGGCGTCGTCGTCGTCTTCGTCGTCGTCGTCGGCGTCGTCGTCGTCTTCGTCGTCGTCGACGTCGGCGTCGTCGTCGTCGCTGCCGTCGTCGTCGTCGTCGTCGTCGTCGTCGTCGTCGTCGGTGTCGTCGGTGTCGTCGTTTTCGGCGTCGTCATCGTCGTCGTCGTTGTCATCGTCGTCGTCGTCGTCGGCGTCGGCGTCGTCGTCGTCGTCGGTGTCGTCATCGTCGTCGTCGTCGTTGTCGGCGTCGAAGTCGTTGGAGACGTCGTCGGTGTCGTCGCCCAGCTGGGATGTGCCCAGCAGTCAGCGCCACCGCGGCCGCGTCGGTTGCGCCAAACTAGCTGGCCGCTGCGCGCGCGCGCTTGGGTTGGCGCGGCCGCAGAGATGGGCCAGTGAACCCCAAACATTCATTGCAATCGTCACCACATTGGTTTTGCAAGCCAAGTTGCGGGTGGGTGGGTCGGATGTTTGCAAGAGCGTGGGATGTGTCATCTCGTTTGTTCAAATCAATTCTCCTTTCTAAAAAGAAAATAGACTCACCCCCCCCCCCCCGGCGTTATCGCCCCCCTTTTCGGGTATGTAAATCATATGTGATTCTGACCACATGTCCATCCTAACTATGAGTTTACACTATCCCAGGGGGGCCGGTATTTTCCCCCCTGAGGTTCCCTTGCTCAAAGAACATTATGCGGTGACATTTTTTTCTAGCATAGCGTTTTTTCGCGAATCCCTTGCAAAACATGGGAGGAAGTGCGCACGCGCGCGTCGTCGCGCGCGCATGCCGGAATCCTTCAAAAACCTTCGGTGCCGGAAGGATTTCGCAATCGAGTTTCCAAAACACATACAAAAGCACAGGGTTTCGAAACACTGAATTTCTAAACAGCTTACGCGCGAGCTCTTGCGAAATCTGAAAAAAACCGTCGGAATTTCAATATTTTCAAAACCTGCTACCAAACGGGCGTTTCGCGCGCATGTCGAAATCTGTCGAACGCCCTTGCGCGTGTGCCGTCGCGAGAATCCTCTGCAACAAAAACGGGACGAAGTGCAGACGCGCACGTCGTCGCGCGCGTACGCCGAACTCCTTCAAAACCCATAGATTTCGGAAGGATTTCGAAATCGCGCGTCCGAAAAACCTACAAAAACATAAGGTTTCGCAGCACGGATTTTCAACAAAAGCGTGCACGCGCGCTCTTGCGGCGTCGTCGTCGTCGTCGTCGTCGTCGTCGTCGCCGTCCTCCCTCCTCCCGCGTCGTCGTCGTCGTCGCCTACGTCGTCGTCGCCTACGTCGTCCTGTATCTTTCCTCGTGTTCGTCGTCGTCGTCCTCTTTGGCGTCGTGGTCGTTTCCGTCGTCGTTGTCGCCGTGGTCGTCCTTCCTCCTCCTCCCTCGTCGTCGTCGTCGTCGTCGTCCGTCGTCGGCGTCTCGTTGTCGTCCCTCCTATTTCGTCGCCGTCGTCGTCGTTGTCGTCGTCGTCTCGTCGTCGTCTTCCCTCCTCCCTCGTCGTTGTCGTCGTCGGCGTCCCCGTCCTTCCTCCTTCTTCGTCGTTCGCGTCGTCGCCGTCCTCCCCCGTTGTCGTCGTTGTCGTCGTTGTCGTCGTTGTCGCCGTCGTCGTCCTCCCTCCTCCCTCGTCATCGTCTTCGTTGGCGACGTCGTCGTCGTTTTCGTCATCGTCGTCGGCGTCGGCGTCGTCGTCTTCGTCGTCGTCGACGTCGGCGTCGTCGTCGTCGCCGCCGTCGTCGTCGTCGTCGTCGTCGTCGTCGGCCGTCTTGCTTCTTCGGCCTTCTTGGGGCGCTCTTGAGACGCCCCCGAGGGCTCCAAGACGACCCCGGAGCGATATCGGTGTTCGGTCCCGCATGGGTTTTGCAAACCAAGTTGCAGGTGGGTGGGTGGGGTGATTGCGCGAGCAGTGGAGTTGACCACTTCAAGTTCGGCAAGTGATTAGTTTCACTACATAGATTATACAACATAAATTGCACCACGTGGATGGCAAAACGTATATTGCACAACATATATGGCACAAGGCATATTGCGCAACACAGGTGGGACCACACATTGCAACAAATAAATTGCAGTACGTTTACTGCCCCGTGTAGGTTACCCATCCGCATGGATATACCACGCACTAGCTTACACATATAAACTTCCACGAAGATTGCACCACATAGAACGCACAGCGTACATAAAACGATATCGGTTCTCCCTTCAAGAAAAAAGAAGACTCCACCACCTCCCAGATGCCGGACTTACCGGTACCCCTTGGGAAGTATTTGCATACGATTCTGCCCCATCGTGCATCCGAAATATGAATTCATAACATCCCAACCGAACCTGTATCCCCTCCCCATCATCCTCTGAAACATCTGCTATGCGCGCGCACTTGTTGATCACATTTGATCCGTTTCATGGACCCTTTTGCACAAAACGTGACGAAATAAACACGCGCGCGTCGTCGCGAGCGCATGCCGCAATCCTTGAACAAAAAACGGGTTTGGTAAAAATGTCAACATTTAGTGTCCAAACAACATATAAGCACATAGGCTTTCGCAACACTGATTTTAAAACAACAACTTGCGCGCGCTCTTGCGAATTTTTAGGGTTCTTTTCAAGAGCTCCATAAAATCCGACCACACGGGTTTCGCGCGCGCGTGCAGAAATCGTTAGGACGCCCTTGCGCGCGTGCCGTCGCGAGGATATATTGCAACATGTGGGACGAAATGAACGCGCGCGCGTCGTCGTGCGCGCATGCCGCAATCCGTCAAAAACCTTCGGTGCCGCAGCGTTTCCAACACCGACCGTCCAACAAAAACATATAACAACACATGGTTTCGCAACAACAATAGTCAAAAAAACGTGCGCTCGCGCTCTGGCGAATCCGTACGAAAACCATACGTTTGCAAACAGGACTCTGGCGCACCATGCCGAAATCGTTCGCACGCCCTTGCGTTCGTGTTGGGAGGGAGGAAACACGATCCGTGTCAAATGATACCATGCGGGCCACTCTCGCGCGTCGGTCACGCACGCATGTCGAACTCCTAGCACAACCTTCATCACCACCGACGCGAGGACGCCGTCATCCTCGTCGGCGTGATCAGCATCGGCGCCCGCACTGGCCGCGCCGTCGTCGTTGTCAACATCGTCACCAACATTGCTGCTATCATCATCGTGTCTACCGTTGTCGGCGTTGCCATGATACTGCGCCCGCCCAAGTCGCCGACTCGCACTTGTATGCCCGCTGGATGTGCCCACCGGTCAGCGCCACCGCGGCCGCGTCGGTCGCGCCAAACTAGCTGGCCGCTGCGCGCGCGTGCTTGGGTTGTCGCGGCCGCAGAGATGCACCAGCCAACGCCACGCACTCATCGCCATCGCCACCGCATGGGATTTGCAAACCAAATTTCGTGTTGACGGGTGGGATGTTCGTGAGAGCGTGGAATGTGCCATCTCGTTTGTAAAAAATCAATTGCACCACATATATTGCCCCGCGTGTATCGCACTGCATACTATAGAGGACTCCGCAGAGATTGCACCAACCACAAATTCATTGCGCCCTGTCACCAGCACAACAAATATTGCAATAATCCCTTGCACAAGAACTACGAAATGCACGCGCGCGCCGTCGCGCGCATGCCGAAATCTTTCAAACACCTGGGGTTCGCAAGGACTTCAAAATCGAGTGTCACGAAAACACATATATAAAACACATGGTTTCGAATCAAAGATGCTCTCTCTCTCTCTTTTTTTTTTTTTTTTTTTTTTTTTTTTTTTCTCTCTCTCTCTCTCTCTCAAACAAACAAACAAACAATACAACAAAAAACCTGCGCTCGCGTTCTTGCTGATTATTAAGGGAACCGCTGGTTTTCAACATTTTCAGAACATGCTACCAAACGGGCTCCTCGCGCTCGCGTCGAAATCGTGAGAACGCCATTGCGCGCGTGATGTCGCAAGGGTCCTTTGCACAATATTAGACGACATGCACATGCCAGAACCATTACAAAACCTTTGGCTTCGTAGAGGTTTCAAAATCGAGTGACCCGGAGACACATACTAGCCATATGTGTTCCCACGACGATGTTCAAACACAAGCCTGCGCGGACGAAAACACATATATATATGTATATAAAACACATGGTTTCGAATCAAAGATGCTCTCTCTCTCTCTCTTTTCTCTCCCTCTCTCTCTCTCTCTCTCAAACAAACAAACAAACAATACAACAAAAAACCTGCGCTCGCGTTCTTGCTGATTATTAAGGGAACCGCTGGTTTTCAACATTTTCAGAACATGCTACTAAACGGGTTCCTCGCGCTCGCGTCGAAATCGTGAGAACGCCATTGCGCGCGTGATGTCGCAAGGGTCCTTTGCACAATATTAGACGACATGCACATGCCAGAACCATTACAAAACCTTTGGCTTCGTAGAGGTTTCAAAATCGAGTGACCCGGAGACACATACTAGCCATATGTGTTCCCACGACGATGTTCAAACACAAGGCTGCGCGGGCTCCTGCAAATTCTGAACAAAACCATCGGTTTCCCAACCCTTGTCATCTACTTCACCCCAACGACCCTCTCGCGCCGCATGTCGAAATCATCCGAACGCCCTTGCGCGCTTGCTGGGGGGCACGATTCGTGTCAAAGAATACCACGCGGCCCACTCGCGCGCGCCAGCCGCGCGCGCATGTCCAAGTCCTTTCGCAACCTTCATCACCGACGCGAAGACATCGTCATCGTTATCGGCGGGCGTGATCAACATCCGCGCTGTCATTGGCCTTGCTGACGCCATCGCCACCATCGTCACCATCACCGCTACTACTAACAAAATTTGGAGGTCGCTGGGGGCTGGGGGAAGGGGCAGCGTTGTGTCCAGCGCCAGATCCCAGTGCACTCGGCCAGCGCGCTTAATCTGTAAATCGCAATCCTTAGGAACCCCCATTCGCGAGAAGCTCTGATCTCAGGTTCGCTCTTACTGACGAGTGGGATGCTTCGGTTTACTCTCACCCTGCGAGCATTACCCCTCCTCCGTCACCCCAGAAACACAGATGAGCGACGACAAATAACGGGTCGCACGCAAGATGACATAGCGACCCTGCGCGGCGGCTTACGCGGGCCGCCAGCGCGGCGAGCGAACTAGACGAGGGTGCTCACGCGCGATCTTACGCGGGCAGCTTGCGCGCCAATGTCGGCGCAGACGACCGCGTTTTGTGCGTCGCTCAGGTGGCGTTCGCTGCCCTTCAGCGAGCTTCAAATTCAAAGTCGGCGTGGGTGTCCGCGCCTCGCCAGCGGACGATGCCTCCGCCCGCGAGCGCGCGGCAACCTGCAACGGGGGGCCCGGGCGAGCGCTGGCCCCTGGCACCAAAAACGGCACGGTCGGGGAGGCGCAGGACTCGAGCTTGAGGGGGAAGGTTATAAAGGAGCCCAGGGAGACAAACATGAAAAGACACACGTTCGGGGATGGACAGAAGCCCCTTTAGTAAAACGTGATTTAGTGAAAACGACCTGGGGTCCCCACCTGGCGGGCACAAGCCTGGAAAATGACGGCCGCAGCGCCCTCTCGAGAACCGAAAACGGACAATTCACTAATCGACGTGTCAGGGTGGGGGCTCTGTCCACCCCCAACACATTTTAGGAGTCCCACTTTTTGCGTCTTCCCGTATATATCGGAGGTGAGGGGGTGAGATCGAAGTGGAACGGAGAGCCCCCCTACCGGGAAATCGATTTCAGTTTCGTGTTCGTGCGTGCCGTGCGGGCGAGGCGAAGCTGCGTGGGCGGGCGAGAGAAAGTCTCCTGTGGCTGAGGCGCGGCCGGACCAAATGTCTCCCTTCCGGGCGGCCTGGGGCCCGCGGTGTCCCGCCGGTGTCCCGCTGGTGTCCCGTGTGGCTGAGGCGCGGCCGGACCAAATGACTCCCTTCCGGGCGGCTGGGGGCCCGCGGTGTCCCGCCGGTGTCCCGTCGGTGCCCCGTCGGTGTCCCGATAATGATGATGTTGATGATGATCATGATGGTTGTGTTGATGGTGATGATGATGACGATGATGGTGTCCTGGTGATGATGATGATGATGATGATGATGATGATGATGATGAGATGACGATGATGTTGATGTTCTGCCCGTTGTTGTTGATGATGTTGGTAATGCTGATGCTGCTGATGATGATTATGGTATCCCGATGATGATGATTATGACGGTGGTTCTGATGATGGTGATGGTGAAGGTGTACCGATGATGATATTGATGATGATGTTGGTGATGATGATGCTGCTGATGATGATGGTGTCCCGATGATGTTGATGAGGCTGTTGATGATGATGATGATGATAATGAGCTGATGATGATGATGATGGTGTCCCGATGATGATGATGCTGATGGTGATGATGACGATGGCTGTCCCGCTGGTGATGTTGATGAGGTTGTTGATGATGATGATGAGATGACGATGATGTTGATGTTTCTGCCCGTGGTTGTTGATGATGATGTTGGTAATGCTGATGCTGCTGATGATGATTATGGTATCCCGATGATGATGATTATGACGTTGGTGATGATGATGGTGATGGTGATGTTGTCGATGATGATATTGATGATGATGTTGGTGATGATGATGCTGCTGATGATGGTGTCCCGATGATGTTGATGAGGCTGTTGATGATGGTGATGATGATGATGATGATGATGATAATAATGAGCTGATGATGATGATGATGGTGTCCCGATGTTGTTGATGATGTTGACGATGACAATGATGGTGACCATGATGGTGTCCCGATGATGATGATGCTGATGGTGATGATGACGAAGGCTGTGTGCCGATGATGATGATGATGTTGCTGACTATGATGCAATGATGATGGGGATGATGATGATGGCCTGATGATGATGGCGTTGATGATGATGACGATGATGATGATGATGATGATGATGATGATGTTGATGATGATGATGATGACGACAGTGTCCCGATGACGATGAACATGATGGTGTTGGTGATGATGATGATGACGTTGAATGTTAGATCGATTGTGATATCGGTAGTGAGATCGATAGTGAGACCGAATGTGAGATCGATTGTGAGATCGATAATCAGATAAATTGTGAGACCGAGCGAATGAGATATATCGAGTGAGATCGATTGTGAGATCGATCGAGTGAGATCGATCGAGCGAGACCGATAGTGAGATGGATAGTGAGACCGATCGAGTGAGACGCTGCATCCTCCCCCCCCCGAACCTCCTTATCACCCGAAGGGTGGTCGTATAGGTATATATATATATATATATATATATATATATATATATATATATATCAAACCTGTCGATACTCTAGGAAGGATATCGACGATCACGTGCGTCAGGGTCCACTTTTCCCTCCTGACGTTTGGGGCGGGGCTGGCTCAGAAGGGGGAGCGCTTCGACGCTCGAGGCTTGGTTTTTTCGGGCGTTTTCGCCGGACCTCGGCGGCCCACCGGCCTCGGGGTGCCTCCTGGCGGCCGCGCACCTCGCCGAGAGCCTCCCAGGGGGTGCCCGGAGCGTCTCCCGCACGGACGCCGCAGGCCCGAGTGGTGCCCAAGAACCAAAAGGGGACCAGCTCGGGGGGGGGAAGAGGAGGAGGAGGAGAGGTATGAGGAGGAGGAGGAGGAGGAGGAGGAGGATGACGAGGATGGGATGTGGAGGAGGCTGAAGGAGGAGGAGTGAATTAGAGGATGAGAAGGAGGGGGGGGGGGGGGGAGGAGGAGGAGGAGGAGGGGAGAGGAAGAGGCGGTAGGAGAGGATGAGGGGGAGAGGAAGGAGGAGGAGGAGGGGGAGGAGGGAAGGAGGATGGGAGGAGGGAGGAGGAGGATGAGGAAGGAGGAGGATGAGGATGAGGAGGAGGAGGAGAAGGAGGAGGAGTCAGAGGAGGAGGAGGAGGAGGCGGAGAAGGAGGAGGATGAGGAGGAGGCCGAGGGGGAGGAGGATGAGGAGGGGGATGAGTTGAGGGGGAGGGAGGAGGATGAGGGGAGGAGGAGGGAGGAGGAGGAGGAGGAGGGGGAAGGAGGGGGAGGAGAGGAGGAGGAGAGGAGAGGAGGAGGAGGTATGAGGAGGAGGAGGAGGAGGAAAAGAGAGGAGACCGGGGGGGGGGGGAGAGGAGGAGGAGGGAGGAGAGGGGAGGAGGAAGGAGGAGGAGGAGGAAGGGAGGAGAGAGGAGGAGGGAGGAGGAGGAAGAGGAGGAGGAGGAGGAAGGAGGAGAGGAGGAGGAGGAGGAGGAGGAGGAGGTGAGGAGGAAGGAGGAGGAGGAGGAGAAAAAAAAAAAAAAAAAATGGTGAGGAGGAGGAGGAGGGGGAGGAGGAATCGACTTGGAATCGGCGATGCATCGCCGATAGGTCGGCGACGGGCCCTCGACCGCGTCACCGCAAGCTCCTGCCTGGGCAGGGCGGGCCAACGGGCCCCTGTCGGCGAGAAATGGGCGAGTGGAGGGCCCAGCAAGGAGGGGGGGGGGACACGGAGGTCGGGGTCGGCCAGGGGGGGGGCGTCCAAGAGGGGGGGGCGCAAATCATGGCCAGCGGCATGTGCGCGGCCCAGGGAGAGGGCCAGGGGCGTAGTGGAATAAGAAGAGGCGAAGTGAGATCTGGGA
>CAUYUJ010017591.1:86155-118655 GCA_963575745.1 Prorocentrum cordatum
CCCCCCCCCCCCTACTCACCGCCAGCAAACGACTCCCGGTCCCCACCACCGTCCGCATCACATCCCCCACTGGTGTTCCCAGCACCACTGTCCTCACCACCGCTGTCCCCACTGGTTCCACCACCGCCCCTACTGTCCCCACCAGTGGCCCCACCACTGTCGCACTGTCCCCGCTGTCCCCAGAACTGTTCCCACCACGGTTCCACTCTCCCCACTGTCTCCACGGCCCCAACCACTGCCCGACTATCCCCACTGTCCCCACTGTCCCACTGACTCCTCCGCTGTCCCACTGAGCTGTCCCACTGTTCCCACCACTGTCCCCACTGTCCCCACCACTGTCCCCACTGTACCTCTGTCCCATTGTCCCACCGCCGTCCTCGCCACCGCCTTCACCACTGTCCCCACCACCATTGTACCCTCCACTGTCCCACTGTTTCCACCTCATTCCCATTGTCCCCACACCACTGTCCCCACCACCACCGTCACCACCACTGTCCACTGTCCCCCCCTGTTCCCACCATTGTCCCCACCACTGTCCCCACCACTACCGTCCCCACCACTGTCCCACTGTCCCACTGTCCCCACCACTGTCCCGCTGTCCCCTCACCACTGTCCCCACCAACACCGTCCCCACCACTGTCCGCACCCCCACTCGGTTTTCGAGGGGGGGGAGGGGGTGTGAACCGGTAGTGACCCCCCCCGGTTTTCCGGATCCGGAGGGGGGGGGGGAGGGGGGGTTCGAACCGGTAGTGACCCCCCCCCCTTTTCATGATGAGCAGGGGGGGGGGGGGGGGGATGGGTCGAACCGGTAGTGACCCCCCCCGGTTTTCCGGAGGGGGGGGGGGGGGGGAGGGGTTCGAACCCGTAGTGACCCCCCCCGGTTTTCCGCCAGCAGCGGTAGAACACGCTCTTTCAGATATATATAGATCAAGCAGTGCTTGCACTTAGTGGTTCTTACTTCTTTCCACGGAACTGGCCTGGTGTGTCGGTCTAGCGGCTATGTTGCCAACGTTGCCACCCCGTCGCCGCCCAGTCGCCGCCCGTCGTTTGGGCCTGTGTCGGTCTCGCGGTTGTAGCCGCCGTCGCCGTTTCGCCGCCGCCCGTCTTCTGAGCCCGTGTAGCGGTCAGGCAACTATGTTGTCGCCGACGCCGCGCCGTCACCGCTTCGTCGCCGCCCGTCGTTTCGGCATAGATTGCACCACGTAGATTCTCTGCTCAAAAAATGAATAAGCTCAAGCCCCCCCCTTGGATCCACCCAGTTACATTTGTTCGTGCAGTTTGCAGATGATTCTGCCCCATCGCCCATCCTAAATGTGAGTTCGTACCATATGAGTTCATACCGTCCCAGGCAAGCTGGCGACGGCCCCCTTTGTCCTCTGCGAACAACTATGCGGACCCACTTGTTTATCAAAAATCATTAATCTCCGATGTGCCTTTCCAACAACATGGGGTGCAATGTGCACGGGCGCGTCGTTGCGCGTGCATGCGGGAATCTTCCAACAACTTCAAGTGTCGTAAGGTTTTCAAAATCGAGTGTCCCGAACACATTAAAACACATTGTTTTTTTTGCAACGCGAATTTCCAAACAATGCCTCCGTTCGCTGTCCTGTAAATTCTCTGATGAAGGAGATCACGCGTCATTCTACATATTTAGTGAATTCGGTCAAGCGGTCCCCTTGCGCCGCACGTCGAAATCATTCGAACGCCCTTGCGACCGTGCTGGGGGGGGGGGGGGGGGGGGCCGCGGCGCGGTCCGTGTCAAATAACACCATGCGGGGCATAATCGCGCGTCGGCCGCGCGCGCATGTCGAACTCCCTGCAAAAATTCCATCACCGTTGCGAGGGCGCCCTCATCGTCGTCGGCGTGATCAGCATCGGCGCCGTCAGTGGCCGTGCCGTCGTCGTTGTCAGCATCGTCGCCATCATCGCTACCATCATCATCGTCGCGTTTACAATCGCCGACGATGCCATGATACCGCGCCCGCCCAAGTCGCCGACTCGCACTGAAGTGCCCGCTGGGAAGTGGCCAGCGGTCAGCGCCATTTCGGCCGCGTCGATCGCGTCAAACTATCTCGCCGCTGCGCGAGCGAGCATGCGCCGGCAAGCGCGGCCGCAGAGATGCACCAGCCAAATCCAAGCATTCAGCGCAATAGCCGCCGCAAAACAAGTTGCGGGTGGGTGGGGGTGGTAGTTGCGTGAGCAGTGGGGTGGACAACTCACTGCGAACAGAAAATGAGAGGATCGACCCCCCCTGGGGTTAACGGGCCACCTTTCCGCATTGCAATTTACATACGATTGTGTCCCATCGTCCATCCTGTTGAACTCGTGCCATCCCAGCCAGGCCGGAATTCGACCCGCCCCGTACCCTTTGCAAAACATAAAATGCGCGCGCTCGTTTATAACATCTCACACGTTGACAATAAACCCATTGCAACAGCAAAACACGGGGCGAAAAACACGCGCGCGCGTCGTCGCGCGCGCCGGGGTCCTTCAACACACCGCAGGTTTCGCGCGGATTTCAAAATCGAGCCACGCAAACATTGGACAACACATGGTTTCGAAACAGGGGTTTTCATAACAAGCTTGCGCCCGCGCTATTGCGAATTCTGAAAAAATCATCGGCTTATCAAAACCTTCATAACATGCTACCAAGCGGGCCTGTCGCACGCGCGCGTCGAAATCGTTCGAACGCCCTTGCGCGCGTGCTGTCCCGAGAACCCTTTGCAGCAGATGGGACGAAGTGCGCGCGCGCGCGTCGTCGCGCGCGCGTCGTCGCGCGCGCATGCCGAAATCCTTCAGTAACCGTAGGTTTCGGAAGGACTTCAAAAACGACCGGCCCGAACACATTTCAAAACAAATGGCTTGCAACGCCAGTTTACAACAACATCCTGCCGTCGCGGTCGTGCGGATTCTGCAAAAAACGATCGGTTCTCCGACGTGCCCAACAAATTCTGCCAACTTGGCCTCTCCCGCCGCATGCCGATTTCATTCGCAAGCTCATGCGCGCGTGTTGGGGGGGGGGGGCGCGGTCCGTGTCAAATAACACCATGCGGGCCACTCTCGCGCGTCGGCCGCGCGCGCATGTCGAAGTCCCTCCGAAAGCTTTATCACCGATGCGAGGGCGCCCTCGTCGTCGTCGGCGTGATCAGCATCGGCGCCGTCACTGGCCGTGCCGTCGTCGTTGTCAACATCGTCACCATCATCGCTAGCGCTCTCGCGGTTGTCTGTGTTAAACTGCCATTGGTTTTCAGCATTCTCTTAGCATGCTACCAAGCGGGCTTTGCGCTCGCGCGTGACTACATCGTTCGAACGCCTTTCCGCGCGTGCTGTCGCAAGAGCCCTTTGCAAAACAAGGAAATGCACGCGCGAGCGTCGTCGCGCCCGCATGCCAAAATCCTTTAACAACCCTGGGTTTCATAACGATTTCCATATCGAGTGTCTCAAAACCGTTCAAAACATATGGCTTCGCAACAACAGCTTTCAAAACAACTTGCGCTCGCGCTCTTGCGAATCCTTAAGCAAACCACGCGTCTTCCAATATTTTCATCGAAGTGTGCCAGGCGGGCCTCTCGCGCCGCATGCCCGAATCATTCGAATGCCCTTGCGACCGTGCTGGGGGGGGGGGGGGCACGGCCCGTGTCAAATAACACCATGCGGGCCACTCTCGCGCGTCGGCCGCGCGCGCATGTCGAAGTCCCTCCAAAAGCTCCATCACCGCTGCGAGGGCGCCCTCATCGTCGTCGGCGTGATCGGCATCGGCGCCGTCACTGGCCGTGCCGTCGTGTCGTCGTTGTCAACACCGTCACCAGCAGTGCTACCATCATCACCGCGAGTAAAAAACGCCGACGATGCCATGATACCGCGCCCGCTCAAGTCGCCGACTCCCGCTGAAATGCCCACTGGGATGTGCCCACCAGTCAGCGCCACCGCGGCCGCGTCGGTCGCGCCAAACAAGCTGGCCGCTGCGCGCGCGTGCATGCGCGGGGTGGCACGGCTGCAGAGATGCACCAGCCAACACCAAGCACACATCGCAATCGCGTCCGCATGGGTCTTGTAAAGTGGGTGGGTGGGTGGGGTTATTGCGCGAATAGTGGAGTGTACAACTTCAAATTGAGCTTTGGTGAATTTCTATCCTACCACATAGATCACACCAAGTGTATTGCACAACGTAGACGGCACTACATAGATTGCGCATGGATTGCACCGTGTAGATCGCCACCCATGTACTGCTCCACGTATCTGACACATCATAGGTTGCTGGTAACACACAGCTTGGGGTCCTCTCTGGCTAACAAGTATAGGTTCCCCAAACGCTGCTTGCACGTAGGGTTTCTCGGTTTACTTCCGCCGACCTTCCGCCTCCTTTCAGACATGGAAGAGATGGCAACTCCTTCGATCCTCGAAGCCAGAGCCCTTTTTGGAAAGTCCATTCGGGATAGCGCTGAAGACGAGGGGGTGTAGCGAAATCCGGGGGGGACCCCCGTTGCTCTCGTCCATCCCCCCTCCGCGCGCCCCGGAGGACATGGGGCAGGGAGAGGGGGATTGGGAGGAATAACTTGTCGGCGCACTCAGCACACGGCTGAGCTCAGGCGATAGCAGTAACACCGCATAATCTCTGCAGCGCAAGGCCAGGACGCGTGGTAAGCACCTCCTGCTGCGCGCTTGCCCGCGCTGCCCTCGCACACGGGCCCAAATGGATACGGCGACGCATCTGAGGGACCACAGCCCCGTCATGAGTGTGACTGGGGGGAGGAGGGAGGAGGGATGAGGAGGAGGAGGAGGGAGGAGGGATGAGGGAGGAGGGAGGGGGGAGGAGGAGGAGGAGGTGGAGCGTAGCTGGGAGGAGAAGGAGAGGAAATGAAACCGTGCTCTCCCGAGACCACCGATCACCCCCGGCCGCCCACGAGGGGAGGGTCCGCGTCGATGGGGTCGAGGAGGACTTCGGACTTGCTACAAGACCTCCAACGCTATAGAACAAACGAAACAAAAAACAACGGCGCGGATATCTTGCCGCGTTCGGCCTCTTGCGGCCCCCAGGCTGATCGCAGACGTCTCGGGAGGAGAAGCCAGTCTCCGCAACGTGGTCATGAGCCCCGGGGGCGCCGTACAGCGGAGGCCAGTCCACAAGAAACCTTCTGCAAGAAGCCCAACACTGAGACCCCAGGACGTCCATTGATTTTCGGCGCGGGAGCGTCACGCTTGCCGTGGCAAAAACATCGACACCCAAGACACCCAGTGCACCCTGGAGGCAAGCAGCGTGTTTCTCGGCGTGGGCCTCCACTGTAGCACGGTCATGGGCTCCGGGGGCGCCGCAAGGAAATGATACGGGCCTCGGAGGTCTGGGCTCGGAGGTCTTTGGCGGTCCTCGGATGCTCGCGACTGGTTTCCCGATGGTCTCTGGAGATTTCCTGGAGAAACAGAGTGGCGACGAAGATGATGATGGTGATGATGATGCTGGTGATGATGTCGATGCTGATGCTGATGGTGATGATGGCGATGCTGATGCTGCTGATGATGATGATGGTGATCATGATGACGACGACGATGATGGTGATGGTGATGGTGATCATGCTCATGACGACGATGATGAGGATGATTATGCAACTGATAACGGTGATGGTGAGAGTGATCATAATGGAGGTGGAGAGAACCCTTGCGTTTGTTTATGGTTGAGATCATGATGATGACGATAACGACTACGATTATGATGATTATGATGATGCTGCTGATGATGATGATGATGATGATGATGCGGATGATGATGGTGATGATGATGCTGATGATGATGATGATGATGATGCTGGTGTTGATGATGACACGGGTGATGATACTTATGATGAGGAGGAGGAGGAAGAGGAGGAGGAGGAGGAGGAGGAGGGTGACGATGATGCTGCTGATGCTGCTGATGGTGCTGGTGAGAATGATGCTGATTATGTGTGTGATCATGATAGTGATCATTATGACGATGCTGATGATGTTGATGCTGATGCTGCTGATGATGATGCTGATGATGATGCTAATGCTGACGATGAGGCCGATGAGGATGATGAGGATGATGAGGATGATGATGAAGATGAGGAGGAGGGGGAGGAGGAGGAGGAGGAGGAGGAGGAGGAGGAAGAGGCGGAGGAGGAGGAGGAGGAGGAGGGCAGCATCGCCGCTGGCGTTTGCACAACGTCCGAGAAGACGAGGATGAAGACGATGCAGAGGATGCTGGCGATGATGAGGAGGAAAAGGACGGGCACATCTGCACATCTGCACTCGGAGGGCGTCCGCGCACAAGCAGAGGGCCCCCGCAGGGGTGTCGAGCGTTAAGGTGCCCCCGTGGGCCGCCCGAGTCTGCCCATTGGCTGAAGCTGCGCCTGAGATCTATATTCTTTCGGCGGCGGGCGAGGGGGGGAAGTGAGAAGGACCCATACCCCCTCGCGTTGTGAACAAAATCGCGCCGTGAGGTTTTGCACTATTTTCGGCCTCTGGGGGCCCTGAATGGCCCTCGGGACCGTCAAAAAACGACTCAGGATGCAACACTGGTCCCGGGGAATGGGTCCGGACCTCTGGGGGTCGCGTCATGAAAAAAATGATGACGTCGGGGGTCTGGGTCAGAGGGTGGCGGGGCTTCTCAGAAGGCTCCCGAGAAGCCTTCTGTGTCTTCGAGGAAGGCTCAGACCACTTCTCAGGAGGCCAGGGGACTTCCGAGCCTTCTGAGAAGGCCTTCTCTTCAGACCCCCGACGTCATGATTTTCTTGACCCGACCCCAAAACGGTCGGGACCCATTCCCCGGGACCGGCTTTTCATCCCGAGTCGTTTCTTGACGGTCCTGAGGCCGGGCAAGGGCCCCCAGAGGCAGAAAATATGGGAAACCTCCCGTCGTGTTTTTTTTCACAGCGCGAGGGGGTCTAGGTCCCTCTCACTTCCCCCCTGGGCTCGCCGCCGACTCTTCCCGCGCCGAGCGGGCTATGACCAGCGAGCCTCCTGCGCTGAGGTCGGGTGCTGCCAGGGGTGTGTCCCTGGCCCGAGGCGCCCCGAGGATTTTTCCCAGGAGACCCTCCCCCCCAAGGTCAGGAGGAGGAGGAGAAGGAGGAGGAGGAGGAGGAGAAGGGGGGGGAGGGGGGGAGGGGGAAGGGGACCCAGGGAGAGGAGGAGCCCCCTCGTGAGGCCCAAAGGGCCTCAGGGAGCTCCAGAATGGCGCGAGCAGCCGGGGACATCCAGGGCCAGGAACGCTCTAGGCAACCCCCGACCTCCTGCTGCCGCGCCAAGAGGAGCGGTGTCGGCAAACGATGCGCCAACGCAGACTCCTCCCACTGAACCTCCTTCCCCCCGTCGTCCTCCTGCCTTTTGTTCTCTTTCGCCATGAACTCGAGGCAAGGATGATGAAATATGCCAGCTCTCCCACTGAAGGGAAGGGGAGTTCACCATGCGAAGCAACAGCTATGGAGTAGAAGGGGGGAGGAGGGAGATGAGGAAGAGAACAACGAGGAGGAGGAAGAGCAGCAGACCTCATCGTCCTCCCCCTGAGGAAGAAACAGGAGGGGTATGCCCACCTGCAAGGTAAAGGCACCTCCCCACGTGTCCCCAAAGCCCACCGAAGCGCCAGCAGGAACGCGCTGAATCGCCACAAGAACGGCCGAAAGCCTGTTCTGGGGTGCGCTCTGGCCAGGATGCCGGGACGGATCCAGCCGTGGCGACGAGACAACACCCGTAGCCGCCCCCCCCCCAAAAAAAAACAACAAATGAAGTCCACCTTCGAAGCTCGATCCTCCCTCGTCCCCCCCACCACCCTCGGCAACTGCGCGGCGGCAGGGCAGATCCTTTCCGAAGTGGGGCTCGCGCGTGGGTGCCCTGCACACCCGTCGGCAGCGCCCTGCACAGCTGCGCGGGCGGTGCGGGTAGCTCGGTGCCGCGTACGCTCGTGAGCAACAGCCAGGCAGCTGCACGGATGGAGAGAGAGAGAGAGAGAGACAGAGAGAGAGAGAGAGATGCATGCTCGCAAAGTGGAGCTCTCTCCTCGGCGCCGCACACACACATACTCGTTTTTTAACATTCGCTGCACCGATGGAGGGCGGCACTCGGGGGCAACGATCGGGGGGGATGGGCACATGGGGGGATGCATCGATCCCCAATCGCCCATTGATCGCCGATACGGGGCCCGATAGCCCCACCCCGCCCAGGAAGGTGCGGATTCACTATCGGGGGCACATCGCCGATCTATCGACGATGTATCGCTGAGTCCAGGTCGATGCATCCCCCCCGAGTTTCCTCGTTCATTGTCCCTCTTCCCCTTCGTGGAGTATCATTGTTCCCTGTTCATCGACCTTGTCCCCTTTCCCTATTAACCGACCCCCCCCAGGCGACCAGCAGCCAACCCGAACCAACGACAAAACCCCTACATCCCTGTCCAAAAAACAATATAATGTACACAATGTGGCACAATCTCGGGTCATGCTCGTGGGCCCCGCGAGCACTTTGTGCTGTTGTCTGGCAGGGTCTGCGGGGGGACATCTAGACTGCTGTGCGCAAGGCCACTATCCCTGCCAGCAAACATACTGCAACGCGTACTTTGCGGCTGGATCGGGATCACGCGCGGCCACCACCGCGATTGCGCACTGGCTTTCGACGAGGGTGGCTGGGGCCGCCATGGCTCCCGATGTGCTCTGTCGCGTGCGCGGGTGCACCCGGCACACTCTGCACCCGGCCCCGAGCGTGGCTCGCCTGCGCGGCGGGAGCACGCGGCACGGCACACACGGCGCAGGTGGAGCACGTGGCGCGTCTGGAGCGCTGGGCGTTCCTGGCGAGGTCGTGCCCCAGGGGGAAACGGCGCACCTCGCCCAGGCGTCGCGCACATGGGGTCTGTTTTGATTTTCAGTAGCTGTCCGTCCACTGGCGACCCTGAGCATGCTGAGGCTCGGGTGCTACTTGTGTGTTGGGAGGGCGAATGGGAGTGAGCGGGACAGCTTTCGGGGGCGCGCAAACATGGATTAGCGATCCATGGATAAGGCGTGCGGTCGCCAAATCCATGGATCGGGGGAAGTGCCCTCCCCCAACTGTGGCCGGTGCCGCCTCGTTCGGCGGCGGAAATGCGCGGTTTCCCATGGAAGCGGGACCCATCGCTAATCCACGCCCCCTTAGTCCATGTTTGGGATCGCCTGAAGCTTGCGGGCGCCATCTAGGAGGCCTAGAAGAACCTCGAACCATCCCGCCCCTCCTGCTCGCCCGGGGCCAAGTCTAGGGGTGACCTCAGACCCTCCAGCTGGCTCCAACTTCCTTTGCCTTTCTGATGACACCTCTTTGCCTTTCTGTCAGCAGCGAGCGAGGGGGGGAAGTGAGAAGGAGAAGGCCTTCTCAGAAGGCGGCGGGACTGCTCAGAAGCCCTCGCGCCGTCTGAGAAGTTTTCTTTGTCTCCTGGGGGAGGCTTAGAAAACTTCTCAGAAGGCCAGGGGACTTCCGAGCCTTCTGAGAAGGCCCGCCCTGTCCCACTTCCCCCCCAGGCTCGCCGCCGATATTTGCGTTTCTGACACAGCTGGACGTCGGCCAGACAAAAGCGATATCCTGCAAGAGCATGAGATCCTCCGTCGGCCAAAACAAGCAGACAATCCAGTTGGCATCCCCCCCAGGGTGCACAAAAACAGCCAACAGACACGAAGAACGCTAGGGCACCCTCCCCGAACCGACCTCGATCTTATACGTACCTCTGTCCGGCTGCACTCTCGAACCCCACCTGGAAAGCCTAGAGTGAGGCGTCGTCGAGCAGGGGCCCTCCGAGGATCGCGGCTCGAGGCTCTTGAGGCTCTCTGGGCTTTCCTCGGTCCAGCTGTAGGAGGAGGGGGAGGAGGAGGAGAGGGAGGAGCAGGAGGAGGAGGCGAGGAGGAGGAGGAGGAGGAGGAGAGGAGGAGGAGGAGGAGGAGGGGGAGGAGGAGGAGGAGGGGGAGGAGAAAGAGGAGGAGGAGAGGAGGAGGAGGAGGAGGAGGAGGAGGAGGAATAGGAGGACGAGGAGGAGGAGGAGGAGGAGGAGGAGGAGGAGGAGGCGGAGGAGGAGGAGGAGGAGGAGGAGGAGGAGGAGGAGGGGAGGAGGAGGAGGGGGGAGGAGGAGGAGGGAGGAGGGGGGGGGAGGGGAGTGAGGAGGAGGAGGAGGAGGAGAGGAGGAGGAGGAGGAGGAGGAGGAGGAGGAGGAGGAGGAAGAGGAGGAGGAGGAGGAGGAGGAGGAGGAGGAGGAGGAGGAGAGGGAGGAGGAGGAGGGGGAGGAGAAGGAGGAGGAGGAGAAGGAGGAGGAGAAGGAGGAGGAGGAGGAGGAGGGGACTCAACCATACGGTAGACCTGCACACTCCCCCTCGCCCCAAACTCAAAGTTGGCACGCGCGGGGAAGACTGCGGTCGAAGTGCAACTCATCAGACCCACCGCCAACTTTGAGCATTTGGGCGAGGGGGAGGCGCTGATATATCAATGTGGCATGAGTGTTCGCTATTTTTTCCGAGGCCTGTACCCACCGCTTGGGAACTGACGTCCTGGTGCCCCAGCGGGCGGTGGGTATGGATAGATGTTGGCCCCCAGGAGCCCGAGTATATCCATATCCACCGCCTGTGCAGGTCCGCGAAGATCGATCCTCCAGGCGGTGGTTATGGATAAATTCCCGCCTCGGAGCTGGCACGGGAGGGTGCATTGCAGCATGGCCATTGCATATTAGGCTGAATGACTCTGGTTCTGCTTCTCCTCCTCTTCCTCATCCTCCTCCTCCCCCTCCTCCTCCTCCTCCTCCTCCTCTTCCTCATCCTCGCTCTCCTCCTCCTCCTCCTCCTCCTCCTCTTCCTCCTCCTCCTCCTTCTCTTCCTCCTCCTCCTCCTTCTCCTCCCCACTCTCCTCCTCTCCTCGTTTATATTTCACGCGCGCCTCCATCTTGCGAGGGCAGCGTCTATACAGATTGGGGCGTTAATTAATTGGGGGCGACAGATGCGTGCACCGTTCGTGGCCCTTTTGGACCCCAGGGGGGCCCTTTAGGGCCCCCAGTAGGGCACAAAGAAAATGCGCATCGTTCTCCACCCCCCGCCCATGTATCGCACACCCAAAACTCGACGCCCGAACTAGTAAGGCCTCGAACGGGAGATTTCGTGGTCCCCGCCAAGGTACCCGCACACCCCCTAGCCCTGGCCTTTACCCTCGGGCACACGCTGACTTGGAGTACGGATCCGTGGATCTGGCGTGTTGACGCCAGATCCACGGATTCGCGAATCGCAGTCCCAGTGCTCGACGTCCGATCCTGAGGGGCAACGAGAGGGGGGACTGACGTAAGGGGTGGAACATCGACCTGGAATCGGCGATGCATCGCCGACAGATCGGCGATGGGGCCCCGGTCGCAGAACCGCACCTATCCTGGGCGGGTTGGTGTCATCAGGCCTTTATCGACGATCGATGGGCGATTGGGGGTCGATGCGTCCCCCCCCTATGCCTGTCACCCCCGTATCGTTGCCCTTGATGAAGGGGCCCAGGGACCCGCAAACAAATACACCCGAATCTCAGGATTCCCAAGCCTCTTTTCCGCACCCTCCAGATTTGTTTTCGCATTCCCCCCCCCCCATGGCCCACTCCCACATCATTCCCCCATCTCCTCCTGGGGATCGGCGACGCATCGTGTCTGTGAGGTTTTGCTCCCCCGCCGGACTCGAGATCCCCCCTCCTCGGCGCCGCAGCCGGCGCCGCAGCGGGGCAGGACGCCTCCGCGGCCAGAGCCTCCCGTCGGGAGACGGCCGCTGCCGGGGCGCCCTGCGCGCCCGCTCGCGCCCGGGGCGCGGCCTCCGCCGCCGAGTACCCCCCCCCCTTTTCTTCGAGGGGAGTGGGGCAGCAGCTGTAGCCCGTGTGGGTGGAGGAGGAGGAGGAGGAGGAGGAGGAGGAGGAGGAGGAGGAGGAGGAGGAGGAGGAGGAGGAGAGGAGGAGGAGGAGGATGGGGGAGGAGGAGGAGGAGGAGGGGGGAGGAGGGGAGGAGGAGGAGGAGGAGGAGGAGGAGGAGGAGGAGGAGGAGGAGGAGGAGGAGGAGGAGGAGGGGGAGGAGGAGGAGGAGGAGGAGGAGGAGGGGGAGGGGGAGGGGGAGGGGGAGGGGGAGGGAGGAGGAGGAGGAGGAGGAGGGAGGGGGAGGGGGAGGGGGAGGGGGAGGAGGCGGAGGAGGTGGCGGAGGAGGAGAGTTCGGGAGAATTCAGCGACGACGACATCGAGGATCGCGCGACGAGCAAGCGATGGCGCCACCAAGGCCCCGAGGGCTCCCGCGACCTGGCGTGGCAGAGATTTGCCCTTCTTCACCAGTGAAAACAAATATGCAGTTATTGTTGGGGGTCTACACGGCCACATCTCGCGCGCCATCCAAGACTGTATGTCTCTCTGGCCCACACAAGTCTTCAGGCCCCCCCCAGTGAGTGAAACTAAATATTTTCCGGTGGCCTCATTGACGGACAGGCGTCCCATCAAAACAGGGGGGCATTTGTTTTCCCACGCGGCGCCCGCCAGCAGCGCTCTCATGAAAAATCGTAGTTCAAACGCTTGGCGCTCAGAAACTTGATCCTGAAAGCTCCATCCTGAGAGAGGACCATTGAAGTTCACGCCCCGCGCGGGCCCTCAGACAATCCATCCTCTGTCGCGTGGGCAATGCAAAACCTATGGCGAGTTATGCATTGTCCACGCTGGAGAAATCGCCATGTTAGACGCGCGCGCCGACAGGCTCCAGCGAGAGCTCTGCCCGCAGTGCCAGGCAGTCGACTTCGAGCAACCTCGCGAATTGCAATGAAGAAATTCCTATTGCAATATTATCGAAAAGAAATCTACAAATCCCCCCGCGTGCAGGGTAGCCCACCATATATTATTCCGTTGGAAGGATGCCCCCATGCATTACCCAACCTGCCCAACAATAGAGGGGAACTAATCCCACGTCGCCGCGCGCGCCGACCAGGCGCGAGCGGGGGTCCTGCCAGCAGTGCTAATTGACAAACGGCCTTGAACAAACTCGCGAATCAATACGAAGCTAGTCCTATTGCCGTGAAGAGATGCTAGCAAATCCTCCCGCGTACAGGGGAGCCCACAACATATCATTCCGCTGGAGAACTAGCCCCCGAACATTACCCAGCCCGCCCAACACAAGACACTAAACGGACACTAAACCTAATCCCGCGTCGCCGCGCGCGCCGACCAGGCGCCAGCAGGAGTTATGTCGGCAGTGCTAGGCGAACGACTTTGAGCAGACTCGCAAATTAAGGCGAAACAATTCTTATTGCAATCCCCATGAGAAGATGATGTTGACCTATCCTCCCGCGCGCGGGGTAGCCCGCAATAGATTAGCCAGCTGCAGGAATAAACCCCGAACGTCACCCAGATGCCCAACAATAAAGACAAACTAATCCCACGTTGCCGCGCGTGCCGACCGGGCGCCAGCGGGAGTTCTGCCAGCACTGCTGGGCAAACGCCTTGGAACAAACTCGCGAATCAAAACGAAGCAATGTCTAGTGTTATCCTCATGCGAAGATGCTGACAAGTCCTCCCGCGTGCAGGGTAGCCCCAAATGCAAGATCCCGCTGGGGAAATAACCCCCGAACATTACCTAGCCCGCCCAACAATAAAGGTAAACCAATCTCACG
This sequence comes from Prorocentrum cordatum, assembly GCA_963575745.1. NCBI lineage: Eukaryota > Dinophyceae > Prorocentrales > Prorocentraceae > Prorocentrum > Prorocentrum cordatum. The sequence continues at coordinate 99,763 of CAUYUJ010017591.1, forward strand.
TCGCCGCGCGCGCCCAGCGCCAGCAGGAGTTCTGCCAGCAGTGCTGGGCAAACGAGTTTGCGCAAATGTGCAAATCAAAACGCAGCAATTCCCATTGCAATCCTCATGAGAAGACGCTCACCAATCCTCCCGCGTGCAGGGTAGCCCACAGAGGATTATTCCGCTTGAGGAATAAACCCCAAACATTACCCAGCCCGCCAACAATAGAGGTAAACGAATCTCCACCGCGACGAGGAGGTTTTAGGAACAATGAAATAGCTGTAGGGCCGTGCGCGGTGTGAACATTGTCGACGTCATCGAGCTCGCCGAGGATGAGAGGTATGTCTACTGCGGCGCAGCTTGCGGGCTTTGCCCGAGCTTTCGGGCGCAGACCACGGAGCCAGAAACATGGTGCCTACCGGGCCCTTTCAGCAGCGCGATTCCCGAGTGCATCCGGGACGGAGTAATGCGCGTGCTCCGGCCGCTGTGGACACCTTCCCCGCGTGCGATGGTCATTGTCGACAATCTCACCGCGCGAGCGTTTATTATCTGCCCTTCCTCCGAAGCATGTCCTTCGTCTTGCGGGGGCCACAGCGCTGCGCATGCTGCCGCTTGCATCGTTCATGCTTCGCGGTGGTTGCCTTGTCGTCGGGGTCGAAATATTATTTTCCACGGGTCGGTAGCGTAGATGCCCTTCTCCATGTTGAGGCCCTGCCAATGGTGGGGCGCCATCGCCCTTGGCGCGGCCTGTTGAATCAGGAAAGCTGGCTGGATGACGTCGGTCGGGTCTCTGGCGTGGTCGGTCTCGCCTTCTCGCATTTGCCGCTCGCACCCGTCGGGGTTGGCCCTGGGGACTGGAGATAGAGGGTATCATTTGACTTCCCACAACGCGAGTACGATGCCTCCGATCATTCCGCGTCCTTGCTTCCAGCGGTTCTGAGGGGTCGTGTTGGCGAGCCTGTGGTAGACTGCACTCTATGAGCGATGTGCTCCGTCGTGAAGGCCATGCCAGTGGCGCCAAGTGGCCAGCTGCCGTTTCAGGATGCCGACCGCGGGGCCAGCTCGCTCGATGTCGCGGCGCGCTTGCAGGCAGCGCCCAAGCCAGTGCTCGCAAATTTCTTCAGAGGCTGATCTGCGAAACATCGTCGTAGCCGATGGAGGTTCGCCGTGAACCTTCGCGCCGTAGTGGAGGAGGGCGACGGGGCCTTTCGCTGCGCGCGCGCGACGGCGGCGCTGATGTAGCCTGCGAAGCTCGGCCCTGGTCTCCTCCGTCATCGTAGCAGCTGCCTTCTTTCCCTTCGCGAGCGCAAGTCGCGCGCGAGCTGTTGTCTCCGTGCGATCGATGCCCAGGTCCCTTCTAGGGGTGGCAGTTTCTTGACGCCGACTCCTCGGGTCTCGAGCTCGCCTTCAATTTCGCGCGCGGTTCTCGCCGGTAGTGGCGATGGCCGGCCTGCCTGCCATCTCGAGCCCCTGCTCTGCGAAGCTCTCGCTGTGTTCGACTGAGGCGTGGATTGCTCGGCAACGCTGATGCCGCCCGCCGGGTTGAGCCCCGCGCCGTCGAATCAGGCGCGCGGCGGCGCTGACAGCGCCCGGTAGCGCGAGCGGTGGAGAACGCGGCGCGTGGCTGCCCTGGCCAGGTTGCCCGCGCGCCGAGAGCCTGCGATCAAGGAGGGGTCCACGTGTACTAGTAGTCCGCGGCAGCCTGCTTGCCTTGGAAATCGCACAAATGCGCAACATTGAACCTGCAGCGCGGTCTCTCGGAAGGGGGCCGCGCGTGTCGGGCGGCTGACGCGAAAAACAGCGGGCCGAGAGTCGCAGAATCTGCGGATGTCTGCAAGCGTCTCGGCGCAGACGATATGCAAGGCGCGCGCGATCTCGTCGCTCAGGATCGAGCAGCGCCTTCTCGGAGACAGCTGCTACCAGCAAAAACAGCATCCTTATGCCTTCCCGCATCTCTCACCGACTTTGTAACAGTGAGTCATATGATTTTCTCCCAGGCTCGGCGTACTGGTGGTGGCGACCGGCGGGCTTTATCGCCTTCGGCCTAAGGCTGCAACGTGATGATTTCGCCTTGGAGCTGCAATGGCCATGAGACCTGGGCTTCGCGCCGGTTGAAGAGGTCGAACAAAGCATGCCCCCATGAGTTACGCCACCCCCCGAAATCCGAACTAACTAACAAATGAGACGCCTCGCCGCGATCTGGAGAATTGCGCGGAGACCGAGGGCCCACATCCTCAGTGGTGCCTCCATGGCGTGCCCCCGCACATGAGCAATCATGGCCACGCAGTCCTCATGCTTCAAGGTGGGGTGGCTCCAGAGCTCCTTGGAGTCCGTTGTCTCGGCGCCGCTGATGGCGCGAGGGCAACAGGCCTTGCCCCGCGCGCGTAGGCATGAATCTCCGTGTCGGGGCGTTGGCTTTATCATGCGATGCAAGACTCCGGCCTTTGCCATGGCTGGGCCAGGTAGCCAATCCACGAATGCCTGCGAGTTGTGCTTGATATCGAAGCGGAGAGGGGTTGGGCCTTCTGGGTCTCGCCCTCAGCTTGCTTCAGCATGCCCTGCAACAGGTCGACGTCGAGCCCTTGGAACTTCATAAAATGCGTGGTCCATGATTTATTGCGTAAAATCGCCGCGTCGGAAAGCGTGGCGCCCGCGGTGGTCTCCCCGTCGAATGCGAGAAATCCATGCTTCAGCTGCCAATTGTCGCAGCTGGTGATGGTCTGTGCTAGTTTTCGTCAACGTGTGGTGTGCGTTGAGAACGGTAGCTGCTCTTCCCACGACGGCTTGTTTGCGTTTGAAGCGCGCGCGGCGTAAACGCGGCACAGCCGCCTTAGTAGACTAGTGCATTGGTCGAGCACCTCCTTGATAATAACGTCGGCCCTTTGGTGCGATGGCGTAGGCCGCGCGTTAGAAGTCGTGCAACGCTGAAACAACAGATGCCATTTTGCTGCCCGAGAGAGAGGGCCGCCCGCCCCAGGGTTGGACTGGCGCACCGCGCCCTTCCTACTCGGGAGGGTCGTCGTACAGGTAGTTGTTGCGACGGCTGTGCGTTCCATCCATCGAGCGTCGATCGCAGGCTCCTCGGGCGGCGCGGGTTCATCTGATGTGATCCCAGCTGCTAGGGGGCCCGAGGTTCGCGCGCGGGCCCGCAGGCTGGCCTGGCGTCTCGGCTGAAGAACCAGGCCCCCAGCCAGCCCGCGCGCAGCCCAGCTGGCCCCCAGCCACCTCGGTGTCGTAGCTCAGCAGGCCTTGGCTGAGGCCGCGAGGCTAAGGGGGTAGAGCCCTTTGGGCCCCCACCTCCCTACCGTCTTCCAGTGGCAGAGAAGTATCAAAACGCGGCCCGTCGAACGGGCCGCTCTCGTATTTGTCGAGGCCCAGCTGGCCTAGCATGTCCATGAGGTCGAAGTCGTCCGAGCCCACGTCGTGGCCGATGCTGCGCGGGCGGTTCGCGGTGGGTGGTGAGTCGGCCGCGCCAAGTTGCTCCCATCTGACACTCATCTCGCCATCGGCGTCATGGGCCCCGGCTTCGCGATCTTCCCGATCACGGTGCGATGCTGGCTCAGTTGCCGCTGCTGTTTCATCTGCCGTGTCTCCCTGTCCAGATGTGGCTGCTCCTTTGGCGCTGGCGGGTGCGAGAACTGGTGGCGAGCACAAGTTGCTGTTGCTCGCCCACGCATGCGCGGCGCTTGGCAGACGCGTGCACCCCGTAATTCCGCAGCGCTCTCAGCGCCCGCGATATATCTGCACGCCTCCGTGCTGATGAGGGCGCATTCGATGAGCGTCGCAGTCGTCGTGCATTTTCTTCTCGTTCTGTGCCCCCAGGGATGGCGGCGAGATGTCCTCCCCTTTGCAGCGGGCCATCCTGAGGCCCAGGGCTTGCCTGGGCTCATATTCCAATCGCCCGTCGCGATCCGCGGGCGGTGACGCGATGCAAGAAAGGCAGCGTGCGCGGTGACCGTGCGAGCGTTCGCCCCGCTTAGGCTGCTGTTGCCATGCCTATAGATGCTGGCGAGGATCTGGCCGAAGCCTCTCCGGGGCCGACGCGTGGGGGGCCCAATCGAAACAATAGTGTTGAGTACTTCCAGCTGGTAGCGCCATGGGCCCCGCGGTCGTCTGCGAAACCCTGCCTGGCGCGGCCTGGTCAGGGAAACACCCTGACTGGTGGCAAGATAGCACTCCAATGCAGGTGCCGCCTTGGGGGCCGCTAGGGCTCTTGGGGGATTGTCTAGCAGGCGCAGTGAAGCTTGGTAGCCCATGTTCTGGACCCCGCGCTCTGTGTTCGTTGAATCGCAAATTCGCAAGTGGGTCTCCTGGATAGCATGGGCGTCGAAAGTCCTTGCGAACTGTCGCGAAGGGCGCTTCCGCCTGCTTGCCCCCTCTCCGTGCAGTTGCCGATGGGGATTCTCCGCTCAGGAAGCCGCTGTGCTTCGGCATGACCCCCCAAACTCGGAAGTTCCTCTTCGCGATGTCCACCGGCCTTGGCTGAGGCAGCCTTGACTCTCGAGGAACTTGTCCTTGTCGTCGGCGGGCGTGGCGGGGTCGGCCTGGTCGCTGCCGCTGCTGGATGCTACGGCGGACGCAGCAGCTGGCTGTTGTTCGGGTTCAGGCGGTTGCGCGACTCCCGCTCCACCTTCCGACTTCCTCGTCTGCACAGCCTGCTAGATCTCCTGCTGGTACTTCTTAGCTTCTTCGCGTGCTTGACTCAAGTGCCCCCCAATCCCTGCATGTAGGCCTTGGCAAAGCCGTGTAGCTGTCGAGGAGCTGTTTCTTAACCTCGGTCACTTAGGCGATGGACTCGCAGTCCAGGCCCTCGTCTCCCTCGGTCGGATCCCAGCCCAACCCCAAATATTCGGGAGTGTCCTGGTCGAGGTCGATGATCAGCTGCAGTAGGTTGGCTGGCGCAGACACGTCCTGTGGGCCTTCAGCCTGCGACGCGGATTTGCCGGTCAGCGTCTGGATCTCCATCCCCGCATGGCGCGCGGCGTCCGCGTGCTCGTAGAGGTCCTTCTGCTACTTCTGGTGCTTGAGCTTGGTCGCCTAGGTGGCTTTGAATGCGGTGTCGTATCGTTCATTGGCCTTCTCGTGTCTGGTGGCAGCGTTCTTCGACTGCCTGGCAAACAAGGGTATATGTCTGCTCCCTGGTGTATGGCGCCAGCGAATCTGCTACATCCTGCAGGTGCTTCGTCTGGCCGTTTCCGATGCCGAGCGTGCCGAAACTCTTCGCAATGTCGCGCAGGGCGAGGGCGACCTTCGTGTAATCAGTGAACTGCTGGCTCTGGGAGTGCTGTGTGTACTCTTTCGGCCTCTTGACCGTATTGCGAGAATTGCATCTCTCCTGCCACTGTTTCAACGGAGCGTTGCGACCCTAGGTCGAGCAACTTCGTAGGTGTCGACCTATCGCTCTTGCCCTTGCCAGACTCGCCCTTAACCTTGCCGTTGCCCTCGGCCATGCCACGGCCCATGCTGTCCGCGTGGCGGCTGTGGTGCAGCTCAAGGTGGGCGGAGGAGGCGGCGACGATCTGGCGCGCCCGTTGGCGCTTCTCCCGAACCCTGCGGTTGCAGGCAGGCTCTGGGGAGCGCTGGCGGCGCGTCGCCGCAATCGCGGCGCCAGCCGATGGAGGCTGGCGGCTGAGGCCGACCGCGCGCGCGCGTGGCAACATTCCTGCAGCTACGGTTCGGGCGTCATGCTGATGAGGGGGAGGAGGGGCACAAGGAGCAGGAGGAGGATGAAAAAGAGGAGGGGGAGGAAGAGGAGGATGAGGACGAGGAGGAGGAGGAGAAATGACAGTACCATGGTGGGAAGAAGAGGGAGCAGGAGGAGGAGGAGGATGGGGAAAGGAGGAGGACCAGCGCAAATCCAAACCTCATCAACAATGTCGGAATAACCTTCCTCCCGAACTCCCTCTTCATAGGCACCTCGAAAGGTTTATCTCTACTGAGGTAAGTGCTCCGTTGGAAGACAGCCGTTTGGAAATCTGGAAACGTGCCAGAGCACCACGTCTGTGAGTTAGCGCCGCGACATACCGTTACTGTTGTGTATTGACGGTCCTGGACCGTGCCAAAACATCATTGCTGGGATTTCAACACTGCGAATCAACGACACTGTTGCGCCCTAGCGTTCCGACATGGGGCCAGAACGCCGTTTCTGGGACGTTCGCCATGGGAATCTTGAAACTGCTGCGAACTCGTAAGACGAATGTGCGCGGTGCCCGAAGAGAGACCCACATTTTGAAAAAGAACCGCCCTCCATCCGTGGATCTCCTGCAGATTATTGATGCACATGTGCGCAGCGCCATGGCGCGAACCACCTTTTGAAAACGACCTGCACTCCATGCGTGAAGCCCTTGCGGGCTCTTAGTACGGATGCGCGCGGCTCTCAGGCGAAAACCACCTTTTGAACAAGACAAACCATCCATCCGTGAAGCTTTCTTTTTCAACCTTTCAAACGAATGTGCGAGAGACGAAATTTGAACACCACCCGCCCTCTATACGTGAAGTTGCTGCAAAGTTTAAGCTTTCGGATCAGAAGTGGTGCGGGAATCTCTGGCGAAACGCCCTTCCTCGGGGTGCGACTGTGGGGAATTATCTATAAGGAAGATGGATGGAGGAGGAGGCGAAGAAGGGGGAGGCGAAGGAGGAGGAAGAGGAGGAAGTGAAGGCGAAGGAGGAGGAGGCCAGGTCAATATGTGCTCTGGCCTCGGGGGGCGGGAGAGGATTGGAACCCGGACCCTGAGCTGGCTCCCTTCTTTGTCCCTCGCGACCCCTTCCTTGAGGTGGAGCGTGGCGCCAACTGTGCGGCCTCTATCGACGCCGCCCCACCTGATCCCCATTCGCCCCTTCCTCCCCAATCGGGCCCTCGTTTCTTTCACTGTATCTCTGGAACAGGCAGCGAAGCTCAAGTACCCTTCGTGGGTGAGAAAGCCGTCCTGGGCAAGTGGTCTAGACCTCTGGGGGGGCCACTCTGGGACGGCATCGCATGTCGGAAGACTGGGGGGCAGGGGGAGGAGAAGGGGACAGGAAGGGGGGGGGGGCATGAGAGGGGGGCATGGGTTGGGGGGGAGGGAGAGGAGGGTAGGCGAGCAGGAAGAGGAGGAAGGGGAGAAGGAGGAGGGGGAGGAGAAGGAGGAAGATAAGGAGGAGGAGCAGGAGGGTAGGTGGAGGGTAGGAGGAGGAGGAGGAGCAGGAGGAGGAGGAGGAGGAGCAGGAGCAGGAGGAGGAGGAGGAGGAGGAGGAGGGGGAGGATACTACACTATGGAACGGTCGCGCGGATGCACAGGGCCGACACAAGAGGAACGGGAGAACCACGTCAAGCCCACTCGCTCGCCGCACACTTCCGCCACCCACCCGTGGTATCTTGGTAAACCGAAGCGGCAAGGCGGCAGCGTAGGGCAAGATGATGATGATGCTGATGATGATGATGATGATGCTGATGCTGATGCTGATGATGCTGATGATGATGATGATGATGATGATGATGATGATGCTGATGCTGATGATTATGATGAGGATGAGGAAAAGGCGAATATGCAGAGTAGAACGTGGAGGAGAAGGACAAGGAGGAGGAGGAGGAGGAGAGCAAGGAATATGACAAAGAGGGAGAGGAGGATACTGATGATGATGATGATGATGATGAGGAGGAGGAGGAGGAGGAGGAGGAGGAGGAGGAGTACGAGGAGTTATACCAGGAGAAATACGACGAAGAGGTGGAGGAGCAGAAGGAGGAGTAGGAGGAGGAGGAGGAGGAAGAAGAGGAGTAAGCCGGCCGAGGTCTGCCAGGACCGCGCCGCCTCTCATTCCGACTCCGAGCCCTCCGCGCCGTCCCCGCACGCCTAGAGTTAGGTCGGGCATGTCCTCCTACACGTGGATTTTGTAAGTAAAACAGAAGTAGTTCGAACATGATCAAACATAGTCAAAAGAGCGCGAATAATCGTCACCAGAGTTTTTGTTTGTACTATCACTGAATACTCCTCCTGTAAAGGGACATGCCCGACTTCATCCTAGAGGAGCGCAAACACACTTTGTCGGAAGTCCGCGGACTTCCCCTGGCAGCGCCTCCAGCGCAGCCCCTGGCGCGCTCTGCGCGCCAGGGGAGGGGGGCCCAGCGCCGATCCAAGAAATCTGCGCGCGACCTCCGAGGAAAGTGTGTTCGTGCTGGCTTTGGTTCTCCGAGCTCCGTGGAAGCGTCCGAGGGCGCGTCCAGCACGAGCTCGGTCTTCTCGCCGAACGCGATGTCCTCGGAGGGAGGGAAGGGGAGGGTAAAGGAGGAGTGGAGGAGAAGTGGAAGGAGGGGGGAGGAGGAAGAGGAGGAGGAGGAAGAGGAGGATGCGCGGGATCATGATGACGTCGGCAACGGCGGCAACGATGATGATAGTAGCGATGGTGGTGGCGACGATGAAAATGACGACGGCAAGGCCAATGACGGCGCCGATGTTGGTGGCGGCGACGACGATGATGCCTGTGTGTCGGTGACGAGGGAACTTGACTGATGATGGTGACACTGCATGCGATTGGCGTTGACGATGACGGCGGTGATGCGGTGGTGCTCACGAGGGTGACGGTGAGGAAGCGCGCGCACGCAGAAGTGCAATCAGACTGACAGACCTGTGGTTGGAAAACATATGTTTTTTGTTTCGTATGTTTCTGGAGGGCGCGATCTTGACATGCGTCGAAAACCATGGTGTTGGACAGACTTCGACACGCGCGCGCGTGGCGGCGCGTGCTGTTTGATACGGCTTCGCGCGGTGGGCGCATGCTGGGTCAACATGGATGCACCACGTGGTGACATGAGGATGCGGTTGCTGGGCGAGTTGAGTTCATATGGCCCTCATTTGGTTTCGGCAGATGCGCGCGGACAGACAATCTGCAATGTTTGGAATGACACACCTTGAAATTTCTGATGCTTGAGATGTTGGAATGCTTGAGGCACTGGTGTGTTCGGCATGATTTCGATGTGCGTGCCCACGTCTGGAGTTCGTGACTGGCATTTTGCAAACCACTCTGAAGAACAACAAAAAACATCGATTGAGGTAAACGGGTGTGCGCATGCTATTGTTTCAAAGGGATAGGGGTGATCAATACTGCTTTGGCTGGGATGGCATGGGCTCATACAGAAAATAAACGATGGAACATAATCATACGTCAATTCCGGTGTCCCAGCGGGTACCTTTAACCTCGGGTGGGGGGGGGGTAGGGAGTATATGCGGCGCGGGCTGTGTGGAGCACGCTATGCGGTGCACGCCATGTGGCGCAATCGATGCTCTGCAAGAAGCTGCGTCGTGCAGTTTACGGGCGCCCACGGACGCCGACTGGGCGAAACCCCAGCGGACGCTGACCGCGCAAAGGCGCCCACGCAAGCTCCACGACGGCCGAGCGGGCACCCTGGGGCCCGACAGAATCATCGGCTTCTGCGCGCAAGCGCTCTCTTTTGCGGAGCTGGGCTCCCGGGCGCGGACGGCCGAACGTTCCCTGTCGCGGGACACTCTGTTGGCGGCGCGCACAAGGGGGTGGGGGGAGGGGGGGAGGAGGCTGCTTCTCAGAAGGCGCCGGCCCTACATCTACAGACAAGGCCCGCGCCTTCGGAGAAGCAGGGGTGCTTCTAAGAAGCCCTCCCCCCTCCCCCACCCCCCCTCTGCGCGTGGCTGACTTCGAGCTTCGTGGACGGGAGTTGTCTTCCGTCCAGCATGCCTGAGGTAGAGGGCAGAAATCCCCCCCCATACGTAATAGAACCACTCCGACAAGCGAGGCGGTTCAGGAAACGCACCCAAGGAAAGAATCGCACAGGGCAGGGCTGACTCTGGCAGCACGAGGCGCCCACGAGGCGCCCACGAGGCGCTCACCTCTCGCCGGCGCCCGCCGGCGCACGGGGCGCCCGCGGGGCGCCCAGCACGGGCGCCCCGCGGGCGAGAGCTCCCGACGGCCCCGGCGGCAGCGGCACGGGGCACCCCGGAGGCGCCCGCGGGGCGAGCCCCGTGCGGACGGGCCAGTGCCTCGGGCGACAATCAGAGCAGGAGCCTCCAGGTCTCTAGGTCGGGCGTGTCCTCCTGCAGGGGGGATCTTGGACGGAAGCAGCAAGACAAAAAGAGCCAACAGAGACTCGGCAGTCGTCGAACATACGGACAGATCGTCCCCGTGGTTTTTGTGATGTGTGTGCGTGTGTGTGTGTGTGTGTGTGTGCGTGTGTGTGTGTGTGTGTTTGTGTGTGCCTATTTTGAATCTTCCTCCTGTAGAGAGGGACACGCCCGACTGAGCCCTGGGTGCGAGCACTGCCCTGGGAATCAACAAAGAACCAGGCCGCTCGCTCCAGCTCTGCCGGCGCCTCCCGAGGGGCGCCCCGCGCCCTTCCGGACGTGGATCTGAGGCCTGGGCGGTGGCAGCCTCGTGCCCCGATGGCCTCGGCGTTGGCTTCCGACGCCGCGTGGATCGTTCGGCCTCGCACGCTCGCGCCCGTGGTCCGCTGCAGGGGCCGGCCCCTGGCGCCCGGCGGCGCTCGCCCTGGCTGTCTCGCCCGCGAACCGGGCCGCCGCCGCGCCGGCGCGGCACGAGCCTGCCTAGAGGACGAGACACCACTCGGGCTGGAGGGGGGATCGCAAAGGGGGGGTTTGAGAATCAGCTCGCGTACCTGCTCTTCCCGGCGCCTCCCGGCGCCGGAGGCGGCTATGTGTAGAGGAATGGGCCCCTCGGTGGGGCCGAAGCCAGCTGCGTGCAGCAAATTTCGTACCCCCCCCTTTCCCAATCTCTCCCTTTCGTCCGGCCCGAACCACGCAAGCAAAGGTCGGGGGTGTCCCCCGACAGGCGGATTTTTGACGGAAGGATAAACAAATATGTTCCAAAATACTCGAAGAGAGTCAGGGAATAGTCAAAAATCGTCCTGTGACAATTTGTTGACAATTTTTGAATAGTCCTCCTGCAGAGGGACAAACCCGACTTAAACGTACGCCTCTCGAGGCCAGCCAGGGCTGCCTCTGCGCGCAAGCCCCGAGCCCCGTCGGTCCTGGCTGAACCCACGTAAGCATGAACTTTCAGAGTTCCGCGCAGATTTCCTGGATCGGCGCTGGGACCTCCTCCCTGCGTACGGAGCCCACAAAGGACGGCGCCAGAGGCGCCTCCAGGGGGTCCAGCTCCGATCGAACATCCGCGCGGAGCTCCGACATATTACAGTGAAGGCCAGTCCACAAGAAACCTTCCACAAGAAACCCAACGCTGAGACCCCAGGACGTCCCTTGATTTCTGGTGTGGGAGCGTCTCACCTTCCGTAGCAAAACCATCGAAACCCAAGAAACCCAAGGCACCCTGGAGGCAAGCAGGGTGCTTCTTGGCATGGGCCTCCACTGTATGCTTGTGGCTTTTCGACTCGAGTAGAGGCCTCCTCGATGGGGTCGGAGTAGATGGGCTCGGAGGATCCCGCCGCATCGCCGATGCATCGGCGATACATCGCCGATGCATTGGCGATGCACCGGCGACGTCGGCGATGCACTGGCGACGTCGGCGTGGAGGAAGTCGGACTCCACATCGAGGCGCATCGCCGATGCACCAGCGATTCGGCGCGATCCTCCGACCCCATCGACTCCGACACCATCTAGGAGGCCTCGATGTGTGCTTGTGGATTTTCCTTGGCCAGAACCGCCGTGCTGCCGCGAGGGACGCGGAGCAAGGCACGAAGCAGCCAGCTCTTCCTGTGGCCACGGCGCGCCCCGGCCACGAGCGGCCCCCCCCGGCCCGAGGCGAAGGCTCGGCCCGACAACGGGAGCCCCATCCAGCGTCCTGACTGGGACGTACAGGCCTCGGAGGAAGAGGAGGAGGGGGAGGAGGGGGAGGGGGAGGGGGAGGAGGAGGAGGAGGAGGAGGACGAGGAGGAGGAGGAGGAGGCGAAGGAGGAGGAGGCGAAGGAGGAGGAGGAGGAGGAGGACGAGGAGGAGGACGAGGAGGAGGAGGAGCAAGAGCAAAAACAAGTTAGTTCACCAAGTGAAAAGGGGAAAATCGCCTTACACCAGGGAGGGGAACTTCCCAACGGGCCCCTGTCGGGCCTCCCTCTCGGCTTTGCTGAGGGCTTTGGGAGGTAGCCCTAAACGAACGCGCCTTAAATATTCAGCTCCCGTTGGTGTGGCTTTCAAATCGCAAGTCTTGTGCAGGTTGGAAGCACGCTTGCTGGCGTAACTACCGCACGCTCCACAGAACCAGAGACCTAGCTTGGTGCACCAAATCATGCTATGGCTCTTATGGACCCAGCCACCCCCTATGTGAACTCTCTTGGCCCCGAGGGTATGAAAGGAACCATTGAGATTCTCTGGGGCAAAATAGGGGCTGGCCTTCCAGAGGCTGGCGGTATCTAGCGAGGCGCTTCCAAAGCACCTGGGACAACGACGGCCACACTCCTCCAAAACATGGGAGGTAGAACAGTTTAAAACGACAGATGGCGCAGGAGGTGCAAGGGGCAAGGGGGAGGAACGCTTGCCTCTGGCCTCACCTTGCTCACCTTGCGTGCCAGCTCCAGCACGTACGCTCTCGAAAACTGCTCGTCGAAGCCGATGCCGAATCAAAAATACATCACAATCCAGCAACAACAATCTGGATCTCACCGATGAATCCAAACACACCTCCAATGCAGCAAGCCGAACCAACTCGTCCACGGCGGCATTGCCCAAGATCTTCCACGCATCCGAAGGGTCCTGGATCAGTGCACTCGCTTCTTGATGGGAGTGAACGAAAGACACCGTGATATCGTCATAACTGAGGCCGGCCATGATGCGACCGATCTCTGCCCATATGTCTGCATCGACACCAGTGGGGCGCAAGAAAACACGATTGATCCATCTCCTATACACGTTCTCGTTGTCCGTCACATAAAACCACTACAGCAATACAGGCACAACCAAAGGGCCTTGACTTCACCACGTGCAACCGTCTGCCTGGGTCCAGCCAGGCCACCTGAGATTGCACAGTCTAGTGTCATATTCGTGAAATCGCTGACCGTCGTGACACCAAGAGCCGCACGCCGCACGCGGGGGTCTCTCGTGTCAGGACCCGCGCGGGCGTCGCCGAGCACCAAAGTGGGATGGCCATGCGTACCCTTTGGGAAACAGCGCCGTGAAAATCCATCATTCAAACCTTCCCAACACCAATCATCAGCGTACTGAGGTGCGGGAGTGGCCGTCCATTCGGCTGGCAACAGCCCACGGCACCAGTAGCACGGATGCACCCCCCCTTGGCTGCAGGCCGGAGGTATCAAGCGATCGCTCCGATCGAAGGCCGCACACCCAGTATTGCGGCGGCGTGTCCAGTATCGATGTAGCGATGTCTCGCTGTCCTCGCCACATCGATCACACTTGACATCAATAGCCGTGGCTTGGCGATTGCCGCTGGACAGCACTGCCTGCTTTCGTACCTTGGGCCAAGTGGCCCCAGTGGCAACTGAAACAAGCAGAGCTGCCAGGCGCCGCCGAATGCGAGGAATATTCTGGATTCGACTCAGCAGGCGACGATATGAATAACTGTCGGTGCCGCGCTCCAATCCCTCTCCATCGTAATGCTGCGCAGCCTTCGCCCATATGGGCGCCATGGCTGCGATCCTGACTTCATCAAAGAACTCGTGACAACTCGCATCATCAATCGCGTCAACGCCAGCAAAGTTCTCATCGGGAAACGCCCAAGACGTCGAACCAGGAGGGGGCCACAGCGTCGGTGATTGTGGAACCCATCCGAAATCCAGCAAATCATATATCACCGCTGACACGAGGCCCTTAATATGTCTGGACCTCTGAGAGTGGGGTATGGCCTCCAACTCCTGGCGAACCTCATCCCACGCCCGAATAATACCTGGACGGGCCTCTGGATGCTGACGCCAGTTGGCGAGCCACTGCCGAAACGTGCCAGTGATGAAACGCTGCGCGCGATCGAGAGAGTTGGCCTCCAACTCGAGCAACGTCGCGAGGCAACGACCACGGACCCGTGCACCGCAGGCAGCACCGAGACGCCGTTGATACCGAACCAACCCCTGGCCCACCACATCGTAGACATCGTAGCCGTAGGACCCTGCAGCTTGAGCCCCCTGTCTTTCCAGCCGTGGAGTGATCTTGGTCCTCCTGAGAGTCCTGGCGTACTTGACCACCTTGCGGTGCCTGACGAGGTGCTTGGCGCTGCGCTTGACTCGCTGCTCCCGAGCGTGGCGAACTCCAGCTCCAAGGTCGACTCCAAGGTAACTGGTATGCTTCGCCGCCGTCATCGTGACTCCTCTAAGCTTGAGTGCCCTGACAATACCCTTGGCCAACCCAATATTCGAGCACGTGACAACTGACTTGCACGCAACAGAACCTTGAGCAAACGGGCTGTGGTAACAAGGCAATCGATCATGTCACGCTTGACCTGCGCCGCCGACCCCTTGGTGGCCTGCGACTAGTCGCCGATCCAGAGTCGATGGCTGCACCGCACATTCGAAGTAGAAGTCTGATCCATGATAAGATACGTCATCGCACGTGCGAAACGTGTCCCAGCACGTAAACCTTGTATGATACTGCATGTTGGCTCAAAGCCCCTCGAAAAGGCTCCAATCTGCTGCGATGAGCGTGGATGTGAACATTGTAATAGTTCCAAATACAGAAGCGTGGGTGGAAACCCGAGCCGCAGCGCGGCTCGGGCAAGCTTGAGCCAGAGCATGTCATCGTAGTACCCGTCGATATCCGTGAGAGCGCTTGCGTATGTGATCCCCAAGACTCCCGCAACTTCTTCGTCAAGGACCCGACGAAAAGCTTCACCCAGCGACGAATTGCCGATAACTGCTGCATCCCAGTGGGCCTCGGTGGACCTCGACCAAGACTTCACCCAAGGTTCTCGCGACATACTCCACACTCTGGATAACATCGACATGAGGCCTATCACGCGGTCCCCATTCAACTTTTCTGGGAGGAGGCGGCCGAGGACGAGCATGGTCTGCACGGGCCAGACCAACAGGTGCTCTATCGCGGCGAACAGCGTGCATAACTCGGCTACCCCAGCATCGGGCAGCCTTTCAATATCGCACGGCGTGAAACGGTCCACCCCCATCCCCGCGCGAGGCTTCATGGATCTCAGGGCCCGCCTCACATCCTCCACACCTCACTCAGGAAGGGGATCCGGAACATCTCTGACAGCCTGCCGAATAGTCTCGAGAACATTCCCAAGCGCCTCGTCGGGGTCGGAGATGGGCGGGGCTCACTTGCGCTGCCACTTGTCTGACTTGAAATCAACTATATCCTTCGGATGGTAGAGAGTGGCCGATCCATCGCATATTTCCAAACTGGGTACAGGATCTTGCCTCATGGCCCTGTGGAGCGCGCCCAAAGAGGATCCCTCGACGGCCCAGTCCTGGAACTCTCGAAGCGACTGATGCAGGGCTTTACGTTGACTAGACCCGGCGACCTTATCCGGAAGCTGAGCGAAGGTGTCGAGCTGGACGATCGAGCAGCTTCCAATGGACGATAAGAAGGCGAGCCATTCAGACCAGGGGGGAACCAGGCAGTTCGACACTGACACGTGAACCTGATCGGGCCTGTCTTCAATAAGGCGTCGGCATTCTCTTTCCAATCTCTGCTGCTGCACAGGTCCGTTGCCTCGAGCACGATGTTTGCGCAGTGAAGTGGGAAGCGAGTGGGCCCTTACCCACCAGCTAGCCACCTGATCGCGCAGAGGAGCTGCTCGGTGCTGCTCCGAGACTCTGACCCCCTGCACTGTAAATACTGGAGCTATGACACGCTGGGGTCCTCGAGAGGCTTCCTCGGATACGCGGTGAGCTCGGATAGTATCCTGCACTGTAGACACCCGAGAAGCGTACATCCCACTGACCAGTAACGCACGTTCAGGGTTGACTTTGAAGGCTCTGGAGCCCCTGATGTAGGCAGGAAGAGGTTGGGAGGGAGAGAGGGAAAATCCTACAGCTTGTCTCTGCCTATCCCACAGACCTGGGGGGGATCGTATAACTGACGCTAGGGCCCCCATCGGGGCTTGGGGGCTGGGTCGACGCCTCAGGAGGACCAGCGCCGCTGCCGCGCTGAGCGGAGGTGCCGCAGGGGCGACTCTCGACAGTGGGCCCGCCAGGAGCGTCGCCAGTCATCCGCAAAGACCCGCAAGCAGCGCCAGGACCACCGCCTTCCTCCGATGGGGGGGGGGGGGGGGGGGGGCAACTGCACTGACCCCAAAAACATAATACTGCTGCAGTTAGAATTGGCAACATCGCTGGGAAGGGGGGCCTCTTGCCCCTCGGGCCCCCCTTCCATGCCAAAGATCAACTGGTCTGCCCAAGGGTCCTCCTCGGAACAGATTGACAGGTCATCGTGAAACCTGTCAGAGGCAGCTTGCACCGCAGGCTGGGGCTCAGGGCGCTCAGAAAGGTGCTCCTCGGGCTCCTGCTGGGCTCCCTTGCTCTTCTGAAGGTCGATGGCCTCCAGGACATCCCCATCGAGCCTGGTGTACACCTCGTCCCGTTTGATCGCGCTCTCCTGGGCAGCCAACAGCCGAGCGGCGCGTGCTCGACTGGACATGGGCTCTGGGGTCGCCCCCCCCCCCCCCCCCCAGGTTGCGGCGCCTGAGGTAGACGTGCCGCTAGAGAAAGCGGCCGCGTGAGCAGCTGCCGCCCATGGTCACGCAGTCGCACTCGCAAGCCGATGTGGGTCTTCCAAGGCACTGTCAACTCGGGCTCCACAGACACCGCGTAACTCAGTGCGGAAGTACTGCGCATCACGAAGTCGATGTGCAACCCAACCTTCCCTGCATTGCACGTGTAGTCCACGTTGGCCGTGAGAATGTGCCCTCCGACCCGATCAGTAAAACCTGCCATACTGACCGCCGCCGCACTGATGTTGAAGTCGGCCACCACTATCCACGGAAGTAGCAGCGCTCGAAGTAGCGCCCCCGAATGGCGATAGCGAGTAACATTGGGACCCGTGAATCCAATGCCTAAATATCCGCAGAACGTGATGGGAACAAACGAATACCCTTTCATGTGAATGGTAATCGCACAGAAACCGTCATTCGAACTGGTCGATCCGTGCTGCAACATAGGAGTACAGGCTGCCCCAAGGGAATGAGCTCGAAGATGCCCGTGGGTGAAGATCCACTCGCCCCCTTCGTTGCCATGCCCCATGGACAGCTCTCCGAAATGTTTATCCTTCGGCCTAGCTGGGTTGCAAAAGAGCTTCATCCCAAGTTTCCCCGCCTTGTCATCCCACTGCCGAACAGCGTGGGTCTCGACGAAACCGAAGTACTGGGTGGACTGCCTCTGCTCGGCGACGTACTGCCAGACCTTGGTACCCATGCGCGTGATATTACCAACGACTAGGTCGGTGAAGCTGGGGGCGCTGTGATCGCTCGTGCCCAACTGATCTGATGATGGCTCTTCGGATGCACCCCGGGGAGCCCAGCTCGCACTCGAACCCGAAGGTGGAGAGGGGGGGGAGGGCCTGCTAGATGTAGCCGCTGTGCTCGCCGTCGTGCTGGCCGACGTAATGGGCGACGAAAAGGGACTGACGCGTGGGTCACACCTGGGGCTGAGGCTGGCTGCCCATGCCCTTGCCGATCGTCGCCCCCGCGGTGGACCCATTCTTGCCCTTGCCCTCTCGCATCTGCTGGTTGGCGTTCAGCGCCGCGAACTTTGCGCGGGACAAGCGCTCAGCCTCAGCCTGCACCCTGCTCGCGCGCTGCTCCTCCGCGGCAACCTGCGATGCCTTCTGCTCCGCCGAAGGCTCCTCACTCGCCGTGGCGGCGGTGGCCGTCGACGCCGCAGCTTGACCTGCAGCGGCTGGGGCTTGACCATCACCTCCTGGGAGAGCCTGATTATCATTGTTCCTCCTCTTCTTGGCAAGCTTCTCCTTGATGGACGCCTTGAGCTCGGCTGCGCGCCGAAGCCAGGCTTGCACCTCCTCCTCCTTGGACTTCAGTGTGTCCTTGGTGCTAACTAGGTCCTTCTCTAGCTGCGCCAAGGTTTCCTTCTCGCTCTGCTCGCACTCTAACTGGTCGATATTGGTGAAGAGCTCCTGATCCCACGACAGGTGGAACAGGGACTTGGGGCCCTTGCCGTCACCGTCGGCGCCTTCGGAATCGGTAAACACGCCCTCCGCCTTGGCGAGGGTCTGCGCGGCCTGCGACTTGGCGATGGTGGCCTGCGCAAGCGTCCTGGGCGCTAGATGCTCTTTGGCCTCAGCCTGCGCCAACTGATCACGCAGTCGCTGAACTGCCTTGACCGCCTGATCGTGCTTCACCTCAGCATCCCGCCATGCTGCGTCCGTGCGCCGAACCTCGTCGGCTGGCGACGCAACCTGCTGTGGGGACTGCATCGCCTGAGCCTTGGCCAACTCCGCGGACAGGACCGTCTTCATCTGCACATCGGACGTCTGAGCAATAGCGGCCTTCAATGTGGGTACAAAATCCTGGCCCTCGACGGTGGACTGGGAGGCCTGAGAACTCTTCAGAATCGGCTTCGGGCTGGAGGCTCTCTTGGCTAGATCCTTCTCAGGATTGGTCTCGAAACAAACACGCCATGGTGGACCCCCTGGAAACGCCGATCTGGAACGGGCTCTCCTGGGCACAAAAAGGCGAACGTGTCTGCAACAAACCCTGCATTTGCGATCAGCACGTGATAATACGTCGTTGCACTCGGAAGTGCCACATCCTCCGCATTTCGAAAATAATCGTGACATCCTCGGCTTTCGCCGCCGCAAAGAACAACTCTAGAAGGACAGTCGTCGCTGCGGCGCCCCCCAAGCGCTCCGTGGAAGCACCGAGGTCTGGGTCCCCTGGGACCACCAAAATGGGGTCTCGGCCCAGATGGCTTGAGAGGAGGAGGAGGAGGAGGAGGAGGAGGAGGAGGAGGAGGAGGAGGAGGAGGAGGAGGAGGAGGAGGAGAGGAGGAAGGGGGAGGAGGAGGAGGAGGAGGAGGAGGGGAGGGGGAG
>CAUYUJ010017591.1:123655-137590 GCA_963575745.1 Prorocentrum cordatum
ATGGCCCATTCTCCGAGAGAGGGGGCCGGCGGCAGGGGGCGAAGCCCTTACGGATCATCTGGACACGATTTTCTGTGCTCTTTCGATTATGGTTGAAGATGTCGGACTATTTTCGATTCCTTTCAAAATCCGCCTGTAGGTGGACATGCCCGACCTAACTGTGGTGGCACACCGTGTGGTGACCTCGAATTCCCTGGAGACCTCGAAATACTGTCTCTCCTCTGAATGCCAACAACGCAGTGCCAACAGCGCAGCGTCACATATTAGAAGCGTACAATCTCTCCTCTTCATGCCAACAACGCAGTGTCAACAGAGTAGTGCTAATTCACTCGGCGTTACGTAGTGTCAACAGCGTGGCGTCAATCCACGGTTGAAAACCTTCAATTCAC
The DNA here is from genome assembly GCA_963575745.1 of Prorocentrum cordatum. NCBI lineage: Eukaryota > Dinophyceae > Prorocentrales > Prorocentraceae > Prorocentrum > Prorocentrum cordatum. The sequence goes on from CAUYUJ010017591.1 coordinate 124,045, forward strand.
TGTGAAGAAATCCCTTGCTCACGGCAAGGTTCGCCGCCGCACCGCTCTGGGACCCTCTGGAGGCCCCCGTCGCCGGAGACGTCCTCGGCGAGCGACCCGACGTGTCCCAGAACCGCGCGGCGGCCCCGACTCCCCACTGACTCACCACACGGCGTGACTTTCCTCACGGAGGCGGAGGAGGAGAAGGAGGAGGAGAATGAGGAGGAGGAGGAGGGGGAGGGGGAGGGGGAGGTGGAGGAGGAGGAGGAGGAGGAGGAAGAGGAGGAGGAGGAGGAGGAGGAGGAAGAGGAGGAGGAGGAGGAGGAGGACCAGTGTAAACCCAAGAGTCATCAGCGATGTTGGAATAACCCCTCCCTTCCAAGCTCTCTCTCTCTCTCTCTCTCTCTCTCCATAGGCCCATGCAACGGTTCATGTCTACTCAAGGAACTGCCTCGTTGGGCCTCGTTGGAAGACAGCCGTTTGAAGATCCTGGAGAATGCTAAAACATTATACCCGGGACTCCCAACGCCACGGATCAACCTGACTGTTGCGTACTGACGACCTGAATCGTGCTCGAACGCCATTCCAAGGACTTCAACACAGCAAATCACCGTAACTGTGGCACCCTCATAATCTTGAATCTTTCCAGAACATCACTTCTGGTACGCAGATCATGGAAATCCGTGGAACTCTTGCATTGAAAACAATGTGCGCGGCGCTAAGGCGAGAACTACATTTTAAGAAAACGCCCTCGGTCCGTGAAAGTCTCGCGAATTGTGAAAATAATGTGCGCGCCGCTAAGGCGAGGGCTTCATTTCGGAAACCATGCACGGCGCTCAGGCGAGAGCCACATTTTGAAAACGACCAGCCCTCAATCCGTATAGCTCTTGCGATTATTCAAAAAATGTGCGCGGCGCTAAAGCGATAAACACATTTTGAAAATCATCAACGATCAATCCGTGAAACTCTTGCAATGCTTGAAAACGAATTTGCGCGGCGCTGAAGCAAGAACCACCTTTTGAAAACCACCCGACCTCAATCCGTGAAGCTGTTGCCACTTGTCAAGCTTCAGGGTCATCAATGGTAAAGAAGTCTCAGGCGAAACGCCCGACCCGCCCTAAAAGCAGGCCTCGGGGTGCGACAGGGAGAAGTTATTTATAAGGACAACGAATGGAGGAGGAGGGGGAGGAGGAGGAGGAGGAGGAGGAGGAGGGGGTGGGGAGAGGGGAGGAGGAGGAAGAGGAGGAGGAGGAGAAGGAGGAGGGAGATGATGGGGAGGACGAGCATGTGGTGGCCCTCGAGGATCAGTAGAATCGAAATGGAACCTGCTGTGGAGCCGCGTATGGGGGGGGGGCTCGTCGTCGTGCTTTTGTTGACGACCTGGGCTGCTGGGCTGGCCCCCGGAACGTCTTTTCTGGGCGGGCCGTGCCTTGATGGCTCCCGGGCTCTGGTGATCGCCCCCAGAAGCCGAGGTGCCTTGAAGCAAGCGCCCGTCGCGGTTTTTCTAGACGCCTGGAGGTCTGACGCGCGCCCGCGAGGTGGGTCCGGCGGCGCGGAACGCGCCAGGGCCGGCGCCGCCAGAGGGGGAGCGGCGCCGACTTAAGGAGCCCGTACGCACCTCCGAAAGCTTATGCTTACCAAGGGCGCCTAACTTCGAGCTCTCGCGCTGCGCGAAACGCGAAAAACTTCGCGCTCTCGCGGGGGAGAAGAGGAGGATGAGTCGCAATCGGAGCCGAACCGCGAAGAGCGAATCATTTTATGTCGGGCGTGTCCGCCCTACAGGCGAATTTTAGAAGAACAGCAAAACATAGCCAAAACAAATTCAACAAATCGTCTAACATAGACGAAACATCGTTCCCGAACTATCTTTTGACTATTTTGCATACTCCTCCTGTAGGGGGACATGACCTAAGAATACCTCCGCTTCCACGAGGGCGCCCTTGCTTACGGCGGGTTGCTCTCCGAGAGGAGAGGGTCAGCGGCTGCAGCAAGAGGCGCAATAACGCGGGGCGGAAGGGCGCCCATCCCTCCTCCTTCTTCTCCTCCTCCTCCTCCTCCTCCTCCTCCTCCTCCTCCTTCTCCTCCTCCTCCTCCCCCTCCTTCTCCTCCTCCTCCCTCCTCCTCCTCCTCCTCTCCTCTCCCACCTCTCTCTCCTCCTCCTCCCTCCCTCCTCCTCCTCCTCCTCCTCCTCCTCCTCCTCCTCCTCCTCCTCCTCCCACCCTGCTCCTCGAGACTCCGCGACCGACGCGAGCGCTGCGCGGGTTGAGAGGGCGCCCGGGCACGCGGCCCCGCTGCGGCCGGCGCTCCACGAGGAGGCCCGCGGCCCGCCCCCGAGCGGTGAGCGGGCAGCTCTCCGGGGGCCCGGCGCGGGGGGGATGCTTTTTAGAAGGAGGCTGCTTCTTAGAAGGCGCTGGCCTAACATCCATAGAGAAGGCCCGCGCCGTCTAAGAAGCAGGGGTGCTTCTTAGAAGCCCTCCCCCCTCCCCCCCGCCCCCTTCGCGCGTGGCCAACATACGGCAAGTTCGTGCCGTGTCGACCCTGGCGTTGGACCGGAAGAAGAAAGACGCCATACGCATAAGCTCTTGGCGCTCCGCGCGGATTTCTTGGGTCCGCGCTGGGCGCTCCCGGCGGCGCCTCCGGCGCCGCCTCTGGCGCGCTCCGCGCGCCAGGGAGGGGGTCAAGCGCGGGTCCAAGAAATCCGCGCGGAGCGCCAAAAGTTTATGTTCATGGTGTTTTTCCTCTTCTACCGACGGCAGGGAGGAGAGACGGCCACCCTCCGAGGCGGCAGTCTCCAAGGAGCCCCAGATATACGCCTTCCAAATGGGGCTCTAGTGCAGTCGAAACTAGGCCAGAATAATATCCTCCAAGAACATGAGACCCTCCGCCCTCCAAAACACAGAACATCCAGGGGTACACTCCCCAGGATGCACAAGAACATCCAACAAACACGAGTAACATTAGGGCACACTCCCCGAACCGACCTCGATCTTACACCTCCGTCCGACCGTAGGGCAGGTTCGTGTCGTGTCGACCCTGGCGTTGGTTTCTGACACCGCGTGGATCGCTAAACCTTGAACCATCGGTGGCTTTTCGATCGCCCGATCGTCCCATGCAGGCCGATTCGGGGCCGCTGGCGGCTTTCAGCCTCGAGCGTCCGCGGCGGGGTCGCTGCCAGTTGACACGACGCGAACCTACTGTAAGGATCCATGGAATGAGGAACCGACGCTCTGGAAACTGGTGCAACTCCCGTCGTGGATTGGCCGGACAATCTCACCGCCGCCCTCAGCAGAGAAGGAACTGCCCAGGATCTGAAGCCTTCTGGGCACATTCCTCAACGAACGCCCCACCCGTAAGGCCGTTCTCGGGCTCTGCTGAGGCGCCGTCCGCGCTGACTGCTACGTTCTGCCTCTGGGGGGCCTCCGAGGAAAACCCTCTTCCTCCCAGAGCTGTCCCCCACAGGTTTCAACCACGGCTGGGGGATCACCCAGTCCACAAGTTGGTGCAGTTCGTCCCAACGTTTGGTCAGACAGGCATTTCCAAAAGGCAGGAGGCGGCGGTGGTTCGCGGTAAGCACCTTCAGAGGTGGTCCCCAGACCACGTGAGCCGACGTGCCGACATTGGCACGTTCCTGCTTCTTTTGCACCAGAAGTGAGCAAACATACGTTGGCACTGCTTAAGCATCTGGGATGCGCAATCTACCCATCTGGGGGAGGGCTGGCGTGGCATGGAGAGGAGGGCGGTCAGAGGGGGAGGGGAGGCGGGAAGGGCGACAGTGCGAGGGGTGCCTGGAACGACAACACATCAACCACGGAGAAGAGGGGAGGGGGAGGGGAAGGAGAGGAAACAACCGTTCAAACATCAAGAAGACAACAGCTGCAACGCCAGATTTGCTCAAGCTGGGCCAACACAATCTCGCCAATCTTACCCCACATCTCCGTCCGCTGATGAGGCTTGTGGGTCCCTTCGGCCACTGCTGGAGCTGAAAGAGGGCCAGTGGCCAAAACATAGCATCGCGTTGACTCCACCCCTCTATCTCGCCATGCAGGCACATACGCAACCCCCTCCTACCCTTCACCGTCCATCTTCTCGAGGTCGAGGAGCTCGGTGCTGTCTAGACTTGCCACGCCTGACGATGAGCGATTCACATAACACTGGCCAAACACATGCAAAACGCAAGATGGACAAACCGCTCGTTCACACGATCAGCAACAGTAAAGCTTCCAGACGATGAAGACCCAACGCTGGAAACACTCATGCCTTCCACTTGTGGGTGACCGGCTCCTGTTCATCGGAGCCATGTGGTAGGGGATCGGGATTCGCAGATCAATCAACGCGCAAGGAAATAGCAAGCATGGCGTGTGTATGTGTGAAGGCGTATACATCTATAAACATACATGTAGACAGACAGACAGACACACAAACACACACACACACACTCGGCGAGAGAGAACCATAGAGATGATACACATACATGTAGATACACACCGATGCATACATCGCATACATAGTCATGCATGCATGCATACATGCACACATACATGCATGCATATATTTCTGCTGCGTTACGCATGAGAAGTTATGAAGCTCTGGCAACTGTTTAGAACGAGTGTGCGCGGCGCGCAAGAGAGAACTAGATTTTGTAAACGGCCCACCCTAAATCCGTAAAACCCTTGCAACTGTTTAGAACGAATGTGTGCAGCACTCAAGCGAGAACCGCATGTTGGAAACGGCCCGCCCTCAATCCGTGAAGCTGTTGCATGTTGTTTATTCGAGTGTGCGCGGCGCAGGGACAGAACCACATGTTGAAAACCAGCCACCCTCAATCCGTGAAGCTCTTGCAACTTTTATCACGAATGAGCGCGGCGCTAGGGCGAGAGCTACAATTTGAAAACGACCCGCCCTCAACCCGTGAAACTCTTGCAATTTCTTGGAAACGGCCCGCCCTCAATCAATGAATCTCTTTTCCAGATCTGCAACACAAGTCTGCGCGGCGCTAAGGCGAGAACCACATGTTGAAAACGACCCGCCATCAATCCGTGAAACTCCCGCATTTATTTTAGAACCAATGTGCGCGGCGAGATGGCGAGAGCCACATGTTGAAAACGACCCGCCCTCCATCTGTAAAGCTGTTGCCAATTTTCAAGCATCAGAATCATACATGGTGAGGACGTCTCAAGCGAAACGCCGGGCCCGCCCTTTTGACCGGTCTCGGTGCGCGACAGGGAGGGGTTATCTGTAAGGAAAAGGAAGGGAGGAGGCGGAGGCGGAGGAGGAGGAGGAGGAGGAGGAGGAGGAGGAGGCTGGAGCGTCTGGGGCGGAGGAGGAGGACGAGGACGAGGAGGACGAGGAGGGGGATGGGGAGGAGGAGGAGTAGTAGGAGTAGGAGAAGGAGGAGGAGGAGGAGTAGGAGGAGGTGGTGGAGGAGTAGGAGGAAAGTGGCGGGTGGAAGGGGCAGGTGGAAGGGGCGGGGGGCAGAGTGCAGGGGCAGAGCGCGGGAGGGGAGGAGGACCACTGCCACAAGGGTCGTTGGCTGAGTGGCGGCGACGGGCAGGCTGCAGAGAAAGCGGGGGCCGTCGAAGCCGCCCACGACCAGCGCAAGCCTCGCGGCCACTCACCACTGCCCCCGCTTCTGTCCACATTGACCTCTGCACCCCTCAGCCTCTCCAACTCGCTCCACCTGTCGGGTGTTGCCAGAGATGGTCCTGTCCCAAAGGTCCGCCCAACCTTTTCGGAACGTATGGGTCGATCTCGCTAAGTGTTGGAAGGTTGTTTGGAAGACTTCTGGACGGTTGTTTGAAAGGTTGTTGGGAGGATGTTGGAAGGTTTGTTGGAAGGTTTGTTGGAAGGTTGTTGTAAGTTTTTTGGGAGGTTGTTGAAAGGTTTCTTGGAAGGTTGTCGCGCCATGTTGGAGCTCCTGGGGAACTCTGGGCCTCCTCGTGGGTGCCCTAGAGGCCACCCAAGCCTGGGACCACCTTGGGCCAGGGCCGCCTCTCGCTCCACCTACTTGCCTCTCTGCCTCAACTCCTCCTCCTCATCCTCCGCCTCCTCCTCCTCCTGCTCCTCCTCCTCCTCTGCCTCCTCCTCATCCGCCTCCTCTTCCTCCTCCTCCTCCTCCTCCTCCTCCTCCTCCTCCTCCTCCCTCTGCACAGACCGTTCGGAAGAATAGGGTCGTCGCGTGGGGAAGGACTGCGCGCGAGGCAGGTCTGGCTTCCCCCCCCCGAAGGAGGAAGGCAACACGAGGGCCCTGCGATAGTTGGATGTGGGGCGGCGCCCAACGTAGACTGGGATCTGGGGGCCCATCTCGGCGAGCGGCTCGTGCCCTGGACCTCCGCCTCCACCTTTGCACCACTCGACCCCCAATTCCTGCACCTATGCGCTCCTCCACCCGTGTCACCCCGCGTCCATCCGCGCGTCTGCATCCTGGCCATATCTCGTCCACCTCTGTCATCCACCTCTGCCTCTTCTGCCATCCGTGCTTGTCCTCCCCGCCTGAGTGGAGAAGGAAGCTGAGCAGAGCCAGAGGATGCCTTCACCCTGATCATTGTCACCAGTCTCCTCCTCCTCCTCCTCCTCCTCCTCCTCCAGTTGCCGCTGCTGCTCCTTCACCTCCCCCCCCCTCCTCCTCCTCCTCCTGCTCCCGCTCCTCTTGCTTCTGCTCCTGCGCCTACTCCATCGTGCCCCCCATCTCTATGTTTACATTTCGTCCTTCTGTAGCTTTTCGGTTCAACCCACACTTGGGAGGAACCTGGCCGACGCGGTCCGAGCACACACACACAAACACAAACACAAGCACAAGCACAAGCACAACCACAACACACAAGCACAAGTACAATCACAAACACACACACACACACACTGACTGCAGCAGCACGTCGGCCGATGGAGGCAGCAACTGCCGCAGCCAAGAACGTGCAGGAGAAGCCGACGTCGGTCGTGCACGTGTGTGTGTGTGTGTGTGTGAGCCATGAGACCTCGGCTGGAACCTGAACTGCACCGTGGACGCGGCTGACGCTGCGAAAACTTTGGTCAGGCCAACCCAGTCGCTCCCGCCATCGGCACCACATCGCCTGGCAGTGAACGTTTTCTTATTCGGCGTTTCGACATTGGGCGGAAGGGGGGAGGAGGGGGGGGGGTCTGTCTCCGCACCTCGGCTTAACACGACTGTTTGCAGCAGTGCGTCCTGTGGGGGAGACTCCGCCTGCTCAAAACAGGCGCCAAAAAACGGCCAAGATCTACTCCATGGGGGGGAGGGGGGAGGCGCGAGGGCTCACGCCGATCGGCAAATCAATGAATAAGAACACGGTCACGCACCATGTCACTGCACCGACCTTGCAGACGTGATGCAGCGGATTTTCGCCTGGATTTCTGCCAATGCAAAACTCCGAAACGGCGAGCGAACATTGAAGTGAATTTCGCGTGGATGTTTGTTATGTCTTCTTTCCTGGTCCCAAACAATCCGCACGAAATTCACTTCGAAATCCGGAGCGAAATTCTCCAGGACACTGCGGGCCCATCCTACCGTTTGCCATGAGAAAGACGCTGCCGCGACAGCGGAGGAGAGGGCTGCACGCCGCACCTCTGGGGGGGGGGCGCGCCGCGCGGGGCGGGCCGCAAGGATCTGGGCGGCGGCACGCGGGGCGGCGGGGACACGAACCCTGGGAAAATCGGCGAGTTTGGACGCCCGAAATGGGCACGGAAACAATGGGCACAATGCCCAACAGCAAATGTTGTCCAGAACCAACAGCGGCCGCTGTTGGGCAGGCGGCCTTCTGTCTCAAATGGACACAGGCCGCGGCGGCGCGGACAGCGAGTCCTGTTCAAAATGAACAGGAACTGCAGTTGGGCATCGTAACCGTTCTTTCCGTGCCCATCTCGTTCGTGCAGAGCGAGGAGGCAAAGGTACACATGGCGCTACCCTTCGCCCGGTATCCCCTTTTTGGGGCCTCCTTGGAGGCCCTCCTCGCCACTGCTGGATTCGCCTCGAAATCCTGGTCAGAACGCGCCGCGGGAGAGGTCCGAGGAGTAGCAGTATCGGTACCTCTTCATTTCCCCATTCCCTCCTTCCTTATCCTTGTCTCGGCGGCGAGCCTGGGGGGAAGCGAGAAGGGGCGGGCCTTCTCAGAAAGCTCGGAAGTCCCCAGGCCTTCCGAGAAGTTTTCTGCGCGTCTTGCCCGCAGGCAGAAACAAAGAGCCCCTCGGAAGGCGCGAGGGCGTCTGATAGGCCCTGTCGCCTTCCGAGAGGGCCTTCCCCTCCCCACTCCTCTCCCTCGCTCGCCGCCGAGAACAGGCGTGCTGGGTAACCTAGGCCTGCGCATCGCGCCGCGAGAAAAGAGCGCTTGGCTTCTCGCGCCCAGGTGCCTCCCTGGAGAGGGGCAGGTCTTCGCGCCCCTGTGGGCGACCTGGGCGGCGGCACGCTGGACGTCGGGGGCAATACACCCGTGGTACGCGGAGGTGACCGAAAGCAGACGCAACGGGGTCTGGGGCCGACTGCGCGGAAGCCTTCTGGGGGGATGTGGGGCCCATGGGACTCGGGGATCTGCCGACCCGGGTCCATCGAGACCCGGGTCGGCCAGGCCTGGCAAGCTCCTGCAGGATCCTGCGCCCAAGCCCGGGTCAATGCGACCCTGGCTCTGCAGGATCCTGCAAGATCTGGCGCTCTGACCGACCCCCGTCTGCACTGCTCCCTGTCTCTTCCGCCCCGGAGGACTCCAGCAAGCAAGGCGCCGGCGCCGGCGCCACTTCGTGGAAAGCCCGGCTGGCCAGCGAGCGCGGGTTCGGCCACGGTCTGGCCCCTGCTTCCGAGAACTACAGTCAACCCGTATACTAAGGATGCGCGGTAAGGGTGTAAGGGTCTTGGAAGGCCATGCCGACACTCTGCGAGCGGGGCGCGGCCAGCGAAAGCGGCCAAAGATGGGCCGAAGGGAAAGGATGCAGGGGCAACCCTGGAAAATTGGTCATCCTTGCTATGCGGGTCCACAGTACGGCAGGGTCGTGTCGTGCCGAATTCGGCGTTGGTTTCTGACACCTCGGGGATCGTTCAACCTCGAACGATCGGCCGTTTCCGAAACGTCAGATCGTTGAACATCGACCGATTCTGGGTCGTCGGCGGCGCTCAACGCTGAATGCCCGCGCGGGATCGCCGCCGGGCGACACGACGCGAACCTACAGCACACGGCTGCATGTAGCGCAGGGTATGGCCCTCCTCTCAGACTGCGCGCAGCGGGAAAAGGGGGGAGCCGGAGTCGGAACTCCCTGTGGGGCGCGATCCGTGTGAGGAAGAATGCCCAAATCAACCGGGAGGGTGGGGATGATAAAACCGTGTGTGTCATCTCCTGTTCTACTTGTTTTTCTTTCTCTACTCGTTACTTCGGTTGTTCGGCTTCTTTCTGGTTATGCCTTTCTTCCTTGCGATAAGCCGTGTGTGTGCCAGCTGTGCTTTTTCATCATCGAATATGAAAGTAAAGTGGAGTCTTACATGAGGATTCCTTTTGCTGCAGACTGAAATGCGATTCCCACTGTGCCAGATTATAACTGAATCCGTTTGGCGGGGGATCACTGATGCATTCACTTAGTCGCATAATACAGAAGCGTCTCCTCTGTCGGAGATTACACTTTTTGTGGCGGGTTACAATAGGATTCATATTGTGGAAAATTATAGTAGGATCTCCTCTGGCGGCATTACATTTATTTTAGTTTTACGATGGCCCGTACTTCGATCACCTTTTGTGGCGGCCTACACATACTCCTCGTTTTGTGGCGGCCTCGCACATGTATTGTGATGGCCCATATGCAGCAACCTGTTCATAAATGCGTTGCATTTTGGTTCATTTTTAGGCGCAGTGCAATTTGATTTCTTGTGTGGCTGGTTGCAACCTCTTCTTTTGTGTGGCGGCCTGTGCATCGATTTCCTTTGCGGCGGCCTCACATATAGATCCTTTGTGGTGGCCCACGCACATTCGTTTTCATGTCGGCGCTACATACGAACTCCTTTTGTGGCGGGTTGCAAAATTATTATATTTTTGCGGCAGCCTTGTCACATACTCTCTGGGTGGCGGCTTTGTGAAATGGCTCATTATGTTTGCAGTTTGCCTCCTTATGTGGCAGCTTTACTCATTAGTGTCTTAGTTGGTCCCCCACGGACTAATATCAATTGTGGCGGCCTCACGTATGTATTCCTCTTGTGGCAAATTACAATTTGATCTCGTTTGTGGCGTCCTCACACATCGATTCCTTCTGCGGCGCCATTGCGATTTGATTCAATGCGTCGCGCATAACATCTTGATACCTATTGCGGCAGCCTGTACATCGATTTCCTCGTGCGGCGGCGTCACACGCCTTTTTTCTTACTGCGGCCCTTTCGTCCATCTCCTATTTTTTCTTCAATTGAATCCGTCACTTGCACTTCCATTCTCCCCTCTCCTCTCACATGACTCTGCTTTCCAAAGCTCTGGAGCCGCTCACAATGTCTCCCTGCTCCTGCTTCCTTCTTCGCTCTTCGCCTTCCTGCAGCCCCTTTAATTCACACATGGTTTCCTTTTTCTGGCGGGTCACACATGGATTCCCTTTGCGGCGGCTTTGCAAGGGGATTCAAGCAGCGGCGGATTACAACTGAACTCCTTCTGTGCCGGATATAAATTTGATTTTTCTTGTGGCAGGTTACACATTGATTCCTCTTAGGACAAATCACAAACTCCTCTTTATGCGACGAGTTACTCTTCCATGCTGCGTGGCCGATGCAAAACTGGTTCTTTGCGGCGCATTGCTAATTGATTCGTTTCGTGACACATCAAAGCTGTAGTCTTTTTTTGCGGATTGCACATGAATTTTCTGAGCGCCGACTTGCCCACCCCTACAGAAGATTTGTTACATGGCGATCTTGCAATAAAAGAAAAGGTTCGTGGCTGCCGGACGAAAGCGTGGTTCGTGGTGCCATTACGACCAAATCCTTTTGTAGTGGTTTTGCACAAAAGGAATTCGCTTCGTGGCCGCCTACCCGAACAACCGTCCTTGCGTGGCGGAAGAATCATTCGCTTTGAAGCGGGATCACAAAAACACGGATTTATTCTGCGGCCGATTACGAGCTGATTCCTGCTGCGGCAGCTTCACAAAACATATTCCTTGTGTGCTAGATGGCGAAGTGTACTACGTTGTCAATTTCAAACTGCTTCCCCACATGCTTCGTGGGGTCCTAATGTTCTTCCCACCCGCGTCGCACCCGCATTCGCACACCCGCCTCCCTCCCCTTCTTCCTCTCATCACGCACACACAGACACACACACACACACCACACGCACGACGTATGCGTACATACTGGGCACACACATGATGCACACGTCCCAGTACGGCCGCACACGTATGCGCTACATACTGGGCACACACGAGAGGCACACGTCCCGATACGGCCGCACACGCATCATCCACATACGCAGGACATACCATATACAAGACGTGCATGTAGCATTCGCAGTGCACGGCAGGCTTGGCACCTTCTCGTCACCATAGGTGGTGCGCAGGGGATGTGGTCCCCGAGCGCGGCGTCTATGCGAGCCACGGCGCAAGGCATAGCAGGCGTGGCGCGTTCTCGACACCATACAGGGTGCGCATGGGCTGGTCCCCGAGCTGGGCGTCTATGCTGGCCATGGCGCAAGGCATAGCAGGCGTGGCGCTTTCTCGACACCATAGCGGGTGCGCAGGGGGTGGTCCCCGAGCGCGGCGTCTATGCAGGCCACGGCGCAGGGAATGGCAGGCGTGGCACTTTCTCGGCACCATCTGGGGTGCGCAGGGGGTGGTGCCCGAGCGCGGCGCTTATGCAGGCCATGGCGTAGGGCATTGCAGGCGAAACACTTTCTCGACACCATAGGGGGTGCGCAGAGGGTGGTCCCCGAGCGCGGCGCCTATGCGGGCCACGGCGCAGGGAATGGCAGGCGTGGCGCTTTCTCGACGTCATAAGGGGGTGCGCGAGGGGTGGTCCCCAAGCGCGGCGTCTATGCGGGCCACGGCGCAGGGCATAGCAAGCGTGGCACTTTCTCAACACCACAGGGGGTGCGCAAAAGGGTGGTCCCCGAGCGCGGCGACCATGCAGGCCATGGCGTAGGGCATAGCAAGCGTGGCACCTTCTCGACACCATAGGGAGTGCGCAGGGGGTGGTCCCCGAGCGCGGCGCCTATGCGGGCCACGGCGCAGGGAATGGCAAGCGTGGCGCTTTCTCGACGCCGTAGGGGGTGTGCAGGGGGTGGTACGCGAGCGCGGCGTCTATGCGGGCCATGGCGCAAGGCATAGCAAGCGTGGCATTTTCTCGACGCCAAAGGCGGTGCGGAGGGGGTGGTACCCGAGCGCGGCGTCTATGCGGGCCGTGGCGCAGGGAATCGCAGGCGAAACACCTTCTCGACACCATAGGGGGTGCGGACGGGGTGGTCCCCGAGCGCGGTGTCGATGCGGGCCATGGCGCAGGGCACAGCAAGCGTGGCACTTTCGCGACGCCAGATGTGGTGCGCAGGGGGTGGTCCCCGAGCGCAGCGCCTATGTGGGCCATGGCGCAAGGCATAGCAGACGTCGCACTTTCTCAACACAATAAGGAAGTGCGCAGGGGGTGGTCCCCGAGCTGTGCGCCTATGCGGGCCATGGCGCGGGTGCGCAGGGGGTGGTACTCGAGCGCGGCGTCTATAAGAGCCAAGGCGCAGGGCAGAGCAAGCGTCGCATGTTCTCGGCACCATCGGGGGTGCGTAGGGGGTGGTCACCGAGCGCGGCGTCTATGCGGGCCATGGCGCAGAGCAAAGCAGGCGTGGCACTTTCTCGACACCACAGGGGGTGCGCAGGGGGTGGTCCCCGAGCGCGGCGTCTATGCGGGCCATGGCGCAGGGCACAGCAAGCGTGGCACTTTCGCGACGCCAGATGTGGTGCGCAGGGGGTGGTCCCCGAGCGCTGCGCCTATGCGGGCCATGGCGCAGGGCATAGCAGGCGTGGCAGTTTCTCGACACCATAGGGGGTGCGCAGGGGGGTCGGTGCCCCAGGACGTATGGACCCACTCAGGGTACTCAGGCTCCCGCCTCTTGACAGGCGCCACCAACGGGGTCGGCGAAGCAACGGCCACCTGCATCATTCTCGCAAGTGGCACGTCAGCTATCATCACGCCAGACATATTATAAGTATGCGGGGTTCTTCGGTAGCGTAATTTTTTAGGGGGCCGATTGCAAATTGATTCCTGTGGTTGCGGGCTACGTATTGAATCTGGGCTACGGAATGATGCCTGTTCTGGCGGATTACCAATGGATGCCATGCGCGGTGGGTTGCGAGAGTATTCCTTGTGTGGACGATTGCAGAAGGAACCCTTCTGTGGCGGATTGCAGAAGGATTCCCTTCGTCGCGGTTCACACATTGATTCCTTGTGTGGGACCCCCTGGTAGCGAACGAAAGTATAACAGAAAAACAACAGAAACTCGCACACTCAGTCAATTACATGTTTTCAAAGATTTCCAAATGCTGCGGGCCAGAACTTTGCAACGACACAACACTTTTGCACATGTGGGCGCCCAAACCATTTAAGCACGCCGTGCTCCCACACCGCCCT
>CAUYUJ010017591.1:137690-167690 GCA_963575745.1 Prorocentrum cordatum
CCTGACGGCGATGAGCGGGCGAGTTTGGGGTCGGGGCTTCCCCTATCACCCCACCAGCGCTTCCCCTGCAGGGAGGGGGGCGAGCAGCATGACCAGCAACATCAGAGAAAGGAGGAGGAGCCGCAGAACAGGACGCTGCTGGAGGCTCAGCAGGGAGGCAGGAGGCTCCTTCCAAGTCCGGAACAGGTTGAGGGCCCGGTCGGCCTCCTCGTCGTTGCCGGACACGTCGTGCATCACGGCTGCGACTATGTTGAGGCCAGGGAGCATCTCGGCGATCTTCGTGACCATCCCGTCCTTGCCCAGCATCCTCCGGGGCTAGTCCAGGAGCCCAACGAGACGTGGGGAGCCGGCCACTCCTCTTTGAGAGTGGCCAGAGCAGAGAAATCAACCGCCACCGACGGCCTTAGCGATCTGCTGTGGAGTCAGGACAGCCCATCCGCGCTGCCCGTCGTGTCCACAGCAGGCACTTGCGAGAAGCACTCCTGCTATCAGAAACCTAGGGGCATATCATTCGTCGACCCTGCGCTTCCTATTGTCCCCTGGGGGCTATGCGGACCCATCGGATGAGAACAAGTGCTCTCGTGGGTATTGGGAGCGGCCAAGAGGGGGGTGTCCAAGAGGGGGGGGTGCAAATCATTGCCGGCGGCATGTGCGCGGCCCAGCGGGGGGGCCAGGGACGCAATGAAATAAGAAGAGGCGCCATGAAACCTGGGGAAATATCATGGCCCCCGCCATGATATCCCCCCCCCCTAGTTATCACCCCACTCTTTGCCGCCCCCGAGGGTACCCATTGACAGGCCAATTCCTTCTTTGGTGTGGCCATTGTGTCCGGGCTGCCCGTCGTGTCTGCCGAATTTTCGCCGCAGTCGCTGCGTGCTCTGGATATCGAAGTCTGGAGGGCCTGCTGGCAACCTCGCGATCTGAGCGGGCAGTGGCGGGGCGGGGTGCGACGGCAGAGCGCGGCTCTTCCCAGTCCCTGCTGCCTCCGGGGAAAGACAGAAGACATGCGAGGTGGTCTGCTGTGGAGATTTCGATCCAAAAGGTGTGGCAGCGCGGCTCGCTGCTGCCTTGACCGCTTGAAGAAGCAGGTGGGCGCTGCGCACCTGGCACGCTTTCTCACCGCGACTTCGAAAGCATGTGCACCCGCAAAAGCGTTTGAACTCTCGAGCTTGCGAAGTGCCGAACGGGCCGCGGTATGGAACGCGGGGGCCGAAGGCTGAGATATGGCTCAACTTGGCCGAATCGTAGCCCAGGTTGCATACTCCTGGGGGTAGGGCCTAAGGCACGCCTAGAATGCTCCAAAGTGTAGGGCCAAGTGTGAGGACTGGCAGTCGAAGGAATGCTCAATGGTAGACTTCGTGGGGCATCGGTTAAGGGCTGGAGGTCTAGGCTAGGCGCAGGGTGCCCCTGGGGTAAAGGCCGACGACGGTTAGCCCAGGATAGGGTCCAGGACGCGCCCGACAGGCTCCAACAGACGATCTGCCTGCGCTAGTCGGGTCGGGCGAAAGGGGGGGATAGCAAAGGGGGGGTTTGAGAATCAGCTCACGTAGCTGATTTTCCCGGCGCCTCCCAGCGCCGGAGGCGGCTATGTATCGAGGAATGGGCCCCTCGGTGGGGCCGAAACCAGCTGCATGCAGCAAATTTCGTAACCCCCCCGGCCGTGTTTCACGCGCCGGGAATCCCCCGCCTTGTTTTCGCCCGGCCCGATGGGGGGGCCGGCCGGGCCCCGCCGGGCCCGAGGGGGGGCAGGGCGGGGCCGCCCGCCGACCGCCGATTTGCAGAAGAGGAGAGGGAAGAGAAGCCAGGGGTGCCCCCGTAAACTCCCAAGAGGCGCCCCCAAGAGGACTCCGAGAGACGTCAGCCGTCGTCCTGCACGCCGTGCTTCGGCGCGCCCTGCTGCCCAAGCACTGGCCAGCGCCAGGATGCACGCCTGCCCTCCTCGCTCACACGCAACTCCTCCTCCTCCTCCTCCTCCTCGTCCTCTTCCTCCCCCTCCTCCTCCTCCTCCTCCTCCTCCTCTTCCTCCTCCCTCCTCCTCCTCCTTCTCCTCCTTCTCCTCCTCCTCGAGCGAACAACCAGAAGGCACATGCGCCGGCGCCCCCCCCCGCGGGCGCCCTGAACGGCACGCCCCGGCGGCGCTCCTCCTGCCCACCTCGAACCCCCATCTGCCTCTGCCGTGGAGGAGGAGGAGGAGGAGGAGGAGGAGGAGGAGGAGGAGGAGGAGGAGGAGGAGGAGGAGGAGGCTGCCTCCTCTTGGCCCTGTGCGACTGCAAAAGGGGGTCGCCCTGCACGATCCGCGCCGACTTCTCGCGCGCAGGCCGGGCGGGCGGCAACTTAGAGCGGGTGCGCGGGGTTCCGGCAAGCGACTGGACTAGAGGCCTCCTAGATGGGGTCCGAGTAGATGGGGTCGAAGGATCGCGCCGCATCGACAATACATCGCCGACACATCGGCGATGCATCGGCGACGTCGGCGATGCGGCGGCGACGTCGGCGTGGAGAACATCGGGCTCCGCTTCGAGCCGCATCGTCGATGCATCGGCGATGCGGGGCGATCCTCCGACCCCATCTACCCCGACCCTATCTATTGGAGGTGGACAAACCTTCCTTTAGTAGACCTCCCCTTAGTGAAACCGACCTAGGGACCGAAACCGACGGACCTGGACCCGCAAAAACGACGGCCGCGACGCCCTCTCGCGAGCCGAAAGCGGCCAATTCGCTAACCGACGTGTCAGGGTAGGAGGTCTGTCCACCCCCGGTACCTGCCGCGGAGGCGGGAAGGCGTCCGAGAGGGGGGGGGCTCATCGCCACCACAAGGACGCCGACGCAGACGCCGACGCCGACGCCGACGCCGACGCCGACGCCGACGCCGACGCCGACGCCGACGCCGACGCCGACGCCGACGACGACGACGACGACGACGACGACGACGACGGCCCGAGAGAGGGGTAGGAGGGGAAGGAGATCTGTCCACCCCCGAATCCAGGAGCCCTATACCCAGACCCCCGACGTAATGATTTTTTCATTACGTCGACCCCCAGAGGTCCCGACCCCTTCCCCAGGACCGGTTTGTCATCCTGAGTCGTTTTTTGACGCGCCCGAGGCCCGGTGAGGGCCCCCAGAGGCCGAAAATGGCGAAAAACCTCCCGTCGTGATTTTTTCGTTACTCGAGGGGGTCTGGGTAGACGGACGCACCCTCACTGCTGGGTCGGGGCAACACGGGGCGCCCACGGGCGGGCGTGTGCGGGCGCCCGACGCCGCCTCCGGGCGGGCGGGCTCTCTCGGCCGAGGCGGGGGGGGGGGGGGGCAGACCCCGAGCGGGGAGAGGCCGCGCCGCGGGGCCGCGCGGCGGACCCCGACGGGCAGGCCCCTCCTCCTCCTTCTCCTCCTCCTCCTCCTCCTCCTCCTCCTCCTCCTCCTCCTCCTCCTCCTCCTCCTCCTCCTCCTCCTCCTCCTCCTCTAGGGGGCCACAGGCGAACCCTACCCCTGCCCCCCACGATTTCTGAGGGGGAGGGCGGGGTTCACCTCGTTCGGGAGCTCCCGAGCGAAGTGGACCCCACCCTCCCCCTCAGAAATCGTGGGGGGCAGGGGTTGGGTTCGCAAGTGGCCCCCTATGATGGGCAGACCCTGAACTCCGACAGGGCGGGGGAGGCCCAGGGGTAAGGTTACGGAAGGAATTCTCCCCGAGTTCTATATCGGGCGGCGCTCCGTTGTGAGGATGGCGTCACCTTGGCATCGTGCTTCACCACAGCGTGCTCAGCGTACGCATCTGAAAAACACAGGTTGGTCGCAAACGACATCGAATCAAGAATATGCCAGCTTCTTCAAAGCAGCATCCTTACATGCTCCCAGAGAAAGGAAGCCTCACTCGATGCTGATGCTTTATCCCGCCTGCCCTTTGGGGCCAGAGGCCACGCTTCACATCCTCAGCGTCCCCCCCCGACACACACCCTCCCAACACCCATGAACATCGACCCTCCTCTGCAAACCTCGTGTTCGCAAAGCCTCAAGATGATTCTGGAGACATCCCCGCCCGTTCAACCTGCCCCATCTCAGGCCCACGCCTGCCCTATGGCAGGATCACGTCTCGATGACGCTGGCGATGGTTTCTGAGACCGACTGGATCGTCATACCTTGAAAGATCGCGGCTTGCACACATCGATCGGTATCAGGCCATCCAGGTCACAGACACCGCCTAGATCGTTAAACCTTGAAGGCTGGGCCGTTGTGGCCGCCGCGCCGACGCGGCGCGAACCTACAACACTTGGTGAACTCACAAGATACCGAGGCCGCCACTCCCCCCGCCTCTGACTGGGCGCGTCCTGACCCAAAGTTCGAGGCGAATCCAGCCGCGGCGATAAGAGATGGCGGTACCCGTGCCCTCTCACCTTCTGACTACTGCGCCACCTTGTGCTAAACGCAGGAGTGGTCCTGGGCAAGAGTGACCTTTGGTGCGCGGCGTCTGGGGGCTGCCAGGGGACAACATCCAGGCGCGCAAACCGCTGCCAGCGCAGCGCACTCGGCGAATTCCAACGATCGGGGGGACCCCAGTGGACCAGCACCAAAAATCACTCTGGCGAAGCGTCGCTGTTACGTTTGTGGATGCCATCACAATGGACACCCGAACAGTCCTACCACTGAATTAGACATGTAATGTTTGACGCACGGCTTTCACACCAAATTCCATGCTGAATCATGTTTGGACCTCTGGGAGCTGTTTGGCAACACGCCTCCTCTCCATGGGGACCGTCTCCCGCAATATCACGTGCAGCCGACAACGCCGCACCTGACGAACGAGCAACACACACCCATACCCATAATGGGGTCGTTGGGAGGAGGACCGGCTATGGGTATGGGTGCGGGTTGTCGACCCTGGGGAACGCTCCCGTTCGAGCGGGGACCCCCATCCGACGACACGCACCCATAGCCCTCTCCGACCCCTCTATGGGTATGGGTGTGTGTTGTTGGCTCGTCACCACCAGCCACACCCACGCTCCCGGCCAACGAGCCACAGGCCCGCGGGAAGGACACGCGGGCAGCGCCCGGGCACCGTGCGACGGCCGCCCGAGGAGGAGGAGGAGGAGGAGGAGGAGGAGGAGGAGGAGGAGGAGGAGGGGAGGAGGAGGAGGAGGAGGAGGAGGAGGGAGGAGGAGGAGGAGAGGAGGAGGAGGAGAGGAGGAGGAGGAGGAGGAAGGAGGAGGAGGAGGAGGGAGGAGGAGGGAGGAGGAGGGAGAGGGAGGGAGGAGGAGGAGGAGGAGGAGGGGGGAGGAGGGAGGAGGACGAGCTGTCCGCGGGCAGGCCGGCGCAGGCGGAGGCCCGGGCGGGCCCCCCCGCGAGAAGGGCACGGGGGCCTCCTCCGGTGCGGGCAGGGAGGAAAGGGGTCCGCCCGAGGAGGAGGAGGAGGAGGAGGAGGAGGAGGAGGAGGAGGAGGAGGAGGGGGGAGGAGGAGGAGGAGGAGGAGGAGGAGGAGGGGAGGAGGAGGAGGGAGGAGGAGGAGGAGGAGGAGGAGGAGGAGGAGGAGGAGGAGGACGAGCTGTCCGCCGGGCAGGCCGGGCGCAGGCGGAGGCCCGGGGCGGGTCCTGGGACACACAAATAGATGCACACACAAATAAAAG
The DNA here is from genome assembly GCA_963575745.1 of Prorocentrum cordatum. NCBI lineage: Eukaryota > Dinophyceae > Prorocentrales > Prorocentraceae > Prorocentrum > Prorocentrum cordatum. The sequence continues at coordinate 143,303 of CAUYUJ010017591.1, forward strand.
GATCCTCCCCACACTTTCCCACATCTCCCCCGTTTTTGCCTTCCCCCCCCCCCCCTCCCTTCCCAGATGCTCCTGCCTCTTCCTGGGGGTCGACGATTCATAATTGTGTCTGTGTGTTTTTTTTCCCTCCTGAGGAATTGTGTCCACCTCCGCCCGCAGCTGTGGGGGTTCGGGCTCGACCTGCCTCGGGGGGCCGGGGGCGGACTGGACGCGGATACGCGCTTCGGCCTCCAGAGGTGCGATGCTCGTTCGCAGCCAGTGCGCCTCGGCCTCGTGGCGGCCCTGCCCAGGGAGTCCGAGGCGCAGTGGACATGGATGCAAAGCTTGCCCGCACATCCAGGGCCCCTCTCCAGGAGCCCCCTCTTTCCCATGCTGGAAAGACGTGCTGCAGCGGCCCCTTCTCTACTAAATTTAGGAGGCAACTTCTGGGAGGCCTTCGCAAGGTGACTTCACAGTGGATGGGCCCGAGAAGAGGGCCACTGCGCCGGATGAAGCCCAGTATCGAGCCCAAGATGCAGCCAGCTGTGGCGGGATAAATGATGGGCCTGTTTTCCAACACCACCACCATAAGTTGGAGGGGGGAAGGAGGAGGAGGAGGAGGAGGAAGAGGAGGAGGAGGAGGAAGAGGAAGAGGAGGAGGATGAAGAGGAGAAGGAGGAGGAGGAGGAGGAGGAGGAGGAGGACCACCCTCCCCCCTCCTACCTATGGTGGCGGCGGTGGAAAACAGGCCCACCCATAAAGCGGGGATTGCGACGGACGAAGCGGGTCTTCGACCAGCCCCGAAGCCGAACTTCGCCCCGCAGGCTCTGCAGCGTCACCTCCCTGCACCTCCCCCGTGGGCATCGCGCAGGCCGGCCGTTGCGACCCTCGCGCGTCCTCGAGAGAGACTTCCCGGCCGCCCTCTCGGCCTCGTCGCGCTTCCTGCGGGAGCGCCGACGGGTTCCCCCCCTCGGCGCAGCGGCGGCCCCGGGCTGCCGGAGGTTTGGCCGGGGGGGGCCACGCGCAAAGAGGCCGAGCCACTGTGGAGTGCAGAAGGCAGAAGATCCCCCCCTCCTCCTCCTCCTCCCTCCTCCTCCTCCTCCTCCTCCTCCTCCCTCCTCCTCCTCCTTCTCCTCCTCCCCCTCCTCCCTCGTCCTCCTCCTCCTCCTTCTCCTCCTCCTCCTCCTCCGACACACGGAGCCGTTTAGTAAACGCACCCAGAGAAGGAATCAAGCAGGGCAGAGTTGTTTAGTAAACGCCCAGGGCCGTTCAGCAAACGCCTATTGTCGGGTCTGGGTGGTTTTTCTTCCCTTGGGAGTGGTTAGTTCGTGTGGAGACCCAGGGCGGCAGCAAGGCCGAGCAGTGCTGCCCGAGTGGCGCAATCAGGTCACAGACGAGCACATGCACAGCAAATCGTCTCTTTCTCGGGCGTTCGCCTGCGTGACCTGAAGCTTCTTGATGAGCACGGGGGGAACGGGCCCTGAGAGAAATGGGCCCTGGACTCTGGGCCAGGCCCCCCAAGACGGATTCTTCCTCCTGGATCGTTTTCTGTCACCCCCCATGGGGACGTGGAAGGGCCGAGAGCTCGAGAATGGTGGAGAACCTCAGGACCCCTTTTCCCTCAGGACCTGTTTCCGGTTCAAGGCTCGAATCGCCCCCCCTGCGATCTTGTTTTGTACGTTTACGGCATAGTTGTAGGTCGGTTCCTGCGTGTTGTTTTGTTTCGTGTCCTGGATAGCGGTAAATCGGTTCCGTGCATCTGGTTCCCATGGCGATTTTTGCCATGGCGATCTTGCCGCTTCACGGGGAGCGTCCTGCGACTGCTCGAGGCGTCGGCCGTCCTCCCCCGAGCCGCGCACACCCCCTGGCAGGTGCCGCATGCCCGCCCCGAGCGGCCGCGCCTCCGCCCCCGACGCCACGGCGGCAAGGCGAAACCCGAGTCCGGGCCCGGGGGGGGGGGGGAGGGGCGACCCCTAGGCGGAGGGGGAGGAGGAAGAGGAGGAGGAGGAGGGAGGAGGGAGGGGAGGAGGAGGAGGGGGAGGGGAGGAGGAGGAGGAGGAGGAGGAGGAGGAGGAGGAGGAGGAGGAGAAGGGAGGAGGAAGAGGAGGAGGAGTGGGATCCAGGCCGAACTCTAGGCGGCCAGCTCGCAGCCCCCTCCACCTCGAAGCCGCATGTCTTCTTTTTTTGTTGACGCTCAGGAGGTCGAGCCCGTCCTCGAGCGAGACGGCCAAGACCCCAGGGGTCGGCGAGGCGCGTCGGGGATGGCCCGCAGGCGGCCGGGCGCGAGAGCCGCGTCCGCAGCGCGGGGCCTGCGTGCGCGAGGTCGCTCGTGAGGGGGAGCGCCTGATTTCGATGGCGCTACGGTACAGGGAAACAATTACTGAACACTCCCCCTCCCCCCAACCTCACTGTTGGCACGGTCGAGGGAGAATGCGGTCGAAGTGCATCTCATCAGACCCACCGCCAACTTTGAAAATTGGGGGGAGGGGGGGCCGTTGACAGATGAATGTGGCATGACTGTTCGCTGTTCGCTAATTTGTTCCGAGGCCTGTAGCAGCACGTGCTGCACAACGAGCGAAGCAGCATGTACATCCACTGCCGGAGGTCCGCGCGGCACTCTCGGGTCGGCGCTGGGCCTCGTCCTCGTCTGGCTGGCAACGCGCTCAGGCGCCGGTGGCATCTGGCGCCGACGCAAGGGATCCCCGCAGGGACCTTCGCCAGCGTATGTTGTGTTACAGTCGGGGCTTTGACCTAAGGAGCGCAAAATAAGGAACGAGGCCCCTTTTTTCCATAAGTTAAACTTCGACTTCCGATCGAAAGCATAAGGAAAACCTGAGGCAAGCTGCGAAACACTTAAGGAACGCGGAGCCCCTCCCCAACGAAGAGGGTTCCTTCTTCAGGGCCTCGACTGTATGTCTGTGTTTCTCTAAGAACGGCTGCCAATCACGGTCTCGTGTGAAGATGTGGGTGTCCCTTTTCTGCCTTGCGCCCCGCCTGAAATCTCTGCCTCCTTCTGCACCCCGTTCAGTCGCCCCGCGTCCCAAGATGGATGTGGAGCGCCTGGATGCCATCGCTGACAACAGGCACCTGCGCGGCGCTGGGCACAGCAGACTTCAAGATGGAGAGAAGGACGAGGAGCAGATGGCAGAAGGGGACGGTGAGGATGAGGAGGGACGAAGAAGCAGGAAAGAAGAGGGCACATTGGAGAAGGGGAGAAGAAGAGGAGAGGTGGAGGAGGCAAGAATAGTGACGAGGAAGAGGCAGGAGGAACCTGAACGAGGAGGAGGAGAAGGAGGAGAAGGAGGAGGAGGAGGAGGAGGAGGAGAAGGGGGATCGAGCAGAGGCAGGCGAGAGGGATAACAAGGATGGAATGTTCACACACCGGAGGTATGGAAACAGAGCGAGAGAGGGAGAGATAGAGAGACACAGAGAGAGAGAGAGACAGAGAAGGAGAGAGAGAGTGAGAGTCAGAGAGAGAAAGAGAGAGAGAGAGAGAGAGACAGAGCTACATCTACACAGATATGTGCGGAGCGAGAGAGAGAGAGAGAGAGAGAGTCGCTAATCAAAAAGGCAAGTTGGCAGCCCCTTGTGAAAATCCCGTCGCTGTGTGGCGGTCCCCCTTTGATCGCTGGCGCTCATGAGCAGACATGGTGCTCGAGCGGCTGAGCGTTGCGTCACGACGGTCGCAAAGAGGTGAGAAGGAAACAGGATGATGAGGATGCTGGCGGAACGTGCACTTATAGTCACATGACAGACACTGCGGAAACTCTGGGGGGCGACCCCCATTCTTCTGGTCAAGGCAGTCAAATCCAGACGGCAGACTACCGAGTGAGTATCTCGAGATACCAGATTGGGAATTACACCCGCGTTTTGCTTTTCGAGTTGTGGGGCTTGCGGATCCAGCTTGCAGACACAAAATTCGAGCGAGCACGAGGATCCAGGGAGGGGGGATGAGGGGCATGGGGGGTAAAGGAGTTGAGGAGAAGGGGGGCAGGAACGAGGAGGAAAGGGGAAAGACGGTGCTACTCAGATTGAGTTGGTCTAGTTCAGGGCTTGCGGTAACCGCGCTGTGCATCCTCAGAACCACCGCTGAATTCCCTCCACACCATGGTCGCATGATTACCCTTCACACCGTGGTCGCATGCTGCCAGGATTTCTACGTCAAAGGTAATTTGGTGAAACCTATGGCTTGAAGTGGTTTTACTGAGTTGATCTTGTGGCCCGGAGACTTGTCCGTTAGGGTCGCCCCTTCACACAGTGTTGTCACGTGTAGGCTAATACGTCCTCCCTTCTTCTCACCGTGCAGATAATCATCATCAGCAGCATCATCAGCAGCATCATCATCGTCACCACCACCATCATCACCAGCATCACTATCATCATTAGCATCCTCCTCCTCATTATCATCACCACCATTACCATCATCATCATCAGCATCAGCATCAACATCATCATCAACATCAATCTCCTCATTCTCATCCTCATCCTCATCCGCATCAGTTGCCTCCGCCTCCCCACCCACTTTCTCCGCGTCCTTCTGCTGTTCCCAACTCCCCCCACCCCCTGGCCCCCTTCTCCGACTCCCCCCACGTCTCATCATCCTTCTCCTCCACTTCCTCCTGCGCCTCTTCCCCCCCCCCCGCCCCCCCCCTCCTCCGGGCAAGCCTGCTCCCCCGCGATGGTGATCCAGCCGTGCCCGCCTAGCGGGTTCCTGTCCTTTGCCCGACGGAGGGCGTCCTCCTGGCGACCAGAGTGGGGGCGGAGGCGGCGAGTGCACAGATGGTCTTCTGAGCGGCGTAGCTTGGAGGGGAGAGGCGCAGGCTGCGGAAGCGAGCGTGGGCGCGCGATCCGCACGGACGCGGACCGCTGGGCGTCCGCAACAACAACACTTCGCATCCAAAGCAATGGATTAGACTGCACATGGAATCTGCAATCGGGCCAACGACAACCGCGCTCTGTCTCTCTCTCTCTCTCTCTTGCTATCTCTCTCTCTTTCTCTCTCACTGCCTCCCCACCCTCGCGACAACACGCGCGTGACTGCAGCATTATCGGCCTTGCTCTCTAGGCCCCGTGCGCGCGACTGCAGCGTCATAGTGCAATGACGTCTCTTTATCGACCTTGCGCGTGACCGTCGCCCTTGTCGACCCTCGCGCTATCAGTGTTCGTGGCTGCAGCGGTATCGCCAGCGTTGACGGCATGGCATTGGCGCCGCCTCTCTCTCCCCTTCTCTCGCTGACTCTCTCTCTCTCTCTTTCCCTTTCTCTCTCTCTCTCTCTCTCTCTCCATGGGGTAATGATGCGGGCTCATCACTATGCTCAAGCCGATTTGCCTACCTCGTCAGGTGCACATACAATGTATTTATACGTATCTGTATTAGTATGTTTATTATTGTAAGCAATCGGCATTCTCATTATCACTAACAGAAACGAGAATGATCATCTGATACATAATAATGGTCATGATCATGATAACCCTTTAGTGGATATGTGAATATAGGTATCCCTATCTCACTCTTTCCTTTATCGCTTTCTCTCGATCCCCCTCTCTACTAATCATGTAATTCCACTCCACTATTGCTGTCTGTATGTGTGTTGACAAGGCGGGGGCTGAAACATCCCCCCCCTCTGGCGAACGTTGGCCCCCTTGACCTCCGGGAGGCCCCTGCCTGACTTTCGCACCGGCGAGTGGCCCCCCGGGACGCCCCTGTCGGGCCCTCCGCACGGGCCAGCGGCAACCAGGCGAGCAGCACGCTGCTCCCACGGGGCTACACAGGGAGGCACCAGCAGAGGGAACGGACGACCTGAGAGGCTTCCACAACGCCAGAAGATGCCCAAACGAGAGCCAAGACACGCAAACGTTGTCCAACACCGCTGGTGGCTAATTGCGTTAGACGTTCCGCGTGGCTTGGCTCAAGGTAGCACCGACAGGCCCAGAAGAAGCAATAGAGAGCCCCAGGGTTCCCCAAGAGGCCATCATAACGGTCCAGGACGTTCCCAAGAGGGCGCCTAGACGACTCAGGACGTGCATGGAATCCCCACGAACGCTGCGGGGGGCTCGAGGACGGCCAGAAGGGGCCGCGAGACTGCCCAGTGGGGACCAAAGACGGCTCCAAGAGAACCACAAGAGGCCCCCGAGACGGCCTATGCGGCCCCCCATGACAGCCCCAAGGACGGCCAGAGATCTCCCGACGCGGGGAAAAGGAACGAGGAGGGATAAGGGAGGGAAGTCAAGGGAGGGATGGATGCAATGGCGGAAATTAGTTAGTTTCGAACGGTGCCCATCGACAACTTCCAGCACTTGTCCCCGAGTCGGGTACGATCTGTCACTGGGCCAACCTGAGCTCGGCGCGCATGTCGCGCTTAATAAAACGCCGTGATGTGGGTCGCTGCTGTACGTAAGTATATCACGTTCTTTTCGGTTCGGTTGGTCCTTTCACGTATCGGTGGTTCGCTTCTGCTCTCGACGGGGCGGCGTGACGTCGTGACGCCTGGAATGTGTGATATGACGCTTAATCGGTCGTTGCTGCACCTGTTTGTCGGCTCGCATGTTGCGTTTGACAGGGCACCGTTAATCGATCGCCACTGTATCTTCTACAGTCTTCAACTATGCCGAGTTCAAGCACGATACCATATCATGGTATGTTCCGTTCTGGGCGGGCCAGTGTAACTTCGTGACGCCTGTCACGTTGAGTACGCCGTGCAATCGGTCGTTTTGGCGTCTTACGTTCCTGCGGCCAACATGAACTCGGCGCGCACGTCGAGTTCGACAGGACGCCGTGAATCGGTCGCTGATGCTTTTTTCTCCTTTATTCAGCCATGCTCGAATCTGGACTATTTGACCATATCGTCACACGTTCTGTTCTGTTCAGTCATGATGGATTCGTGCACTGTCTCTCGCACTGTTTTGTAATACGCGATAATGTTCGTGACAACTACACCATGCGGTGTAACAACATAGCAGTGGCTATGTTCGGTTATGTTCGTTTGGGATCGTTCCTATCATCTCTGGATCGATGTTGTACTCACATGTTCTACACCGACTGCCATACTGACCCTCCCTCTGGCACCCTGACTGGCACTCTTACTTCTACTCAATTCTTATGATTTGCGAAGCGATGATATCGTCAGTCGATCTCGCAAATGATATATGCTTGAATCGTGTATTTCTTGTTATGCTGTACTACCTGCGTTTTTTTCTGACTTGAATCATGGTGCCATGCTCGTCGATGTCAGAATACCCATGCTCGATCATATTTCGTTTGATTCTCATATCACATAGGCTTCGCCTTAGTGGTAACAGTGGTACAACAAGCATGGCATGGCCTGTCGAGTTATGCTGTGACTTAACATCATGCCACGACCTGCCAAATTCTGGATTACTATCTTATGCTAGGGTTTAACCTTGTATGTTGTTGAGTTGGTGTGCTGAGGTATGTCATGCTATGTTCTGTTATACCCTGTTATTCCATCTTCGGGTATGGTATGGGTCGATCTGTCCACTCCGTTATGACATATGGCTGTGTTGGGGTATTCTGTAACAGCTATGCTACTCCATGTTATTATGCAGTGCAGGTGTCGCCGTACTGGTGGTGCGAGTACACTAAACATGTTAGTTGTTGCTAGGATATACATCGTTCGGTTGCGTTCTGGCATCGCATGTCATGCTGAATGTCAGTACGATGCGCTATGTGGTGCTGTGCTGTGCGGCTCTATGGCATGTAAAGCTATTTATTGATATTATGCGCAGTGTAACACTGTGATGTATCATAGTTTGAAATATCAATTACAATATGTTATGCTGTGGCACACTCGATTATGCTCTGTCATGTCATAGTTTGTGTGTTGTGATATGGGTGCCCGGTTTGTTGTGTCATTGATGCCGGTTATCCATGCTTCTTTGCTCCTGCGTCGTGACGCCTGGACGGCGTGACGCCGTGACGCCTCGCCCTCGGGGCTGCCTGGTATGCAGTGTGTCGTCATTCGTCGAGGACGCGAAACGGGCAGGGACTCCCAGGGGGGGTCTGGCGACCACATTATGCAGTGTGGGCAGGCGGGAGATCTTTTTTTAAAAACTAACAGCCCCAAGCTGCCGCGTTGGGAGAACAACAAGAAGAGGATGAGGTGTATGAGTACACATATATATATAAATATGTATACACACTAGAACTATCGCACGCTCTTCGCGCGCTCAGGTTTTCCATAATCCCAGCTCGCAGAGTGATGTCAAGGAGTGGGCTTTAGTCCGAAGACGCTACGGAGACACGTCGTAAACAGCCCTTCCCTGAACGCAGAGGTCTCAAGAAGGATGACGAAGAAGACGAGGGGGGCGGGTTGGAGGTCGAAGGAGGGCAGAAGAGTCCAGGAGCATGATGGCGACAAATACGAGGGCAGAACGGGACGGAGGGGCAGGAACAGAAGGAGAAGAGGAGCCCCTGAAAACGAAAAGCAGAAAAGGAAGATACAGAGGAGGGGCTATGGTGCCCCTCGTCCACGCGTGCGCTCCTAAGTGGCCGTCGGCCCATTCTGCCACCGCGCCTGGGATGTTGACCAGAGACCTCTTGGATGCCTACCGGGGTGTTTCGGGCAGCCTCTGGGCGATGTCTTGGAGGCAGTTGTGAAGCTTCTTTTCGGGGGTGGACAAACCTCCCTTTAGCAAACCTCCCCTTAGTGAAAACGGCCTGGGACCGAAACCGACGGACCTGGACCCGCAAAAATGACGGCCGCGACGCCCTCTCGCGAACCGAAAACGGCCAGTTCGCAGATTGACGTGTCAGGGTAGGAGGTCTGTCCACCACCGATTCTTTGGGGGCCGATTGGGGGCCGATTGGGGCCTCTCTTGGGCCTCCTGCGGGGGTTCTTGCGGGCCTGCGGGCGGCCTCCTGGGTCTTCTCGGGCTCGAGGCCTCGACGTGCGAGAGAGGAGGGGCCAGACCTCTTGAATTTAAGGGGCCCTGGGACACACAAACAAATACACACAAGTAAAAGGATTCCCCATATTTTCCCATATTTTCTAGGTTATTGTCGTCCCCCCCCCTTCCCATATTTTCCAATATTTTCTGGGGGATCGACGATTCATTGTGCCTGTGTGTTTTTGTTTCCCTCCTGGTGAAGATCTGGTCGGGCCTCTGGGGGAGCCTCTTGGCAGCCTCCTGGAGGCAGTGTTGGGCCCCTTGGAGCGCTTTCTCGGGGCCTCTTTCCAGCCTCTTGGGCGAGGCCTCGAAATGTCGGACTTGCTAGAACTGCCTGTTCTCCTGAAAAAAGAATGGGACGACGTTTGCCTCTGCGGGCTCCCTTGGAGGTCCTCGCGGAGCCGTGTTGGGGCGTCTCGGGGGCCTCTTGGTCCGTCTTGACGCCATCTGGGGCCGTCCAGCAACCACGTTTCGGGAGCGGCAAAGAGGGGGGTGTCCAAGAGGGGGGGGTGCAAATCATGACCAGCGGCATGTGCGCGGCCCAACGGGGGGGCCAGGGACATAATGAAATAAGAAGAGGCGGCATGAAATCTGGGGAAATATCATGCCCCCCGCCATGATATCCACCCCCCCCCCTAGTCATCACCCCCCTCTTTTCCGCCCCCGAACGTTGGCCCGCCTGGGACGTATCCGAAACCTACCCGGAAGCTCCGAGGAGGGCCAGGGAAGCTCCGGTGGGGAGGCTGCGGAGAGGCCGCGGGGAGACCCCGGCCGGGACACCCTGGCCGGGGACCCCGGTGCCGGGTGCCCGGCACACGAGAGATACCCGTGGAAAGAGAGAGAGAGAGAGAGAGTGAAACAAAACTCGGGTCGGGCGAAAGGGGGGGATAGCAAAGGGGGGGTTTGAGAATCAGCTCGCGTATACTGATTTTCCCTGCGCCTCCCGGCGCCGGAGGCGGCTATGTATCGAGGAATGGGCCCCTCGGTGAGGCCGAAACCAGCTGCATGCAGCAAATTTCGTAACCCCCCCTTTCCCAATCCCCCCCTTTCGTCCGGCCCGAAAAACGAGAGGCAGCAGAGGACGGGGAAGCATGACAGGAGGGACGGCAACGCCCTCCACGACGTCCGAGACATCACAGAGGCAGAACGTGATGAGCCATGGAGGGCACAAGGATGGAAGCTGCCCGACTGATTCCTGACAGCAAGGGCATGACACCCAGAGGAAACGCACACAGAAAACATCATTGATCTACTTGGAGCGATCCCCACCAGAACCTTGGGCGTCTGTTCCCGACGGTGCGCGCGCGCCTGCTGGAACCATGCGCGCGGGAGCTCTTTTGCCTTGGCCAGCACAGCGGCCGGGCCAGGTCGCCAGTGGCCGCCGGCCTCGAGTATCGCATGCCATGGTATGTCATGCCGTGCTATGGTTTAGTTGTTATGTGACACCAAACGATGTCATGATGTGCGGTGTATGTGTTCATTTCTGTCGTGCTACAATGCGTCATCCACGCTATGGCATGGTATGGACTGTTAGGGAACATGATGCCTGCGGTGTGATACGGTGATAGGGCATGATAAGTTAAGCCATGGCCTATTCTGGTATGCTCTGCTCCGACATGCTACGTAATGGCAAGGTATGTTTGGAGGTGTGGTGTTATGCCATGTACTGTATGATATGATATAGCATGGCTTATGGTATCATGGTATGTGCTGCTGGTGCATAGAGTGTTCAGTCACGTTCTGCCATGGTGTGACGTGTCATGGTATGGAATGTACGTGCTGTGATGCTGTGCTATGGTAGGGCACGGTATGGTACGATATGATATGGTATGGTGCGCTGTGTAATGTTACGTTAAGTGCTGCTCTGTTATATTATGGTATGGGCTGCGAGGTTATGCGACGTTGTGGATGCTCCAGTATGCCGTCGCATGTGTTGTTATCAAGTGATATACTATGGCATGCTATGCCATGATATGGTATCGTATGGTATGCCATGGTGTAGGCTGTAATGGTTTGATGCAGGTTGTTATGTTATGCTGTGTGATGATTTGCTCCATGCTGCATGCTCGCTATGTCGTGGCATGCTTTGCTAAGCAAATACGCTCTACCTCATGGTCGGTTCTTTCATGTCTGCGAGGCGGGAGTCTCGGGGAACACTCGGTGATCCAGGGGATCTGGCGGCCGCGGTATGCAGAGTGGGCGGGTCGGCGTGAGACGGGAGTCTCGTTGGACACTCGGTCGATTTGGGGGTCTGGCGGCCGCGGTGTGTGTGTGTGTGTGCAGAGAGGGCGGGCCGGGAGACCTGTTCTTAAAACCTGACAGGTGGAGAACGACATGTAGTCCAACAAATTCACGTGGGCCGAATCATTTTCCTGCTTGCGCGTAGGGCATTCTACCGTGGCATAACGGCCGCCAGGCACACCGTCTCCAGGGGGATATCCATATTCTTGTATGGAGTAAAAATGTTTGGCGCGAAGTGTCCAAAGACGGAGACAATTCGCACAACTGCCCAAAAGTGTCCGATGGAAGCTGCAAGTATCCTCTTAGGACTTCAATATTGGTGTCCTCTTGGAGTCTTGCGGCGCGGCTGCAGGAATCCGTCTGCACTCCTCATTCGGAATGCCGATTGGGCCCCTGTGACAAGAACTCGTGGGCCAGTGCGCCAACAATTCTATGGCCGCCCACAGCGCCCCCCCCAGCGATCCCTGGTGGACATCTTTGGGCCAGGGACAACACCGCGGAGTGCAGGGTGCACTGTTTTCCGCAATGGCGCAAAGAAAGGACCACAGAAGAGCCACACACAAGAGACAGGGAACCCGTGCCCGCCCAGTGCTGGCAGCCGGCTTGCCTCAGACGTCCCCACACTTTGTTCAGGAACCATGCTCTCACCTCAATGCGGGCGACATTGTTTCAGGTCTGGATGGCCACGATCCCCTGGTAAAAAAACTACGCCACGGTGAGCATGGCCGTGCTCTCACCCCTATCCCGCCTGTCGGCGTTCGTCGGAATCCCTAGCAACACCTAGGAATGCTCGTTTTCACTAGCCCACCGTCTACCTCTCGACCCGCCTCTTCAACTCTGCTGTTGTTCAGGTGCTTTGCTTTGGTCGTTCCATCGGATTGGGAGGGAGGGCTGCGGGTCTGACAGTGAAGCCATTGAGAAAGAAGGATCACATGGAGTTTCGGAGGGGCTCTGGATTCCGGGCCGCTCCTTAGATCTACCGATTCGTGACCGAGCCTCGCCGTGGCCAGAAAAGCCCAAGAAAGTTACGAATTCGGCGTTCCTCGCACGGCGGCGCGATGCGCCCCGCCCTCCTCTCCAGCTCAGGCGTTGCCCAAGGGGGCGGGGCAACAAAGAGGGGGGAGGACGCACGGTGCACCTTTCGTTCACCTGCGGGGGCCTAAGAGAGGAGGAGGAGGAGGAGGAGGAGGAGGAGGAGGAGGAGGAGGAGGAGGAGGAGGAGGAGGAGGGGGGAGGAGGATGAGGCCGACCACTCGGCGATCCCCCCCCCTTCACGACGAAACGCCCAACCCGTGGGCGCTCCCCGCAGGCCGGCATCGCCGCCTGCGTCGGTCCTGCCCGGCCCGGGCGTGCAGTCGCTGGATCACGTTGTTGACCCCGGGGGTCAGCTCCCCCAGCTTCGTCAGGCTCCCGTGCGCGCCCACGGGGTTCACGCGCCGGGCGCGGTCCAGCGCCTGAGTGCCGACGACCCCCACGGGAAGGCCCCGCGAGGCGCCCTCTCGCGGGATCCGCACCACACATCTCGACCCCGATCCACACGAGGCAGAGGAGTTCGCCCGATGGGCCTGCGTCCCACCACCACCACGATGAGTTGGAGGGGGGAAAGGAGGTGCAGGATGAGGAGGAAGAAGAGGAAGAGGACCCCCTCCCCCTCCTACTTATGGCAGTGGTGGTGGAGAACAAGCCCACCATCGTCTTCCCACGGAAACAATCACCTCAGCCTGGCGTTCGATCGCGCGAGTGCCGGTTCGCCCCGAGAGAAGAACGGGAGGAGGTCTGCGGTGCAGCTCCGCGCCGCGCGCGGGGCAGAGAGGAGGCCCGCTCGCGAGACCGGGGCCCGCGAGGAGCTCTCCTCCTTCCTCCCTGCTCCCTCCTCCCTCCTCCTCCCTCCTCCTCCTCCTCCTCCTCCTCCTCCTCCTCCTCCTCCTGCTCCTCCTCCTCCTGCTCCTCCTCCTGCTCCTCCCTCCTCCCTCCTCCTCCCTCCTCCTCCCTCCTCCTCCTCCTCCTCCTCCTCCTTCTCCTCCCCCTCCCCCTCCTGCTCCTCCTCCTCCTCATGACCAGAGAGAAGGAGCCGAACGATCATTCACTGTCCCTGGGTGCGCGGATGGAGTGGGGTTCCGCGGTAAGCATTGTCGTCGTCGTCGTCGTTGTTGTTGTTGTTGCTGTTGTTGTCGTCGTCGCGGTTGTCGTCGTCGTCGTCGTCGTTGTTGTTGTTGTTGTTGCTGTTGTGGTTGTCTCGTTGTTGTCGTCGTCCCACTCGCGACCGCGTCCCAACCGCGACCCGCCGGCGACTCCGCGACCCCCCCGCGACCCCCCCGCGGCCCCCCCCGCGACCCACCAGCGACCCCCCCGCGACCCGCCCACAATCCACCCGCGACCCACCCGCGTCCCGCGACCCACCACGCGACCCACCCGCGGCCCGCCCGCGACCCACCCGCGACCGACCCCGCGCCCACAACCTCACTCTTCTCCGCAACTGCGGGGTGCTACATAAGCACCGCTACGAGAGGAGCCCTTCAGCAGGCGCGCCGCAGCAAGGAATCGAACAGGCCAGCACTGTGTACACAACGCGCTGGACTGTTCAGCAACCGCCAGCTGTGGGCGGGGAAAGTGTTTCCTGACTACCTACCAGACCACCCCAACCCAACCCGAAGACCCGAATTTCGGGTTGGGGGGGTATGGGCTCCATATGTGCTTTTTCGATGTCCCGGACCCCCCCCCACTAGAAATCGAGGGTAAATCTGAGCCTTCGGGTTGGGTTGGGGTGGTTTGGTGGGTGGTGATTTCCTCCCTTTGAACCAAGACGACCGGGCGGGAGCGGTCGCACGGCCAAGCGGGGCGATCTGTCGGCGGCGGGGGCCTGCCGTCGCCACAGGTCTCCGACGGCTCTCGACGAGTCTCCCGGCCCAGGGCCTCCCGAACCCTTCACTTGGTCGCTCAGGGCTTAACGACCCCTGCTGTCCCTCGACTGGCGTTGGTGTGTCCACGATATGCTCTGAGGTTCCCCTGGAGATCTCTGGATTCACCTCGATGTTCGTGGACCTCCCGAGATGTTTGCTGGATCCAACTTGTTCCATCTGCCTTGATACCCGCAAGTCGATCGGCAACAAATCGTCCAGCTTGGTTCATCTTAAAAACGCCCAGGACATTTTTAAGCAGCGTTTTCTGGTTTGGGCTCTTGACAGGCTGAAAGCGCAAAAACGACGCAGTGTGATTTTAGCGTTCTTTGGGTCGTTTTCTTGGCGTTTTCAGGTTCGTCGCTGTGGTACAGCGTTTTGTTGCGTTTTTTGTTGCATTATCGTCGAAAACTTCTCCTTGTCTTCTCTGCCAGTTTGGCTCCCGTGCTCCACGACCTGTCACCGTTCGCCCTTTCTGCCCCCCCCTTCCCTCTTCCAGGTCGACGCACATGCCCTGATCCATGAACTGCGTACACCATGGCGGGGGGGAAGGCAAAAACCAGTTCCCGCGCGGAGACCGAAAAAAGCAAAACAAAACAAAACAAAACAACTCTCCGACACCGGTCTACCACCGGAAGGGGGGTGCCAGCAGGGGAGGGCGGATTTCCGCGACGAGTCACCAGCGACGGCCACAGAAAAGACGATAAGGGGCACGCAAGGAGAAGGAAACACGCAACCCACGGAGCTGAAAAACAGTAACAATGGTTCGAATACGCTGAAACAACGCATTATTTGTTCGCTATCAAAACGATTTCCAAGACGACAAATGGAAAACGCTTAAAAAAGACGCAGCTGGGACCGCGACGTCGTCCCGAGTCGTTGTCTCACTCACTGCCCTGGGGCCTAACAGCTACGCAAAAAGGCCGAACGTGACGCAACTTTTTTTGATCTGCAGGGCGAGAGCGAACCTCTTCCGCTGAAAGCTACGCGGGACGCGCATGGCTTCAATTGGCAGAGAAAGGGCGGGAGCAGGCGGGGCCTTACGCGGCCAGGGACGGGCGAAGCCCGGGGAAAAGGCGGTGCCGAACGGGAGAACGTGACGCAACACACCAGGCTCGATATTGTTCAGATTCATAAGGCCTTGGTATTGCGATCCGGGCCGCTAAGCCTGCGGCCTCTTTCTTCCCAGCCCTGCCCGGAGGACCACAGACGCGGGGCCCGCTGGCGTCAAAGCCGGCGGTACGCGCCGAGGGACGTACGGAACCGAGAGGGTGTCACCGGAGACATGCGGTACAACATCGTCGTACAAGGCTCCCTCCTCCACCTCATCCTGCTCATCCCTGCTTGCCTCCCTCCCTCCCTCCCTGCTGGCTCCGCCTCCTCCTCGTCCTGCTGGATTCTCCTCCCTCCCTGCTGGACCCTCCATGCTTCATCCGTCCATTCGTCTGCTCCTCCTCCTCCTCCTCCTCCTCAGCCTCCGCCTCCTTACTCCACCCTTCCCTCTCATACTCATGCTCCCACTGCTGCTTTACCTCCTCCTCCTCCGCCTCTTCCTCCTCCTCCTCATCCTTCCACTGCGCCTACCCCTCCTCCACCTCATCCACCATCCCCCTCCTTCTCCCCCTCCCCCTCCTCCCACTCCTCCGTCTGCTCATTATCCTCCTCCTCTCTCGCGTCGCAGCCAGATTTATGATGGTTGCACCCATTCTCTAATTTCTGAGCCTGCGATCGCCGAATCTTCAGAACGGCTAGGTGATAGCGGGCTGGTGTGGCTTGTTCCTGTCACGATTCCCTTACAGCAGCAGTGGGCCCGCCCACGTGGGGTCAACAGCGCAGGGCTGCGTCGGCCCGAGCGCAGTGGAACCCCATGTGGCACGCTACTCAGAAAAAAGGCTGACTCGTACAGTCAACCCGTTTAGCAAGGATGCTCGGTAAGAATGCAAAGGCCGTGGAAGGCCATGTCGACACTTTGCGAGAGGGTCGCGGCCAGCGAAAGCGGAGAAGGATGGGCCAAAGGGGAAGGATGCGAGGGAAACCTTGAACAAATGATCATACTTACAACGCGGGTTAACTGTACGACGCATGAAGTGAACATCTAAGAACCCGAAGTGCAAGTGCTCGAAACACCTCATCCGTTTACACATTGTGGTAAGGCCAGGAGGCGGAAGCACCCCACCATGTCCTTGGCATGCTGGCGACGCCCATCACACCAACAGGGAACCTATGCTGGCTCTTCCGCCAGGAGATGCTGTTCCAGTCTCAGGGAGGAGGAGGAGGAGGAGGAGGAGGAGGAGGAGGAAGAGGAGGAGAAGGAGGAACAGGAGGAGGAGGAGGAGGAGGAGGAGGAGCTCTCTCGAGGAGTGTCAGCAGATGGTGCAGCTGGCGACCCCGCTCGGGGACACCACGCTCGCCCAAGGCATACCGACAGAATTGCAGACCAGGTCGGTCTCCCGAACCTCGCGTGTCGGACGCCAGCCGCAAGGTTCAGACATCGGAACCCAAGTCTGAAAATGAGCCCATCCAAGCGGAGAAGTGGAAAACAAGGCATTGCAGTCAAAAAAGATCGCATCGTCGCCCTTCGAGCACAATTGGCAGAGCACGAACAGCAGCACATGCAACTCGCTGCGGAATGACACTCGGCGGCTTGCCCTCGGACGGAACAACAGATCTCGTGTCGCTTAATGTGTTTGTTTCTCTTATTGTTATTACTGCTTCTTTCTTTATTTCTTTATTTATGTTTTTTTTTTCTCTCTCTCTCTCTCTCTCTCTCTCTCAGGTCGATGGTAAGGACGGTACCCGTCTCGACTACAGGGACATCATCAATCAAATCGATGAACCAGAGCTCTTCAAAAAGAACCGTAACTGCCTGAACGCCCGCAAGTCTGAACTGGAAGACGGCCGCCAACGGTTGGCCGAAAAACTTGCTTGGAGAGGCGCCATGGCAGCTGGATCTTACCAAAACGGTTCATCATGACCACTCCTCGCGATATCTCGAACACACAAGGTCTCTGGACCCAGTGGCGCTGCAGAAGCACAGGGTGGTGCAGAAGAACCCGTTCCAGCCGGTGGTGAAGCAGGTGCAACAGGAAGTGCAGCAGGTGCAGCAGCAGACGGTGCTCCGAAAGACGGTGGCGGAGCTGCGGCGGCTCCGGTCGACACCGATGAGCACGTACGCGTGCGCGCTGGACGGCTGGTTCCTCGAGGTCGGGCTGACCCTCCGCAACGAAGGCAGGAGGCCTGAGTTGCGAGGGGGCCTCCTCTGCTTCGAATACCTCTCCTGCTGCTGCAGGCCCTCGGCCATGACGAGCTGCCGGCCGCAGCGAGGCTCCTTCCGAGGCCCTGCCGTTTGCTTCCGGTGCCGTGCGCTCTGCCTCAGCCCCTCTGCCCCGCAGACCTGGTGCCCAGACCTGTAAGCTCAAGCGAATGTTTAGAGCCCCGCCCAGACACGGCTGACATCTGTTGTCTCGACATCGACTCTGGAAGGTGTACCGCTTGGCTGTCCGCCAGGTGTTGGCCGTGAGCTGCTAGTTGCACGGTGGTGCGCATCCAGGAACACAAGCTCTGCGAAAGCGAATCGGTGGATGAGGTGGAAAAGGGGTCCTCGCCCCTGCGGCCAGAACTTCAGGAAGAAGGCGCGTCTGGGAGGGGGCGGCTGTCCTGGCCAGGTCCTCCACGGGGCTCAGCACTCCCCCTGAGGGGTACACCCTGCGAAATGCTTAAGAAATCATGGGTTAAGAAATTCAGAGTCTCAGAACTTGAATAAAAACCCAAAATTTCCATTCAAACCTTAGGATTTACCTTGAAACGTTAAGAATAGTCGAGACTCTGGCCGAAAACTTAAGTTTTCTTAAGCATCGCCTAAGGTATACCCTCACCACTTCGTGGATTGGAACGAGACGAGCCTACAGTCGCTGGCCAGCGTCGGCAGCAGTGCCTCGCTCTCTCCTCATCCTTATCCGATCGGTTGTGGTTTCACTGTGAGCTCTCGGTTTTGCAAGAGAGTCGCTTCGCTACCCACCTCACGACCAACGTTGCGATCGCAGATGTCCCCGGAACCTGTGTTAGTACTGGTGGCGCGCGAGTTTGGGACAACTTCGTGTTAGCTGCAGGTCTTAGCCAGGCCATCACCTCGATCGATATCACCCACAACTCGGACATCAAGACCCATTACCTCGTCAACTTGCGGTTCCATCCCAAGTTGTCGTCTCTAGCCGCCCTCGCATGTGCTAAGGTCCCTGAGATTCCAGTCGAATTGCCCATCGGTCCTGTCTGCCCCACCTGATGCGCACGCAGCTCTCGGTTGTGCTCAGTATGGATTCAAGCTCGTTCGAGATCGAGCTCGTCGCATTGACATGCAACGCCACCTAGATATTCTCTAAAATCTCCGGACCGACATGGCCGGGATCAAAAGTGCAGCCAGCCGCCATCATGCGTGGATCGGGCCTCCGTGGCAAGCCACCTCGTCTCATACGGTCTCAGATCCTGAGCCGAGAACCGTTAACGTGGCGAATTTGTCAGTCAACTCTCTATGCTTTCAGGTGGCTGGAGAGGTGCCAGTGGAGGGAGTGCCTGTTCATCCTTATCCTCCCCCATCAACGTGATTCAGAGACCTCATGCTCCTGTCCGGGACCACCTCTGGAAGTTCCAGGACTACGGCACCATTTCTCAGATGATCCTCGGGGCCTACTCGCGGGCCGTGTTTGATCTGAAGGCGGGGGTAGCTTCCTGGAACGCCTGGGGGCTGGTCTCAAAGATTTCGCTTTAAAAGCGACGGAGGAGCCCTGGACGAGTTGAGTTGGCATCGACAAGGGCGGCCGTCGCGAACTTAACTGGACTTAGGAGCAGAAGCCATGGGCGACTACTGCCACGCTTTCCGCTCATGGACAGGCTGTCTCGGAACCGTGCCCCCTGCTCGCCTCTGAGACCGCCAAGTCCGCTCCGAAACCAACAAAATGCACATTATATAAACACCATGGAGGCAATCAACCCGACAAATTACGCGAGGTCTCTCGTTCGTGCAGCTCGTTCTCCACCACCAGCTTGGACGGACTTCAATGCAGGAATTTCGCATCTCTCTCGGATGCCTTCGTTGTTGGTGCTCTCAACCATTCTCACGTTGATGGAGTGCACCACCACGTTGCCCAGGCAAATGCAGATAGCTCCCTCTTCCTGCTGGAGGAGCCAGCTGGGAGCTTCCATCCTGGTGGCCCCCCCAATCTTTCAATGCTAGTTATCTGATGTGGGGTCGTGCTCGACGTCCTCTTTCAATGCCCAGAGAGGCTGCTTGGGGCTTCCGACGTCGTTTGGTGCCAAGCTGTGTGCTGTGAGCTAGGTGTACGCAAAGGGGGTACATCTGCCAATTTTCTGTAGGACCTCTGCAAAATTTACGAGCGGCTCCGCCTGGCCGTTCTCCTGCACAAGGCGAAGTCCCTTGGTCTCACGAAGGCCTTGTTTCGCTTCCCTGTTCCCCTGGCGCTGCTTACATGTATGGGCCTGGGGGCCAGTCCGGCGGCTCCGGGTCGACGTCGCCGCCGCGTCGCCACCTCGCCGCCGCCGGTCGTCTGGGCCCCGGGCTCGGTGTGGCGGCTCCGTGGCCGCCGTCGCCGCCCCGTGGCCGCCTCGCCGGCGCCGGTCGTATGGGTCTGGGGGTCCGTCTGGCGGCTCCGTGGTGGTCGTCGCCGACCCGTCTCCGCTCGTCGTCTGGGCCTGGGGGTCGGTCTGGCGGCTCCGTGGTCCCCGTCGCCGCCCCGTCGCCGCCTCGTCGTCGCCGCCTATGGCTCTGCCCGATCGTCCATCCGACCCATGCACTCAGACTATCCCAACCAGGCCGGTATCGACCCCCCCGCCATCCTCAGCAAAAAATCCAATGCTCGCGCACTCGATTATCAAAAATCGCAAGTGTTCACGAATCCCCAGCGAAAAATGACGAAGTGCACACGCGTGCGTCGCCCCGCGCGCATGCCGAACTCCCTCACAAACCTTCGTTTGCGGAACGATTTCACAATGACCTGTCCAAGAAGAATACAAGCACACGTGGTTTCGCCACACAGATTTCCAACAAAAGCGTGCGCGCGCTCTTGCGAATTCTAGAAAAAACAATCGGTTTTTGAACACTTTCCGAACATACTACCCAACGGGCTTCGCGCGCGCATGCCGAAATCACTCGAACGTCATTGTACGAATGCCGTCGCGAGAATCCTCTGCAAAGAACGGGACGAAGTGCACGCACGCGCGTCGTCGCGCGCGCATGTCGAAATCTTTCCAAAACCCGTTCGTTTCGGAAGACATTCAAAAACGAGTGTCAAAAAAAAAAAAAACATACAAAAACGTCTGGTTTCGCAACACTGATGTTCAACAAATGCGCGCGCGTGCTCTTGCGATTTTTTGTTGTTCTAAAACAAAAAAATGTTTTCAACACTCCCCGACAATGCTCCAAACGGGCTTCGCGCGCGCATGTCGAAATCGTTCGAACGCCCTTGCGCGCGTGCTGCGGTGGCACGATCCGTGTCTAATAATTCCATGCGGGCCTCTCTCGCGCGTCTGCCGCGCGCGCATATCGAACTCTTTCCAAAACCTTCGCCACCGACGCGAAGACGCCGTCATCTTCGTCGGCGCGATCAGCATCGGCACCGTCACTGACTGCCCCGTCGTCGCTGTCAGCATCGCCACCAGCATCGATACAATCATCATCGCGTCTACCGTTGTCGACGTTGCCCTGATACCGCGCCCGCCCAAGTCGCCGACTCGCACCGCCCAAGTTGCCCGCTGGAATTTGCCGAGCGGTCAGCACCACCGCGGCCGCGTCGGTCGCGCCAAACTACCTGGCCGCTGCGCGCGCGAGCATGCGAGGGCTAGCGCGGCCACAGAAAAGGCACCAGCTAACACCAAACACTCATCGCAATTGCTTCCGCATGGGTTTTGCAAACCAAGTTGCGGGTGGGTGGGCTGGATGTTTGCGCGAGCGGTGGAATGCACAACTTCAAGTTGAGCACGCGATCGATTGCACAACATAGTGGGCACCACATGTAGAGATCGACAGCATTTGCGGTACAATAATCACACCACATGGATTGTCCTTGCTTTAAAAATGAAAGCCACCTTGCCCCGCCCAGATTGATCGACCCCCCGGGAACCGATGCAAACCACCCATGGTTCTGACCCAATGTCCATCCTACCTGTGAATTTATGCTATCCCAACCAGGCCAGTATCGCCCCCCCTCCCCCGCCATCCTCTGCCAAAAAAAAATGCGCGCACGCTCGTTTTTCAAAAACATACGTTTTCAAACATCCCTTGCCCCCCCCCGAAAAAAAACACGCGCGTGCGTCGTCGCGCGCGCATGCCGACATCCCTCAAAAACCGGCGTTTTCGAAAGGATGCCAAAATTGAGTGTCCAAACGACATATAAAAAAGACATATAGTTTCGCAACATGAATTCTCACAAAGACACAAAAAAAACGCGCTCTTGTGATTGTTGTGGTATTACTGTTTTCGCATGAAAATCTGATTCTTCAGTTGCGGAAACTACTACCAAACGGGCTTCGCGCGAGCGAATGTCGAAATCGTTCGCACGTAATTGCGCGCGTGGCGTCGCGCGAACCATTTGCAAAAACATTAAACGGGGAGCACGCGCGCGCGTCGTCGCGCGCGCATGCCGAATTCCTTCTAAAACCGTCGGTGTCGGAAAGATTTCAAACTCGAGTGTCACAAAACATATAAAACACATCAGCTTTCGCAGCGAGAGTTCCCCCCCCCACGAACAAAAACATGCGCGCTGTTGCGAATTCTTCCGGAAACCATAAATTCTTCAACCTTTTTCTGAAGCTGCTGCCAAACGGGCTTCGCGCGCGCATGTCGAAATCGTTCGAATGCCCTGTCGCGCACGCTGGAGTGGCACGATCCGTGTCAAATAACACCATGCGGGCCACACTCGCGCGTCTGCCGCGCACGCTTGTCGAATCCCTTCCAGAACCTTCATCACCGACGCGGAGACGCCGTCATCGTCGTCGGCGCGATCAGCATCGGCGCCGTCACTGCCTGCCCCGATGTCGCTGTCAGCACCGTCACCAACATCGCTACTATCATCATCGTGCCTACCGTTGTCGACGTGTCTACCAGTGTCGACGTTGCCATGCTACCGCGCCCGCCCAAGTCGCCGACTTGCACTGAAGTGCCCGCTGGGGTGTGCCGGGCGGTCAGCACCACCGCGTTCGCGTCGGTCGCGCCAAACTAACTGGCCGCTGCTCGCGCAAGCGTGCGCAGGCTAGCGCGGCCGCAAGGATGCACCAGCCAACAGCTAGCACTCATCGCAATCGCTGCCGCATGGGTTTTGCTAACCACGTTGCGGGCGGTTGGGTGGGATGTTTGCGCGAACAGTGGAATTGACAACTTCAAACTCGGCAAGTGCATTCTCCTTAGAATAGACTCTACCCCCCCACCCTGGCGCTATCCGCCCCCATTTCGCGTATGTAGATCATGTACGATTCTGACCACATGTCCATCCGAAATGTGAATTTACACTATCCCAGGGGGGCCGGTATCGGCCCCAATGAGGTCCCCTTGTACAAAAAGATACGCGGGGACATCTTTTGTTCGAGCATAACACTTGTTCACGAATCCCTTGCAACAGCTATGACGAAGTGCACACGCGCGCGTCGCCGCGCGAGCATGCCGAAATCCTTCAAAAACCTTCGGTGTCGGAAGGATTTCGCAATCGAGCTTCCAAAAAACATGCAGAAACACATGGTTTCGCAACATTGATTTGCTAAAAAAGCTTACGCGCGAGCTCTTCCGGAATCTTAAGAAAACCAGGAGTGTTTCAAGATGTTCACAAAATGCTACCAAGCGGGCTTCGCACGCGCATGCCGAAATCTGCCGAACGCCCTTGCGCGTGTGCCGTCGCGAGAATCCTCTGCAACAAATGTGACGAAGTGCAGGCGCGCGCGCCGTCGCGCGCGTATGCCGAAATCCTTAAAAACCCATCGGTTTCGGAAGGATTTCAAAATCGTGTGCCCGAAAAACATACAACAACACTGATTTTCAACAAACGCGTGCGCGCGCGCCCTTGCGTCGTCGTCGTCGTCGTCGTCGCCGCCGTCGTCGTCGCCGTCCTCCCTCCTCCCGCGTCGTCGTCGTCGTCGTCGCCGTCGTCGCCGTCCACCCTCCTCCCGCGTCGTCGTCGTCGTCGTCGTCGCCTACGTCGTCCTCTGTCTTTCCTCGTGTTCGTCGTCGTCGTCCTAATTGGCGTCGTGGTCGTTTCCGTCGTCGTTGACGCCGTGGTCGTCCTTCCCCCTCCTCCCTCGTCGTCGTCGTCGTCCGTCGTCTGCGTCTCGTCGTCGTCCCTCCTATTTCGTCGCCGTCGTCGTCGTCGTCGTCTCCCCTCCTCCCTCGTCGTTGTCGTCGTCGACGTCGCCGTCCTTCCTCCTTCTTCGTCGTTCGCGTCGTCGCCGTCCTCCCTCCTCCCTCGTCGTTGTCGTCATTGTCGTCGTTGTCGCCGTCGTCGTCCTCCCTCCTCCCTCGTCGTCGTCTTTGTTGGCGACGTCGTCGTCGTCTTCGTCGTCGTCGTCGTCGGCGTCGGCGTCGTCGTCGTCGTCTTCGTCGTCGTCGACGTCGGCGTCGTCGTCGTCGCCGCCGCCGTCGGCGTCGGCGTCGTCGTCGTCGGCGTCGTTGACGTCGTCGTCGTCGTTGGTGTTGTGGTCGTCGTCGGCGTCGTCATCGTCGTCGTCGTTGTCATCGTCATCGTCGTCGTCGGCGTCGGCGTCGGCGTCGTCGGTGTCGTCGTCGTCGTCGTCGTCGTTGTCGGCGTCGTCGAAGTCATTGGAGACGTCGTCGGTGTCGTCGTAGTCGTTGTCGGCGGCGTCGTCGTCGTTGTTGCCGTCGTCGTCGGCGTCGCTGTCGTTGCCAAGTGCCATTTGGTACCCACCTTCACGGTCTTAAGAGATTTTGCAAACCGAGTTGCGGGTGGGTGGGTGGGGTGTTTGCGCGAGCAGTGGAGGTGGTCAAGCGCGGTGCAGGGTAGTCAATTGCACCACATAGAATGCACCACATGTATTGCAAACCATAGGTTGCAGAACAGACACTGCGCCACACAGATGGTTACGCATGAGCACCACATTGATTGCACCACACATATTGCACCACCTCTAATGCACAACAGCCAGCGCACAACGGCATCACAGAGACTGCACCACATAGGTTGCTCCACATCGATTGCACAACATAGATTGGTAGACGTAAACTGGTTGGGGCCCACGCTTGCTAATATCTAATCTGGTGGATCTGCCTCAATTTGCGAAGCTAGGTGTAATTGACAAGATGCTGGTGTGCAACTGTGTTCGTGGGCATCTACCTCAGTCCAACATTGGGC
>CAUYUJ010017591.1:172690-180190 GCA_963575745.1 Prorocentrum cordatum
GAAGGGGGGAGGAATCGGGAGAGGAGCAGGATGTGAAGAGAGAGGGAGGAGGAGGGAGAGGGAGGAGGATCAGAAGGAGGAGGAGGAGCAGGATGCACCACGCACCCTCAAGCTCCTGCTCCTCCAGCTGCTGCTGCTACTCCTGCTCTTCCCCTCATCTGACCTGCGCGCCCCTGCACATCCCCAACACGACGCGTCGTATCGCGGGGCAACGGGCGGGGTAGGGGCCCTCGCCACCCAAGCCTCCACCCTAAGGGTGTTCAAATGTCCATGGTTTCCGGTGCTGTTCGCCTGTCCACTTTCTGGGCTCGGCATGGCTTTCCGAGAGCTTCAGTCAGACGGCCCAGAGGACTGCACCCGAACGCCTCGGGAAGAATCCACGCCCGCCCAAGCAAACCCTACTATTGCCCAGAACGGCGCCCAGCGAGGCCGTGGCTCCCCCAGATGGTGCTGCAGCACCTCCACCGCTGTACTGCGAGGCGGGGATTTACTCATATCCACCGCCTGGGAACCGACTTCCTGGTGCCCCAGCGGGCGGTGGATATGGATATATGTTGGCACCAGGGGGCCCGAATCTATCCATATCCAACGCCTGCCGAGGTCCCCGAGAATTGATTCTCCAGGCGGCGGTCATGTATAAATTCCCGCCTCGGATGTAAACCCTTCACTTGTCAAATTGGCGGTCTCCCATCACTGAAAACTCACGTTCTCAAAAATCAAAAGCGTCCCTGACGGAACTTTCGGGGGAGGTGGGCGTGCTCCGTCGAGCGCTGTCTTACAGCTACCCTGCCGCTGTTTCTCGCATCGGCGAGGCTCGCACATCAGCTCAGGGAAACGACCGCCTCCCACCACCACCTCAACCCCCGCGAGCATGCAAGCAGGTGCCGGCAACGAAAGAGCATGGCATGGGCTGGCGGTGTGGGCGAAGCGATTGCATCACTGAGGTAGCCCACGCGAGGTGGATCTGACACGGGCTGATGGGACAATGAAGAGATGGACGGACGAATACAGTAGATACATGCGTACAGTCAAAACGTGTATTAAGGACGGGTGATAAGGACGCAAGACCCTTGGAGGACGAAGTTGGGATTTTTTAGGGCGGCGGGCGACCAGTGATAATGGCAAGGACGGGCCTCAGAGGCAAGGACACAAGGGTATCCTAGATGAAGGCGCGCGTCCTTACTAGGCGCGTTGACTGTAAACATGTCATGGCATCAAGAATGTAAGGGCACATTGTTTGGTCCACCTTGGACCTTGCAAAATGGTCCGTGAATCCCAATGGGTGTTAGAAGACGCCGGGATTAGAAATGTCCCTGGGGGACCTGCTGGCGGGACAATGTGAAGGGGCCCTGGGACACACAAATAAATACACACAAATAACAGGATTCCCCATATTTCCAATATTTTTTGGGTTTTTGTGTTCCCCCACACTTCCCAGATTTTCACATATTTTCTTGGGAAATCGACGACTAATTGTGTCTGCGTGTTTCTTTCCCTCCTGAATAGTTGGTGCCTACTAAATTGACAGGATAGACATGCAGCTTACACCAAGACGTCGTGGCTTCCCGTCCACGATGCCTGCCTGCTCTGTCGCAACGGGCTGGCATGCAAGCTGCCACGACCTTGTTGGGGTCATCGCTGTCTCCGAGTCCACGGAATCCTTCGAGTCCGCGCGCCTGCCGTAGGTGTCCTCCAGAACCACACGGATATGGCCACACTGGAATGTGCAATGCACGTGAGGTGGCCTCCCAAGACTCGGTGTGCAACACATAAATGGGTCGCGGGAAATGGCGTGCTCGGTTGCGGGAGATTTCGCGCTCCGTTGCTTTTCCGGTCTCTCCCCCACAGCGGATTCATCTATCAGGCCAGTGTTCCTCTTCATTCATCTGGCTGAACTTCGCGTTTCGCAATGGACTTCCCATCCTGTGACACGCTCCTTCTCCATGCGCTGATAGACATACTGTTTCACTCATGCCTCAACGGATGTGTGGACCGAGACAGTCCTTTACCACACCTTGCATGTGAACGCGTGGACCAAATCGTGGACATATCTGCTTCACCTTGCCTCCACGACTCCTTGCGCAAGCACGCCACGTGTCTTGCGTCTGAATACGGTCCAAGACTGGCCCAACAAACTTCCTGTCAAATGTGTTGCCACATCTTGCCTCGAATGGCTCATGTGCATACCTCTTCGCATCTTGCTTCTGACGTGTACGCACATTGGCAATAACAAGGCTCCCAAGCATGCGGAATCTTTTCGCTAAGCGAATTTTCGTTCATCGTGTCGCCGCTCGCGATCTGAGCGTTCCAGGCAAAGACAGCCAAGCAATGCGAAGACGCCGCGCGAGTCTGCTCTGGTCGAACCAACGTACTATTGCCGCCCTGCGGCCTTTCGAAACGCGTACACCTGCCCCCCAGCAGTAGCGTGGCTGGGCCCTGCCACCATGTGTCCACGGATCGCTCGTCCGCTTGCCACGCGCGGCGCTCAGCCGAATTGCCGAGTCGACACGGGGGGGAGCAGTCCAGCGGTCCTCCGAGTCCTCGAGCTCCTCTTGGAAGGCTCGGTATCTCTCCTCGGGGGGGCGGGGGGGGCCGCCCAACGACGGCCATGGGTTTAGATCATGGTGCAAAACGAAGCAGCGGCGGGGAGGGAACAAGGAACGGACGGGGACGGGATGGAAGCGACGCGTACTGGTGGTGGCTGCCATGGGGAAGCCCCAGGACGAAACCCTCCGCAGGCCGACGGCGCCATCGCGTGCGATCACGGAACGGATCGGAGCCGCATCGATCGCACGGTCGGCAGTGATGCGATGGCGGCCACCCGTGGAACCACAGGGCGCTGCAATAGTGGCACGGCATCGATCGGCCGGGAAGCGCAAGAGGCCCAACTCGACAAGACGGCCCCGCCGTGTGGGCCCCGTCAGTTTGGCGGCGCGGGGGTGGTTGATACTATCAAAACACATTTTTTTTTATTCGCGGGTCGAGAGCGCACCTCTTCCGGTCGAAGCTGAGCGGGCCGCGCGAAGCTTGAATTCACAACGAGGGGGGGCAAGAAGGAGGGGCCTCACGTCAAGGCCAGGAGGAAGCAAAGCCTCGGGATCAGGCGGTGCCCAAGGAAAAACTAATAATACGATCGAAACAAAAGAGGGCGCATCAGGTGCCCCGCCCACGGATACGTACCACCCCACCACGACGGATGACGCAGTACTGTGGCGACGCCGGGGTTGGGGGTCACACTTCGGACCAGGACGAAGAAGCTCGATCTTTCAACCGACGAGGCACTGAGGAGGAGGAGGAGGAGAAGGAAAAGGAGGGGGAATAGGCACTGTCGAACCCACGGAAACCCCGCCACGCCGAACCTGCCGCGCTGCCTGAGCACAGCTGGCCAAAGACCGGCTCCAACCTCGATCACCCCAGACGGGAAGCGCGGTGCCGACACCGCGGAGGAGGAGGAGGAGGAGGAGGAGGAGGAGGAGGAGGAGGAGGAGGAGGAGGAGGAGGAGGAGGAGGAGGAGGAGCGAGGAGGAGGGGAGGAGGAGGAGGAGGAGGAGGAGGAGGAGGAGGAGGAGGAGGAGGAGGAGGAGGACAGGTCGAGCAACCTGTGCGGTCGCGGTGGCGATCGCGCTCTCGGGCCCGCGGACGGAGGGCGACACGGAGAGGCCGACGGCGCCCCGGGGCGGTGCCGACTTCGGCGGGCCGCTCCTGGCGGCTGCGCGCTGCGGCGCGCAGCCGAGGGGACCAAAGTCCGCCTCGCCGCCCCCGTCGCAGCGCGGGCTGCCCGATGGCTACCAGCCTCGAGGGTATCCCTATCCCTAAGATCGACGCGCCAAAAGGCGATGCCAATCTTAGGGATCCGCCTTCAAAAAAATGAGCGAACCCTAGGATCGGCATCGTGATGAGAAGCTGCCCAGCATAGGGATAGGGATATTTCAGGCTGGTAACATAAGACCAGCCTTCCTGAGGCCCCGCGGAGGCCGTTCTCGGGCGCGAAGACATCTCGCGCGTGAAGCCGCGAGGCGCGCCAGGCACACAAAGCCGAGCTTCGGGGCCCGCGGCCGGTCGAGGAGGAGCGCGCCTGGACGTCTGCCCTCCTCCTCCTCCTCCTCCTCCTCCTCCTCCTCCTCCTCCTCCTCCTCCTCCTAAGATGGGGCCGCGGAGCCCCGCCCGCGCGCGCCCGGCGATCGCGCGCGCCGCGGCCGCAGGCGCAGCGGCGGCGGCGCTGCCGGGCGAGCGGTGAGCAGCAGCGCAGCGGCGGGGGGCCGAGGAGGGCGGGCCGCGGAGGAGGGGAGGCAAGGCGGCGCAGGGAGGCCTCCTCCTTCTCCTCCTCCTCCTCCTCCCTCCTCCTCCTCCTCCCTCCTCCTCCTCCTCCTCCTCCTCCTCCTGATCCTCTCCCTCCTCCTCCTCCTCCTCCTCCTCCTCCGCCTCCTCCTCCTCCTGATCCTCTCCCTCCTCCTCCTCCTCCCTCTCCTCCTCCCTCTCCTCCTCCTCCTCCGCCATCGCTCGGACGTCCATTCCCTGTGTTTTTGTTCGGTTTCGTGCGTGGCTTTTTCGCCAGATGATCAAGGATGCGCCTCGATGGTCCTCGCCGAAGGAAAAATGCACACGTCCGAGCGATGCCAGGGAGGAGGGGAGGCGAGGCGGCGCAGGGAGGCCGGGCAGGGCTTCGGGGGCCGTGCCGCGGCCTCGGGCTCCACGGGGGGGGGGGGGGGTCGTGCGGAGACGGGCGCGCGCTCGAGGCCAGGACTGGCCAGGGATGGCGCTGCCTCTTCGGGGGTCTGTCTCGCATGGTCGCGTCAGCCTCCGTCTCCTCTGATCTTCGAGGCACGGTCGGCGCGGCTTCGGCGCGGCCTCGGCGCGGGTACGACGAGGATTCGACGTGGACTCGACGCCTTCGACGGGGACTCGAGGCGGCTTCGAGAAACGGGCGGCGGCGCGCCGGGACAGGCAGTGCCCCCCCCCGATGGTGCAGCAGATCCGAGAGAGGGAGGGAGAGAGAGAGAGGGAAAGAGAGGGAGATAGAGAGAGAGAGAGCGAGAGAGAGAGAGCGTGTGCGCGCAGCGCGCGCCCGACGAGAGGCACTCCGGGACCGAGGACCGGTGCGGCCCAGGGCCGAGGAGGCCTCCGCGCGGGCCGCCCCTCGCACCGCGCCCGCCGGGCCGCGGCGCGCCCGCTCTGGGGCAGCCCCGCGCGCGCGGGCGGGCGGCGCGGGGCCCGCGCCTGGAGGGCGGCCTCCTCGGCCACCAGGGCCTCCATGGACACCTTCTTGTCCTGGGCGCGGCGGCTTCTGCTCCTCCCGCTCGTCGGTGCCCCGCCTTCGCTCCCTCCCTCGCGCCCTCTCCCCCCTCCGTCCGGCGCGCGACGCCGCGGACTGGTGCCTCCCGTCGAAGAGCCTGCCACGCTCCCGCCTCCGGTAACCTCCCTGTCCCTTCTCCCTCCTCCCCCTCCTCCCCCCCGCTCGCGTCGTCCTCCCCATCCCTCCTTCCATCCCCTTCACCACTGCCCTCGCACCAGCCCCCGTTCCCCTCTCTCTCTCTTTCTCTCGCGTGTTCTCTTTCTCTCGTTTGTTGTTGTTGTTGTTGTTGTTGTTGGTGTTGTTGCTGTTGTTGTTGTTGTTGGTGTTGTTGTTGGTGTTGTTGTTGTCGTTGTTGTTGTTGTTGTTGTTGTTGTTGTTGTTGTTGTTGTTGTTGTTGTTGTTGTTGTTGTTGTTGTTGTTGTTGTTGTTCTCTCTCTCTCTCTCTCTCTCGCTCTCTTGCTTTGCTCTCGTTTTTGTTCTCTCTCTCTCTCTCTTGACCTTACATGTTTCTGATTGTCGGTCTCTCTCTCTCTCTCTCTCTCGCCTTCTCTCGCTCTCTCTCTCTCGCTCTCTCTCTCGCTCTCTCTCTCTCTCTATCCCTCTCTCTCCCTCCCCCCCAACGCAGTGCTTGCACTCGGGCCCGGGTGCTCCTGCTTCCGCTGCCAGGCAGGGCTTGCCGGGCGGGCCCACGCTCTGCCCGGTGCCCGGCCGGAGGGCGCCCCGTGCGCGCGGCGTGGGCGCCCACGTGCGCGGGGTGGGTCCGCCATGGGCTTCGCGCCCGGTGCTCGGGCGGTGGCCGCCTGGGAGCGCCTCCTCCTCCTCCTCCACCTCCTCCTCCTACCTCCTCCTCCTCCTCCGCCCTCCTCCTCCTCCTCCTCCTCCCTCCTCCTCCTCCTCACTCCTCCCTCCTCCTCCCTCCTCCTCCTCCCTCCTCCTCTCTCCTCCCTCCTCCTCCTCCTCCCCCCTCCCCCTCCTCCTCCTCCTCTCCTCTCCTCTCCTCCTCCTCCCTCCTCTCTCTCCTCCTCCTCCTCCTCTCCTCCTCCCTCCCTCCTCCCCCTCCCTCCTCCCTCCCTCCTCCCTCCTCCTCCTCCTCCTCCTCCTCCTCCCTCCTCTCCTCCTCCTCCTCCTCCTCCTCCTCCTCCTCTCCTCCTCATCCTCCTCCTCCTCTCCTCCTCCTCCTCCCTCCTCCTCCTCCTCCCTCCTCCTCCTCCTCCTCCTCCTCCTCCTCCCTCCTCCTCCTCCTCCTCCTCCTCCTCCTCCTCCTCCCTCCCCTCCTCCTCCTTCCTCCCCTCCTCCTCCTCCTCCTCCTCCTCCTCCTCCTCTCCTCCTCCTCCTCCTCCTCCTCATCCTCCTCTCCTCCTCCCCCCCCTCCTCCTCCCCTCCTCCTCCTCCTCCTCCTCCTCCTACTTCCTCCTCCTCCTCCCTCCTCCACCTCCTCCACCTCCCCCTCCTCCTCCTCCGCCTTCTCCTCCTCCTCTCCTCCCTCCTCCCTCCTCCTCCTCCTCCTCCTCCTCCTCCTCCTCCTCCGCCCCCCGTGGGCCGCACAGCTTGCACCACGCGGCTTGCTCGGCATCGCATGCACAGCTCAGCTTGGCGCCTCGCAGCGCCCAGCGTGGAGAGTCCATCGCGCATCTCTTGCCCCGCACAGCTCTTACCCAGACCCCTGGCGCCGCACAGCTGACGGCACATAGCCTGCAGCGCACGGCTTGCACCACTCGGCTTCCAGCACACGGCGTGCACCGCGTAGCGCTCACCACGCACATTGCTACATTTAGCTTGCACCACACTCTGTAGATTGCACCACATAGAGTCACACATGCTCAGTGCAATAACTTTGCGTTTGGGGCCCATCGCTTCAGGAATCGCCTCAAGCGAGCGACGAGGCCGTGGCGCCTGCTCGGACATGCCGGTGGCCTCGAAGACCAGCATTCCCATGGCCACGATCTGGATCCTGCCGCAGAAGATCGCGCGCGCGCTGGGGAGGCGCCGGCGCCTGCAGCAGCCGTGCAGCTGTGTGTCGCTGCTTCCTGCTCGTCGTCGGGATCGTCCCCACCACTGCCGCGGCTGTCGTCGCCGCCATTGCCGTGTTCCGCCGCTCGAGCGGCCCCGCCGATCTTTCGTTCCTGGACCCATCTGGCCTCCATGAGGCCGTGAGAGGCCCCGAGTTAACTTGGAAATGAACGGACTCTGCCCCCAATTCCACAATT
>CAUYUJ010017591.1:185190-225190 GCA_963575745.1 Prorocentrum cordatum
CCCCCCCAGTGCAGCGCTTCGTGGCCCCATATGGAGCTCCACCGAAGGCGCCAGTGGCGGTGCTCGAATGCGTCGCCCCCACCGAGTACAACGTTTCGTGGCCCCAGAGGGAGCTGCACCGAAGGCCTAAGTGGCCGTGTTCGCATGCGCTTCCCCCACGCAGTGCAATAGAAACTCGACCACAAGAGAACGTCCACGACAAACCCAATCCTGAGACCCTAGGACGTCCATTGATTGTTGGTGTGGGAGCGTCACTTGTCCAACGGTAAACCATCGAAGAACAAGAAACCCAGGACACCATGGAGGCCAGCAGGGTGTGTCTTGGCATGGATTTCCACTGTACAGCGCTTCGTTGCCCCATCGGGGTCTCAACCGAAGGCCCCAGTGGCGGTGTTCGCATGAGTCTCCCCCACCCAGTACAACGCGTCGTGGAACTATGGGAGCTCCACCGAAGGCCCCTGGCGCAGTACGTGCGACGCCAGGGGGGGTCGGCCCGTCCACCCAACCTCCCCAGCCTAGGCGGCGGGGGGTGCGAAGTCCTCGTGGACGGGACGGAGTGGGCACTGAAGGGCACCGCAGGTCCTTCGAAGACCAAGGGTGGACACCATCAGCCTACAACAGCCAACGGAGGTACACCAAATGTCCTCCACCATGCATGCCTTTTGACAGTCTGTGCACGATGCTTCAACCTCGCTCCAGCCTGGCTCGACAGCCCCGAGCCGAGAGCGACGCCGCGCTGCCCATCACAAGAGATCGGGGCTCGAGAGACGGCGGTCAATGCAAACGGGGGTCAGCCAGAGCGCCGCCGGCGCCCAGCGGCGCCGCTGGGGCCAGGAACACGGCTGCGGCACCAGCAGGATGTGGTGGCGCGACGTTGCCTTCGAACGTCGTGGGAGAACTAAGCGATATGACATAAGCACAACAACCCGGCGGTCCGCGCGGATTTCTTGGATCGGCGCTGGACCCCCTGGCGGCGCCCCTGGCGCCGCTCCGTCCGAACCTCTGAGTTCCTGTGCTCGTGCCATTGTTTGTTCCCCGGCAACAGGGGTTGGTGGTGTGACATTGCCTTGGGACGCGAGTCCGTGGTCTTGGTGCGGCCGCCCCTCGGCCTACGCGCACTGCGTCATGAGAAACAAGGGCGGCCGCGGCTGGCCTTGTCCAGGGCGCAGCCGTCTGGAGCTGGCGCGCGGTGAGCTTGGCCTGGGCGCCCGCCTGGTGCCGACCGACGCGATCAAGCTGCCCCTCGGTGAGCCTGCAGCAGGCCTGGCGGAACCGCGCAGGCCTCGCCGCAGAGCATGCAGGCAGCGACCCCCCAAGGCACGTGCGCGAGCCGAGGCCGCCGCCACGCGCACGCGCGCTCAATCGCGAGCGCCTGCGCGGAGGGCAGGCGGGCCCCAGCACTACCGCCGCGGCGGCGGCGACGCACGCGCCAGCGACGGCGACATCCCCAAACATGCTCGCATCGCGACCAAAACACGACGGACGGTGTTTGCACGTTTTCGGCATCCAGGGGCCCTCGCCCAGCCCTGGAACCGTCAAACAACGACCCGGGATGACAAACCGGCCCTGGGTCAGGGGTCAGTACTTCGGGGCCTTCCGGGTCTAGGACGAGCTCCTCCTCCTCCTCCTCCTCCTTCTCCTCCTCCTCCTACCCCTGGGGAGGCGGTCGAAACCTCTGAAACCGCGGACTGACAAGCGGGCGTCAGTGACGGCGACGGCGACGGCGCGGGCAGCGACGACGGCGACGGGCGGCCAGCGGCGACGGCGAGGGCCTCCTGCAGGTCCGCCACCCAACCCTGCAGCTCCGTCACCTGTGCCTCGACGCCCCGCCTCCGCCCGGCGCGGTCGTCGTCGTCGTCGCCGCCGTCGCCGCCGTCGTCGTCGCTGTCGTCGCCGTCGTCATCGTCGCCGTCGTCGCCGTCGTCGTCCTCGTCGTCCCCGTCGCCGTCACCGTCGTCGCCGTCAACGCCGCCGCGATCGGAGAGAGGTCGCGCGGGGACCCCTCCTTCACCGATTCGGCCGGGGCGTCGACAACGAGGGCGACCGCGGATATCTGACCCGCGTGCGCAGCATCCCCGTTGGGGGGGGGGGTCTCAAGCCCTCGGGTGTGCCTCGACGCCGCGCCTTTCCGCCCGGCGCAGTCGGCGGCCGGGAGGGGAGGGGAGGGGCCCATGATCGGAGAGAGGCCGCGCGGCGGCCGAGCAGGGCAGCCCGCGGGAGCCCCATCCGTCTCCGCAAGAGGCACTGCGCCCCAACTACGTTCTGCAGACGGAGGGGCCCCGTTCCGAACCCTGCCGACAACGGCGCACCTCAAGAGCATTGTATTGTACACCCTGCGATATGCTTAAGAAATCATGGGTTAAGAAATTCATAGTCTCAGAACTTGAATAAAAGCCCAGAGTGCCTATTCAAATCTTGGGATTTACACCGAAACATTTAAGAATAATCGAGACTCTGGCCGAAAACTTGGGTTCTCTTAAGCATCGCCTACAGAGTGTATGTGGGGCGAGGTCGGGCCCGCCACGGGGGCGGCGAGCCCCCTCGGCGAACGTCCGCCCACCTGGAAATATCCCGACCGCTGCTTTCGCCAGGAGCAATGCTGCGTCCCCGATGCCCTCCTGCCGGCCCTGGGTTCCGAAGGCGGCCCCGGGTGGTTGAAAGAGAGCCCAGACCCCCTCGAGTTATGAAAAAATCACGACGGGATGTTTTTCATTATTTTTGGCCTTTGGGGGCCCTTACCGGCCCTCGGGACCGTCAAAAAACGACTCAGGACGAAAAAACGGTCCCGGGGAATGGGTCGAGACCTCGGGGGGTCGACGTCATGAAAAAATCATGACGTCGGGGGTCTGGGAGGGGGGAAGCGCCGTATGACACGAACACGCATTGCTTGCCGGAGGTCTGGGTCCGGCACCGATCCGGCCGGGGCGTCGGCCACGAGGGCGAGCGCCCGCCGCGGGCACCTGCTGCTGGCCAGGCCTGCCGACGACAGGATCGGAGCGGGGCCCCCTCCACCCCTCCGCGGCACTCCGCCGCCTCCCCATCTGCCCACCCCTCCCTCCACGAGGCACCCTCCGCCCTCCTCACCTCACCACACACACACCTCCCTCCTCCAGCAAAAAAGTGCCTCCCCAGAGAGCAAGGAAAACGTCACAAACACAAACTTAAAGGGTCCGCGCGGAGTTCCTGCATCGGCGCTAGACTCCACTCTCTGGCGCGCGGGGCGCGCTAGGGGCGGCGTTGGAGGCGCCAACATGGGGGCCGGCGCCGATCCAGGAAATGCGCGCGGACCTCCTGAAGCGCAGGCTTTATCAGCTTGCTGCTTCCCCGACACCAGTCGCCCACCCCGCCCTGTCGGGTCGGGCGAAAGGGGGAGATAGCAAAGGGGGGGGTTGAGAATCAGCTCACGTAGCTGATTTTCCCTGCGCCTCCCGGCGCCGGAGGCGGCCATGTATCGAGGAATGGGCCCCTCGGTGAGGCCGACACCAGCTGCATGCAGCAAATTTCGTAACCCCCCCTTTCCCTATCCCCCCTTTCGTCCGGCCCGAAACTCCCTGGACCTCTCCTGGGGTGAAATATACGGCCGGCACTTCGAGGGCAACCCAACCGTGGCGACGGGGGCCTCCCGGGCCTCCCGGGAGGTCCGGACACTCTCATACGTCGATGCTGGCGCTGCCTTTTCCCTCAGACTTCCTCCTCCTCCTCCCCCCGAACAAAACACGATCCCTCCTCCTCCTCCTCCTCCTCCTCCTTCCTCCTCCTCCTCCTCTTCCTCCTCGGACTTCTTCCTCCTCCTCTTCCTCCTCAGACTTCCTCCTCCTCCTCCTCCTCCTCCTCCTCCTCCTCCTCCTCCCCCCCCGAAAAAACAAATTATCCCAGTGCGACCCTACCTAGGAGTTGGAACCCCTAGGAAAGCAGCATTAGTAGTAACAGTAACGCTAAGCTAAAGCTAAGCTGAAGCTAAGCTGAAGCTAAGCCACAGCTAAGCCAAAGCTAAGCTAACGCTAAGCTAAAGCTAAGCTAAAGCTAAGCTAAAGCTGAGCTAAAGCTGAGCAACAGCTAAGCTAAAGCTAAGCTACAGCTAAGCTAAAGCTAAGCTGAAGCTAAACTAAAGCTAAGCTAATTCTAAGCTAAAGCTAAGCTAAAGCTAAGCTAAATATAAGCTACAGCTAAGCTCAAGCTAAGCTCAAGCTAAGCTAAAGCTAAGCTAAAGCTGAGCTAAACGCAAAGCGAAAAGCTAAGCGAAACGCTAAGCTAAAGCTAAGCTACAGCTAAGCTACAGCTAAGCTAAAGCTAAGCTAAAGCTAAAGCTAAAGCTAAAGCTAAAGCTAAAGCTAAAGCTCCCAGGGGACTGGGGGGAACCGCGGGGCGGGGACTGGGGGAACCGCCCAGGGCACTTTCCACTGCCCGGCCCCTTTAAGCTAGAGAGTAAGAACCCTTCTAGGCAGAGCCTAGGTAGGGAAAAAAACGAGGAAGGGTGGCGGAAGCTGTGCATTTCCTCCTCTGAGGAACAAGACGACGCCCCTCAGCGCAAGCCTCGGGAGTATCCCATGATAGACGAGCCAAAAGGCCATGACAATCTCAGAGGTGCGCCTTCAGACACCGAGGGGATTCCTGAGATGGGCATCGAGATATGCCAAGCATATGGGGATAGAGATACGTCGCAGGTTGGCAAACAGGGGAAGCCAGAAGGTGCCCCTACCACTATGCCCGGACCTCTTCCGGAGTGCGCTCTGGCCAGAACTTCGAGGCGAATCCGGCGGTGGCGACGAGGGTTAAGTCGGGCGTGTCCCCCTGCAGGGGGATTTTCGACGAACAAAAAAATACGAAAAACATACTCCAAAATGGTAAAACAAAATACTCAAAAAATAGCCCCCGGACATTTTTGGAGCATTTGTAAATATTCCTCCTGTAGAGGGACGGGCCCGACTTAAGACGAGGGCCTCCGAGGGAGGCCCGTAAAGAGAAGAACGAGGCGAGCGCAGCGCCCGTGCGCACTCGCTCATCCATGGCGGTCGATCGTCGTCGTGCAGCCACCTGTCCTGCCCCGCCACGTCGGCTGCGGGCCCGTGCGCACCTCCTCCTCCTCCTCCTCCTCCTCATCCTTCCTCCTCGTCCTCGTCCTCCTCCTCCTCCTCCTCCTCCTCCTCCTCCTCCCTCTCCTGGTCGTCGTCGATGTCTTTCAGGGTCGGCGGCACCGGCCGTCAGGCCTTCACAATCTCTGTGATCTGGCGGCTCTGGAGGATGTCTCGGGCGCCGCGGCCTTCTCAGAGCGTTCTGGAATGCTCTGGAACGGATTTACCTTCGCCCCAGCCCCGTCCGAACCTCGGCCGATCTTGGCCAGGCCAGTCCTGGGCCGAGGATCGGTGCAGCACACCTCCCTGGCCGAGCCCAGGGGGCATGCACCGTCGGGAATCTACTGACTGCCTACCAGACCACCCCAACCCAACCCGAAGGCCCAAGTTTCGGGTTGGGGGGGGCGGGTTCCACACGTGTGTTTTCCATGTTTCCCGACCTCCACCCACTGGGAACGGAGGCTAAGTTCGGGCCTTCGGGTTGGGTCGAGGTGGCTTGGTGGGTGGATCTATTGCCCTGGGCCGGTCAAAACGAGCGGCCACCAGGCTTTGCAGGATCCCGCAAGATCCTGCAGGATCTTGCACGCAAGCCCAGATCCATGCCCCCCTGGCTCTGCAGGAGCCTGGAAGCTCCGGCGCTCTGGCTGACCCCCGCTTGCATCGGCCCCCGTCTCAAGGCTCCCGGCACCGCCTCCGCGCCGCCCGCTGCTCCCCGTTGGCCCGGGCCCCTGCTCGGCTGCCGCGGGGCCAAGCGAGGCGCGCCGCCCTCCCTCGCCGCACGCAGCAGCTCCAGAGGGGGGGGGGATAGAGAGGACGAGGGACGAGGAGCAGGACGACGAGGAGGACAGAGGAGGAGGAGGAGGAGGAGGAGGAGGAGGAGGAGGAGGAGGAGGAGGAGGAGGAGGAGGAGAGGAGGAGGAGGAGGAGGAGGAGGAGGAGGAGGAGGAGGAGGGAGGAGGAGGAGGAGGAGGAGGAGGAGGGGGAGGAAGAGGAGGAGGGAGGAGGAGGGAGGAAGAGGAGGAGGAGGAGGAGGAGGAGGAGGAGGAGGAGGAGGAGGAGGAGGAGGAGGAGGAGGAGGAGGGGGAGGAAGAGGAGAGGGAAGAGGAGGAGGAAGAGGAGGAGGAGGAAGAGGAGGAGGAGGAGGAGGAGAAGCGTGGCTTGCGTTCCCGTCGCCGCCTTGTCGCCCCCTCGTGTGCCGGCTGGCCTCCCGGACCTGTCACACGGTGTGCGCCCGTCGCCGACTCGTCTGCCGCCTCATGCGCTGGCTGGCGCCTCCAGGCTTCCGCACCGTGAGCGCCCGTCGCCGCCGCGTGGCCGCCCCGTACGCTGGGTGATGTGTTGCAACAGTTGGCTGGCGGATGCCTTTTACAATGGACACCCTAACAATCCGATCATTGAAAGAAGCATGTGCTTATAATGTTTGGACATGTTCTTAAACTTTTGAACATGAGGTGTACACGCTTCAGATATGTTCAAACATGTTTCGACATCTGGAAATCCGTTGGCAACGTGTTTCCTCTCCACTGGCTGTCTTCCACAGCAGTTGGGCAGTTGGCTGGCATTAGACTATGGATGCAGATCCAGTTTGCGCCAGACACCATCCCACCAGCCCCGACGGGCGCGAATGGTCCAGCGCATTGCCTGTGCTTCCTCTTCGGGGTGCGGCCGCGCCCTACTCGTCGGCCTCTCTGCGGGTTGCGCAGAGGAGGAGGAGGAAGGGGAGGAGGAGGAGGAGGAGGAGGAGGAGGAGGAGGAGGAGGAGGAGGAGGAGGAGGAGGAGGAGGAGGAGGAGGAGGAGGAGGAGGAGAGGGAGGAGGGGGGCGGAGGAGGAGGAGGAGGAGGAGGAGGAGGAGGAGGAGGAGGAGGAGGAGGAGGAGAAGCTCTTGGTGCCCCCTTGCGATCTTCGCGGGGCTTCCGGCGCGGCGGGGCGCGTCGGGCGTCGGCCCGCCGTCACTGACTCTACGAGCCTGCGCCCAGCAGCATGCCCAAGAGGAGGACGCAGGCAAGGGGAGGGGAGGGATTGAGGCTGCCATTGATAAGCGATCGCACAATAATGCAGTGGAAAGAAGAATGCAAGGGGAGCGATCGATACAATAATGCAAGGGGAACGATTTACATGATAGTTTCCGGATCGTCGGCTGCCGCTTCGCCTCGGCTCCGTCTGGCCCGTCGACTGTTTAGGTTCCGCCTGTTGTAAAGCACAGCAGCGCATGGGCGTTGGCCGAAACGTCAGTCGACTTTCGCAATGCTGGCGATGCTGTGGTCAGCGTGTTGGGGGACTGCGCCGATTTCGGCAACAGCTGGGGCCCGAAACTAATCGTGGGGGGAAGCGGCGCCGACTCCCACTTCAGAGGAGGAACAGTGGGTGCATCCTTGCATCCAACCCCCGTCCCCCTTCCCTTCCCTGCTCCACCCTCCAGCCCTCTCCTCCTATACCCTCTTGATGCCTTCTCGTCTTCTCTCTCCCTTCCTCCCTCCAGCCATCCCTCCGCCCATGCGATCCAACGTGGCGAACAAATAGGAAACTTCGTCCAGAATCGCGACTTTGAGCCCTAGGCTCTAGACCAGACCTCTTCGCGCCAGCTCGCTCCGTGATGGCCCGGGGCCCGAGACCATGGGCGAACACGCCCGGAGGACAGAACATTGCAACCCCCGAATCTTACGGCCCTACGGCGGCGACGGTGGAGACGAAGCCGAAGACGATGACGGCGGCGACGACCACGACCAGGCGGAGCCGCTTCTGCTCGTCCAGTGCGGACCAGAAAGCCTCGGCGGCAGCGGCCCGGTCGCCGCGGAGGGGGGGCGGGCGGTAGGGGAGGGATGTAATATGGATGCAGCAGGCACGGTAGGGAGGAGAGGCGGGCAGCAGGGGACGCACTGGCCTGACTACCTACCAGACCACCCCAACCCAACCCGAAGACCCGAATTTCGGGTTGGGGGGGTAAGGGTTCCACATGTGTTTTTTCGATGTTTCCCGACCCCCCCCCACTGGAAATCGAGGGTAAATCTGAGCCTTCGGGTTGGGTTGGGGTGGTTTGGTGGGTGGTGATGGCCTGAATCCATGCAGACCTGGGTCAGTCAGGCCTTGCAGGATCAAATGAGGTCCTGCAGGATCCTGCAGGATCCTGACCGCCAGCCCGGGCCAGCACAACCCTGGCCCTGCAGGATCCTGCCCCCCGTTTGCATGGGCCCCCGTCTCAGGGCTCCCGAAGCAGGCGAAGATCCTGAGCCCCGGGCGTTGCAATGTTTTTCACACTGGGCTCCTTCGCCCAGCCTCTGGGCCCATCGGGCCCATCACACACCGACCTGGCTCGAAAGGTGCCCAAGACCGGTGAATTCCGGGCCTCCGGTCGTGGTTGCCCGCGATGCTGCACCCTTTTCGCAGCATCAGATCTTCGGGCAGGGGGAGGCAGCGGGGCGTGGGAGGGAAGGGATGAGGGGGGGATGAGGAGGAAAGGGGGCAGGCGGAGGAGGAGGAGGAGGAGGAGGAGGAGGAGGAGGAGGAGGAGGAGGAGGAGGAGGAGAGGGGAGGAGGAGGCGGAGGAGGAGGAGGAGGAGGGGATGAGGGGGAGGAGGAGGAGGAGGAGGAGAGAGGAGGGGAGGCGGAGGAGGGAGGAGGAGGAGGCGGAGGAGGAGAGGAGGAGGAGGAGGAGGAGGAGGAGGAGGAGGAGGAGGAGGAGGGGAGGGGATGAGGGGGAGGAGGAGGGGGAAGGCGGAGGAGAAGCGAGGAGGAGTGCCAAGTTCTGCCCTCGACCCTCGGGGGTCCATGGGGGGGGTGTCTTTGGAGTCTCGTCCCAGAACTCGTTGGACGTTTTGTCGGCCCGGAGCTCGCCGCCTCCACGTGAAGCTTCCGACCGTTCCCCCGCACTGCTCCTCTTCTACTTCCCATTCTCCCCCCCCCCCCCTCCTGCTCCTCCCCCTCCTCCTCGCTCGTTCCCCGTCTGCCCCGCAGGCCTTCTCGTCCCTCTCCTGTGCCTCCCCCTTCTGCTCCCCCTCCTCGTCCCCCTCTCCTCCTCCCTCCTCTCTTGTTCCTCCCCCATCTGGGGAAACCAAGAGGTACCGACATCGCTACTCCTCGGACCTCTCCCGGGGTGCGCTCCGACAAGAACTTCGAGGCGGCTCCAGCGGGGACGACGAAGGCCTCCGAAGGAGGCCCGACAAAAGGGGAAACGGAGCAGGGATAGCGGTATGGGCACGGTATGGGTACTCCAAGTCTCTCAAAGCGTCGGGGGGGCGTCACCCCCGCCGACAGCCCCACGCCGACCCCCGTGGCGGGCAGACACCGCGGGCCGAAGGCGCTCCGACCCCCGTCGCGGCGCGACGACGAGGCGAGGTTGACCCCCGTCGGGGGGGACCCTCCCCCGCTGATTAAGAAATCCAGAGTACCTTGTCCTCCTCCTCCTCCTCCTCCTCCTCCTCCTCCTCCTCCTCCTCCGCCTCTCCTGCTCCTCCCCCTCCTCCCCCTTCTCCGCACTCTCATCGGCATTCGCACGTCGTCCCCTCCAGAGGCGAGGCGCGCGGAGGCGACCGCTGGCTAAGGGGGGGGGCCGACCTCCAGCACTTCAGGCCGCACCTCCCGCCGCCGCGGCACCCGCGCATGCCAGGATCCAGGAGGGGAGCGGGAGGAGGAGGGGTGCAGCAAGCCGGAATCATGTCGGAACTCGTCCTCATCCGGATATGGAGAGATCCTTGGCGCACTCAAGCCACGTACAGTGAGGGTCTTGACCTAAGGAACCATGAATAAGGAACGAAGCCCCTTTTTTCCGAGTAAGCCCACGAAGCCAGAAGGAACGGCCAAGCTCCTTTCTAGCGGAACGCATGCAAACCCAAGGAACGACCGAGCACCTTTTGAAACGCAAGTGTTCCTTACTCAAGGCTTTCGCTGTAATCGGCAGCGCAGGAGCGAGACCTCGGGCGGGGCCGCCTGGTCTCTTGGCTCGTGCGCGCGTCGTGCGAATCGCGCGAACCAGGTGGACAAAGGATCGTGGATCAGATGTGTGACCACAGCAGAGAGAGGTGCGGGCTGATGCTGCACGATGCACCGCTGCTTACTTGAGGCGCAAATGGCGATGCTTGCTGAGTTTGAAGCTAATGACTGGACCCCCCTTCCCCCGTAGCATCTTAACACGGGCGGGTTCCGGGGTCAGCGGATCCGATTTCTTCCCGTTCCCCGTTTTAATGTGATACTATAAACTTAAACCAGGAGAAAATCGGATCCGCCGTGAAGAGAAAGACCGAACACGGATCCAGCAAATCCGAAATCGGATCCGCGCGGACGGAAATCGGATCCACCGAAGCCAACGCCACAATTGGATCGGGGCGAACTTCACGGGATCCGACGGCGCTTATCTAATGCGCGTGCTCAAGACTGAAGCCGTCGTTCCGGGCCCAAGGGGAAAAAACTTTCGTCCTGGGGATGTATACCTTCCAGGCCGAAGCAGAGACCCCGGCACACTGTCTCCACACATCATCAACGGGGAGGATGGAGGTGGGGGGTCGTAGAGAGTGTAAGAGGAGGAGGAAGGATCAAGGGGCATGGAGAATGGCAGATAGCGGGGGAGTCAACCGCATCAAGGGAAATTGGAGCAGGGAAGATGACCGAGAGAAGGAGGGAGAGGACGGAGGATACAGTGAGAGGGGGCGGCAGCAGGCAGGAGGGAGGAGCGAAGGCACAGGCGAGAGAGTCGCAAGAAGCCCCTACGAAACAGCGGGGGGGGGGCAGGGGCACCCTGCGTCACACGTGGCCACCCGTGTGCATCAGTCGGAACGGCATTACCCGGCATGGCACGGCGCGGCGCGGCCATGAAATGCGGTGCCGATGCGAGGCCCACCCCCGGAAACCCTGAAACATTTTTTTGATTCGCGGGTCGAGAGTGCACCTCTTGCGGTCGAAGCTTAGCGGGCCGCGCGAAGCTTGAATCAACCAGGGATGGGGGAGGAGGAGGAGGAGGAGGAGGAGGAGGAGGAGGA
The DNA here is from genome assembly GCA_963575745.1 of Prorocentrum cordatum. Lineage (NCBI taxonomy): Eukaryota > Dinophyceae > Prorocentrales > Prorocentraceae > Prorocentrum > Prorocentrum cordatum. Next base: position 196,233 of record CAUYUJ010017591.1, read on the forward strand.
GGAGGAGGAGGAGGAGGAGGAGAAGGAGGAGAGAGGAGGAGGAGGAGGAGGAGGAGGAGGAGGAGGGGAAAGAGGAGAAAGAGGATGAGGAGGAGGAGGAGGAAGGAGGAGGAGGAGGCGGAGGAGGAGGAGGAGGAGGAAGAGGAGGAGGAGGAGGAGGGAGGAGCCCTGAAACAGGACTGGTTGGTATCCGTTCCGAGGGCACCTGCCTCGCCCGCCGACCGACGGAGCCGCACCCGCCCGTCGGGCGCTGTGCTTCATCAGTGTGGGGGGGGGGCAGTAAACGGGGGGGGGGGGGAGAACGGTGCACCGCCTGGCAAAAAGGAACAAGCAGGAGGAGGAGGGGGAGGGGGAGGGGGAGGGGGAGGAGGAGGAGAGGAGGAGGAGGAGGAGGAGGAGGAGGAGGAGGATGAGGAGGAGGAGGACGAGGAGGAGGAGGAGGAGGAGGAGGAGGAGGAGGAAGGTCTGTCAGGGGAACGTAAGACCTGGGCACAGGGAGCTCGGGAATCCCCGACGAGGTCGTCAAAAAATGACGAGGCCGAGCCTTCATTTTGACGAGGCCTCCCGCTGCAGACATCCCACGAAACTCCTCCTCGTCAAAATCCGAGGCGCGGTCGTCAAAAAACGATGGCGAACCCGAGTCCTGGCAAACCAGGGTCTTACGCTCCCCCGAGTCTGGCAAAAAGGAACAAGCAGAAGGTGCAGAACCGCAAATCTCCCGAGCTCCGCGCAGAGCTCTGGGAGCGCAATTCCTCTGCAGCCTGAGCCACTTCGACTCGCGCACGCTTCGGGCCACAGCCGGCCCCTCTGGGGTTGCGGATGCCATGACAATGGACACTCTAAAAATCCCAACATTGAATGAAGGATGTGTTTAAGATGTGTAGAGCATGTTGTAACAATGTTTCAAACATCTTCTTCACACCGTTAAACCATGCTTGAACTATCTCTTGGACATCTGCAAACTATTTGGCAGCATGCTTCCTCTCCATTAATCGACCTCCACAACTCTAGGGCACCTTTGGCGGCGCGCAAAGGGGGGTAGGGGGAGGGGGGAAGGCTTCTTAGAAGCACCCTGCTTCTTGGAAGGCCTCGGCCTTACGCCTGTAGAGAAGGCCCGCGCCTTCTAAGAGGCACGGGTGCTTCTAAGAAGCCTTCCCCCCTCCCCCTACCACCGCGACAACCACGCACACACGCACGCACGCACGCACGTGCACCACCACCCACTACGCACGCGCGCGCGGAGCCACAGGTCCGCTACGACACGCGTCCGCGGATAGAGAAAATCAGCGCCATGGTAAGGGATGGGAGGGAGGGGTAGGACGTCAGATATGACGCGAGCGCACCTAGCTTGCCCTGCCCCCCTCTGCGCGTTGCCGACACCCGTCGTGCAACCTCCGATCCACCCGCCGGCGCACCGCACCGCCCCGCCACGGCGGGCCGCCCCCGCCCCTCCTCTGCCGCCCTCCGCCCCTGGGAGGGCGACCGCCTCCCCGACCCCCCCCCCCGAAGGTGACGACCCCCCCTGGAGGGCGGGGCGCCCGAGGCTCCTCACCTCGGGCGCCCCCCCGAGGGGCCCCCCACCCCAACCCGCGCCCCGCCCCCGGCGGGTCTGGGATTCGCCCCTTGGGGCGGGCGGCAAGCCTCCTCCCTCCGTCCCTGCCTCCTCCGCCCTTGCCTGCACTCCTCCCCGTCCACGCATCCATCCATCCGATCTAGTCCAATCCATCCATCCTCCCTCCCCCGCCCTCCCCTCCTCCGCCCTCCCTCCCTCCCTCACCACGCCCTCCTCCGCAGACTCCTTCTGCGCAGCCTCCTATTGCAGGGACCTCTTTCCTCTTCTCCTCCACTCCTCCTCCTCCTCCTCCTCCATCTCTTCCTCCTCCTCCTCCTCCTCCTCCTCCTCCTCCTCCTCTTCTTCCTCCTCCTCCTCCTGCTCCTCTCCTCCTCCCTTCCTCATTGTACTACTCCCTCCCCCTCCTCCTCATCTTCTCCTCCTCCTCCGCCTCCTCCTCCGCAACATCATCATTACCGTAGCACCCCGCAGTTGCGGACAAGAGTGAGGGGGCGGCGGGGATGTCTGCAGTCTGCGAGGCTCTGCAGAAGCCCGCCGCAGGCGCAAAAAATTCAACTATACAGTGAGCCCGCCGCAGGCGCCGATCTTTTTGCTAAAACAATGTAGGCGGGTCGCGGGTTGGGTCGCAGGTGGGTCGCGGGTGGGTCGACGGTGGGTCGCGGGTGGGTCGCGGGCCAGGTCGCGGGTGGGTCGCGGGGTGGGTCGCGGGTGGGTCGCGGGCCGGGTCGCGGAGGGGACGACGCAACAAAACAATAACAAAACAACAACAAATCATCACCAAGAATCCTCACCGTGGATCCCCACTTCAGCCACGCACCCAGGGACAGTGAATTACCGTTCGGGCCCCCTCACTCTGATTTCTAATACCCCCCTCTACACTGCGAGATGGAAGCCGGAGAATGTGGAGGATGAGGAGCGCGACGAAGATGATGAGGATGTCGAGGACGAAGAGGAAGTCAGGCAAAACGGCTCTGACGCGGAGGCCGCCGCCTTCTGGGTCAGGAGTTCGTCGTTCCAAGGCCTCTCGCCTTCTTCATGAGACCGCTGGGGCGGACCTCAGAAGGTCAGCGCCCCCAGAGACTAACCCGTCCTCCACCTCCGCCTCCTCCTCCACTCACTATAACCCAGTTGTGGGTACTCCTGCTTCTGGCCATCGCTCGGACGTCCATTCCCTGTGCTTTTTTCGGTTCCGTGCGTGGCTTTTCGCCAAATGATCAAGGATGCTCCTCGATGGTCCTCGCCGAAGGAAAAATGCACACGTCCGAGCGATGCCAAGGCTTTCTTCCAGGACAGGTTCTCGAAAGGCGACCCGTGCTCCAGCCAGTGCTTGCCCTTCCGGGCTCGTGCTCGGGTCGAAAAGGAAGTGGTGGGGTATGCCCTGGGCGCGAACGAACAAAGGCGGCAGATAAGGGGGGGCGATGTGCCTCTCTCGGGCCCTGGAGGCCCCCCTCTTGGCTCCTTCAGGCAGGAGAGCGCAAAATCGAATCGATAAGTCGGATCGGCGATCGACATGAATCGGATCGGCGGAAATCGGCAGCCAAGTCGGAAAAAGTCGAATCGGCGGAAATCGGCAGGCTGGTAGGCCTTCAATAAGAAATCGGAGCCCAAATCGAAATCCCAGGTCGAATCGAATCGGAATCGGAAGCCATCGAAATCGAATCGGATCGAATCGGAGGTGTCGAAACGAGCCCTGGGTCCCTCCAGGCCCCTCTTCGGCAGCCCTCGTGCTCGGGTCGAGAAGGAAGTGGTGGGGTATGCCCTGGGCGCGAACGAACAAAGGCGGCAGGCAGATGAGGGGGGCGATGTGCCTCTCTCGGGCCCTGGAGGCCCCCCTCTTGGCTCCTTCGGCCCCCTCTTCCTCCATCCTGGAGGAAGAGGGGGCCGAACAGGGCCGGGGCCTCCCCAGGAGGAGGAGGGGGAGGAGGAGGAGGAGAAGGAGGAGGAGGGGGAGGATGGAGGAGGAGGATGAGGGGAGGATGGAGAGGAGGATGGAGGAAGGGGAGGGAGGAGGGAGGAGGAGGAGGAGGAGGAGGAAGGGGATGGAGGATGATGAGGAGGATGGAGGAGGAGGAGAGGAGGATGGTGAGGAGGATGGATGGAGGATGGACAGGGCTCGAACAGGCCCCTCTTCGGCAGCCCTCGTGGCCCCCCCCCCCGTCAAGTCGTCGCCCCTCGGAGCGCGCTCCCCGCGTGCCTGGGTCTCGCCTGGTGCCGGGTCGGTGGCCGCCCGTGGGCACTGCGCAAGGCGCCCGCCCCCCCCCCTGCCTCCTCCTCCTCCCCGCCTCCTCCTCCTCCACCTCTCCTCCTCCTCACTCCTCCTCCTCCTCCTCCTCCTCCTCCTCCATCCTCCTCCTCCTACCTCCTCCTCCTCCTCCTCCTCCCCTCCTCCTCCTCCTCCTCCACCTCCTCCTGCTCCTCCTCCTCCTCCTCCTCCTCCTCATCCTCCTCCTCCTCCTCCCTCCTGGATAGGTGCGTGCGCATAGCTATCTTCCCCTTTGGGCGCTGTCGGGCCCTCCCCGGCCGTTGGAACGAAGGATTGCAAAAAACAAACCCTTGAACGAAGGGTTTTTTTGCAATCCTTCGAACGAAGGGTTTTTTTGCAATCCAAAAGCCCCCCTTGAGCAGGGGCCGACCGTCCCGGCATTCCTATAGAGTCCCACCACGAGATGTCCTTGGGACCCCAAACTGTTTGAATCACAAAAGCCGCGTTCTTGGAACATAGGCCCGAGGCGTGCAAACGAGACAGACTCCGCCAGAAACGTTCTGAGAACCTTTCGTGGGAACCACAAAAGGTTCTTAGAACATTGTTTGGTAGGGCCAGAGGCGAGCCAGGACGCTTCGCCCCTGCTCGACCCCGGGCGGGGCGGGGCCTCGCTTCTCGGCGTCGGCGTGTCCGTCGGCCGGCGGGCGGGGCACAGGGACGACTTGCTCCGCTGCGACCCGTCGTCCTCGCGGGCGTGGGGGGGGGGGGAGAGAGAGAGAGAGAGAGAGAGAGAGAGAGGGAGGAGGCGCGAGGGGGGAGGGGGGAGGAGGCGCGAGGGAGGGCCAGAAGCTCGAATCCTTCTCGAATCCTTCTCCTTGTCCTCCCCACCCCTCCTCGTTCGCCTCCTCTTCCTCCACTTTCGTCGCCCTCCTCCTTCGGCCGTCGTCCTGCGGACCTGTCGATTCGCAGTGAACTGGAGCCCTCGTCGTCGTGGTTGTCGTCCTCCTCCTCGCTCCTCGTCCGCCTCCTCCTCCTCCTCGACGTCCTCATCCACCTCCTGCTCCTCGCCGCCCGCGGCCATCGCGGACCCGGCGGCTCGGCGGTGGCCTCCCGCAGCCCCTGACCGTCCTGCTCGGCAGCCCCAGCCCCGGGCCAGCCCCGGGCCTGACGCCCTCCCCTCGTCGTTGTTTACCTCCTCCTCCTCCTCCTCCTCGTCATCCTGCTCCGCCTGCTGAGCCTTAGCAGGATACGCTGCCCAGCCGCGCCGCCAGAAAAAGCCAATGGACGGAAACCAGATGTGGTTGATACAGTCGGACCTGGGCCAGGAGAACATCCCTCGAGAACATGAGGCCTTCTGTCTGCCAGAACACATAGAATATCCAAGGGCACTTTCACCAAGATGCGCTAGGCCATCCAGCAAGCGCAAAGAGCACTAGGGCGCCCTCCCCGAACCGACCTCGATCTTATACCTCGGCCCGATTGTATTCCATTCTGGGGATGCCATCGTGCGCCCCTCATGTCTACTTTCCCTGTTCCCCCCCTCCCCCACTGCTCCCCGACGATGTGCGCATCGCTAATCTGAGCGCCGAGTATCCATGTGGTGTCCTGGATCTGTTGGCCGCTCTGGTCGGATATGCTCGCGCGCGCGTGAGGGGCCGCGCGTGGACATGCCTGGCCGCAACGCTTGGGTCGAAGATACGGCCGAGCGGTGTGTGTGTGTGTGTGCGTGTGTGTGTGTGTGTGCGTGTGTGCGTGCGTGCGTGCGTGCGTGCGTGCGTGCGTGCGTGCGTGCGTGCGCGTGTGTGTGTGTGTGTGTGTGTGTGTGCGTGTGTGTGTGTGTGTGTGTGTGTGCGTGCGTGTGTGTGTGTGTGCGTGTGTGTGTTTGTGTGTGCGTGGGTGTGAGTGCGCGCGTGTGTGTGTGTGTGTGTGCGTGTGTGTGTGTGCGTGTGTGTGTGTGCGTGTGTGTGTGTGTGTTTGCGTGTGTGTGTGTGCGTGTGTGAATACAGTCGGACCCATGCCAGAAGAACATCCCTCAAGAACATAACCAACACAAACAAAACATCCGAGGGCATCCTGCCCAGAATGCACACGCACATCCAGCAAGCATGAAGAAGACCAACGTATCATCCCGGACCGACCTCGATCTTATACCTCGGTCCGACTGAATCCGTGATCATGGGCTTCAGAATCCAGGATGGTCGGCAAGATGGCGGCAGTGACATGAACCACCAACCAGCATGACACATAGCGGCTTTCTCCACTCATGCCACCCGCAGGCCCCCCCCCCCGTTTTTCAAGGGCACAGGGCCGGAGAGCATATCTTGCTGAGGCTTGGTCCTGGTCGTCCTCCTCCTCGTCTCGGGGGCGCGCAAACATGGATTGGCGATCCATGGATGTTGCGCCTCCCCAAAATGCGGCCAGTGCCGCCTCGTGCGGCGGCGGCAGAAATCCGCGACTTCCCACGGAAGCGGGACCCGTCGCTCGTCCACGCCGCCCTGATCCCATGTGCTTGCGATCGCCCGCTGGTCGTCCCCCTCCTCGTCGTCCTCTCCCCCCTCCTCCTCTCCCCCATCCCGCTGGGCGAGGCCTTCAGGAGGTGGACCTCCCGCTGCAGGGACTCCATCTGCGACCTCGCCGCCGCCCGCTTCGCCCCCCTCCTCTTCCCCCTCCTCTTCCCCCTCCTCCTCTTCCCCCTCCTCCTCTTCCCCCTCCTCCCCTTCCCCCTCCGTTTCCCCCCCTTCCCGCCCGCTTCGCCCCCCTCCTCTCCCCCCTCCTCCTCCTCGCACGTGGCCGCGCGCCACGTCCGTCAGTCTTCAGCCGCTCTAGCGCCCACCTCGCGGTGGGAATTATGAGGCCGACCTTGTCGGCCGAGATCGGGCGCTCGGGCAGTGCATGGAGATGCGTGAACAAGATGGTGGCAGCAGCTGGGACGGCGAGTCCCCCCTCCTCCTCCTCGTCCTCTCCCCCCTCCTCCTATCCCCCCCCCTCCCGCTGCAGGGGACTCCGTCTCTGCGACCCCGCCGCCGCCCGCTCTTCGCGCCCCCCCTCCTCTCCTCTGCCCCCTGCGACACTGCTGGGGAGCACGGGGGGCGCCGCCCCGGAGGAGACGAGGGGGGGGAGGGCGGCGACCAGCGGGGAGGCGAGGAGGGCTCCGAGGAGGACGAGAAGGGAAGGGGGGAGAGGAGGACGACGAGGAAGGAGGAGGAGGAGGAGGAGGAGGAGGAAGGAGGAGGAGGAGGAAGGAGGAGGGGGAGGAGGAAAGCGAAGGGGAGGAGGAGGAGGGCCGAGGTGATCACGACGAGGGAGCAGGAGGATGAGGCGCAGGGCGTGATGGAGGAGATGGAAGCGGAAGATAACGAAAAGTACGAGGCGGATAAGAACGAGAAGGAGGAGGAGGAGGAGGAGGAGGAGGAGGAGGAGAGCAAAGAAGGGGGAGTAAGAGGAGGGAGATGACGGGGTGTATAGCCGAGAGGCGGCTGGCCATACTCTCCCAGCTCGAGGGGGATGAAGACGAGGACAAACGAGAAGGAGGACGATGAATGCCTTGCAACGGGCCGCAGAAGTGTCGCAACTCCCGTCGTCGTCGCCGAGGATAAACTGATCTCGGTGGTCCCAAGAGCGTGTGGTGGCAGACCGCGCGGTGACCTCGAAATCCACAGAGGCATCGCCGCCCTGTCAGTCACCGCGCGGTCCCGGGACCTCGGAGGCCCAGGTCGCCCGAGACGTCCCCGGAGAACGACCCGAGTCCAAAAGCCGTGCGGTGGCCCCGAATCCTCACCGCCTCACCATGCGGTGTGGTCACCACGCCGTTTGGGGCCCCCTGATTTTCGGGCGCGCCTGGGGGTGACTCTTGGGCGCCCAGGTGGGCGGCAGGGGCGCTCTGCTTTTGCAAGCGCGGTGTGGTCACCACACCGTTTTCACGGCCCCCGGTTTTCTGGCGTGCCCGGGATGATTCATGGATGGCTCTCGTGGTTAACAACAGAAGGACACCTAACCCTTTCGGAGGGGACCTCAGCCAGGAGGGCCAAAGACACTAGGGGCTGGGGTCCTTTCAGCAGATATCTCGAACCACACCACCCAGAATTAACTTAGACCACGCCTTCACTGTGTTATTAGGGTTGAGGGTTCTTGCATTGAGGGGCAACGATCGGGGGGTAGCCTGACATAGGGGGGGATGAATCGACCTGGAATCGGCGATACATCGCCGATAGATCGGCGATCGGCCTCCGATAGTGAATCCGCACCTCCCTGGGCAGGTTGGGGGGTACCCTTAGGTCAGGCATGTCCCCCTACAGGGGGATTTTGGACGAAAACTGAAAAATATCAAACAACTATTCCAAAACACCTTAAACAACAGTTAAAAAATCGTCCCCAGGCTACTGTTTTACTATTTTTGAATGTTCCTCCTGTAGAGGGACAGGCCCGACTTAGGGTTACCCTCTGGGACGCCAGGCTTCGCCTGCAGGCACGGGGCCCGCGCCGAGCTCGGGACCGCCGCCCGGGCGGGGCGCCTGCGCTGAGCACAGGGCGCCTGCGCAGCGCACTGCGCCCCTGCGTGTAGCGAGACCGGTGGGGTCCTCGCGGCTCCGCCGAGCACCACTCGGGTGCGCCCAGGAGGGGGGCGTCGAGCAGGGGAGTTCGCACAAATCATGGCCCGAGGCACGTGCACAGATCGCACTGAGAGAGGAGGGGGCCAGGAGGTCTGGGGGAGACTTCTCATGGGCCCGGCCATGATACCTCCCCTGGTCATTACCCCCGTCTTGGACGCCCACGACAAGAGCAAAGCAAAGCAGAGCGCGCCAGTGTCCGCCGGGCGAATACTGGCGGATCCGACCCCTCATTCGTCGTGGTGGGTGCTCTCGACCGCTGGTGTTGCGTGATGTGTGTGTGTGTGTGTGTCTGTGTGTGTGCGTTTGTGTGTGTGTCTGTGTGTGCAAATGCCGCATCTAAGCTGCTCCATTTCGTGCCGTCTCGTGCTGGTGGGGCGGGCGTCCACACGGGGGGGGGGGGAACCCAAGACGGGGGGCTCGCACATCGTGGCCCCAGGCGGGCGCGCGGTTCATGGGGGGGGGGGGGGGGGCAAAGGCCGTATCAAAATGACAGAGGCGGGCCGCAAACTCAGGGGAGAGATCATGGACCCGGACATGATGTCCCCCTCCCCCGAGCCATCACCCCCTTGTGGCCGCCCTTGAGACAGGGAGCAGGCCTTCCAGGCGCAGCTGATCAGGGCGCGGGTGGCGGGTGGGCGGCCGGGGAGCCCGCGGTGCCGGCCCCGTTGTTTTGTTGGATGGGGATTGGTGGAGCCGCACGGTGTCGCTGCACGCCGCTCTCCTCGTGCACGCTGCCTTGAGCACAGGAGGTCGATGACGCACGTTAACACACCTCGATATTCTGGCGATTGCCATCGAGCCAGCGTCAAGTCTTGGTTCGCGCTCGGGCCGGCACTCCTTATCGCGAGGATCGCCTGCGGAATGGATCTGCGCAGCTGACGTTACCGATACATCGTATCATTGTATTCTGGGCGTGGGTGCAGACAAGTGTGAGCGAGCTCCCACTTTCACAAACCGATAACGCTTGTCTCACGGATGTTGGCTCCAGCAACACACAGCGGACGAAGTCCTGCAACAACTTCTCTCCCAGAGCGCACCGAGGCCCAAGAAGTCTGGCCCCGAGTGTCTATCTTCCCCGCACGCACCAAGACCTGCACCCTGCATGACGATCGGCCTAAAAAACTCGCAACTCGCTGCCAAACACTGCTGCTACAGCACAATCCGTCTTACTATGCAACTCGTGCATGGCATCTGATGTCGTTCGCCCTCCTCCGTATTCGTGCGCCCCTTGGGCGGTGCCTGCGCACGATGAGCGCAAGCCCGAACATCCAACATCAAAACTTAATATCTAGACAACCCCCCAAATTCACGTCGCCCGTGCCACCACGGCGGGCCATTCACAACGATGCACGTGTTAACGCTTTGGGCAACAATCTCACCACAATATCATGCACGAAACTTCCGTGCAAGGTACTGCCCACCGACCTCACCGAGCAAACGCAACATCATGTCGGCTTGGCAATCTTTATCACATGCTTCGATCACGGCACCGTAGCTGGTTCCTGAATCCACCTTAGCTTCAATCATCTCGTAAAGTAATGACGCCGCTGCCTGCCATTGCCATCCGTTTTGACACGCAACTATTGCAGAACCATGGAGGCGTTCTGTCGGCTCAGATTGCAGCTTCGACAACTCTCTCATAAGTAGCAGTGCCTGCTTCCACTGCCCCATTTTCTGGCACGAGCTGATCGCCGCACTATAACTCACAAGATTCGGTTCAAGACTTGCTAAACATATTTCGCGGACAAGAAATAGCCCATGTTGCCACTGCCCATCCATCCCGCATGCGCTGATAGCCGCATTGTAGGAGACGAGGGTGGGGTTCAAAAACAACTCCTGTGCTTCTCTGAACAACACCACCGCCTGCAACCACTGTCCGCTTTTACCGCACGCGCTCGTTGCAGCATTGTAGATGACAATATCCGGCTCCATCTTTGCCACGCGCAGTTCGACGAGCAACGACAACGCTTGCTGCCACTGCCCACCTTTTTCGCATGCGGTGACTCCTGCACTGTAGGAAATGAAATTCGGTTCCACCTTCGCTCTGCGAATCTCGCCGAGCAGCAAAAGTGCTTGCTCCCACTCCCCACTTTCTGCGCATGCGCTGACTGCTGCGCTACAGGAGATGACGTTCACCTCCAGCCTAGACTCCTTCATAACGCTCAACAGCCACAGCCCACATTGCCACTGGCTGCCTTTCTCACACGCGCTGATTCCAGCACTGAAGCTGACAACGTCAAGCTCCAACTTTGAATTGTACAACTCGCTGAACAAGCGCAGCCCTTCCTGCCACTGGCCACCCTTCTGACACGCGCTTACTACGGTGCTGTAGCTGAGCACGGCACATCGTACGGCCATGCAGCTAAGGGCTGTAACCAACGGCGGTCGTCTCGAGCACGAGCTTCTATGAACAAATTCCTGGGCCGTTGATCTGACCAAGCACGGGCTCCTAAACGAATGCTACCATAGGGGCATCTATCCTCACGCACACAATGCAACTGAACAATTTCGGGAAGCTCTCAGGGAAACGCTTGGGCTATCTCTACTCTGTACGAAACTCGTACGCGGGACGGGATAGACACACAATGTCCTTGTGGCTCTCCTTGGCCACTGGAACGGAGCTCTGCGGATGCATAACTGGTGCGCCTTCATATCAGCCCCACAGCCATACAAATCACGCAATCCGATACATTATTCGTGACACGTGCAGCACTGCGTAAAACCAAATGCTGACTGGTAACATGTCTGTGAGTACTCAGGAGGCCCCCAGAATTGCGTCATACAGTAATGAGTGCATCGCTCCTCGCCCCCCCCTCCCCCCTCCCGAGGCCCTTTGGACTGCACGGTCCCTCGCTTGGGCTCTCGCAGGCTCCACATAGCTTCCAGGACGGCCTAGGAGGACAACCGAAGCCGCCAAGAAGGGCCAGCATCGCCTCAATAGGCCCAACAGCACCCCAAGAGAATCACACGAGGTGCCAAGGAGGCCCAACGAGGCTTCCAAGGCACCAGGAGTGGAAGCCAAGAGGCCCCCCAGCGAAGCCAAAATCGCTCAAATGCGATAGGAATGAAGATGTTGGGTGACCCGCACCTCTCGGCTCCAGATGGTGCCGAGAGGACGTCCCAGGAGGGGACCAAACGGCCTGGGACAGCCCCTAGAAAGCTCCAACACGGCCAAGAGAGCCCCAAGACAGTCGCAGAGACACCCGAATGGGCGAAGAGGGCCCCGCGAAGCTGCCACGTCAGCCCACATCGGACCCCCAAGCGGCCAAGAGTGACCCAACACGGCCCGAGAAGGCCACAGAACGGCCCAAGAGGGCCCCAAGACGGGGCCCCAAGATGGCGCCCCAGAAGCCCACGACAGCCTGGGTCGACCCATGGGAGCCCATCCACAAGTCCAGGCGAGAGGATTCACGTCACGGCCTTCTGGGCGGCGCCCCAGGCGTTTTCGCACAGGTTGCTGCGCTCGCACGTTGGCGAGGCCACTCAAGATGATAACCACCAGGTCTTCTCGCTCGGGGGCCACAGCTAGAAGCAGGAACGCGACGACGGAGCCATCGCCGAGAGCAAGAATTCGACGACCGCACGTGCGCCGTACACTGGGGCAAGTAGTCGAGGACACTCCGCGCGCGAGCTCCAGCCAGGAGCATCAAGCCGAGAGAGCTCCGCGCAGAACCCTTATCAAGGAGCACGAACGCGAGAATGCCCATTCCAGGTCGCTCTAGAAACCCTGACTCCCAAATCAGGGGCATCTCTTGGGGGACATCTTGACCTTCCACCAGCTTCCGCCGCCCTTCCGCCTTGATGAGCCGCTCTGGTCGTCCTTCCACCGCCTTTCTGCTGCCTTTCGCTGAGAGCGAGGTATGAACCCGTCATCATCGCTCAGGCAAGGCTCTCTTTGGGGCACTCTAGATGGGTATCGTAGCTCTTGTCAGGGATGTGAGGCTGCTTCGCGCGGACGCCGTCGCTTCGAGTACAAGTCCGCGGATGCCTCGCACGGAAGAATACTATGATTATGGCACGTAGGGGTGCGGGCCTGGCTAGGAGAGGTGGGTGAGGCAACAGCCTCGAGCATCTTGAGGCTGCTGTAACAGACAGGATGCACATGCGAGCGGGAGCACATGTGACGTCGGCGGAGTTCGGGGCGTGCGCGAGAGCGGGGCGAACGGGAAAGGGGGGGGGGTCTGGCAGCCCTGGAGCCGCAGATCTGGCCGAAACCTTCACGTTTGCCCAACATCCCGAAGATAGGAGAGCTCCCGAAGTTTGCACCGGCACACACATGTGGACGAAAGGCACGTACATCAGCCTGGTGACCGACCCCGCCATTCGCAGCTGTGTGTCACGCAAGCGGTAGCCAATCCCTTTCCACGGAAAGAAAAACGCGCCAAAAATGACCGCAAAAAGGCTCCCGTAAACGTGGAAAAGCGTGACGCTGAAACGGAATGGCGCGCACCCAGATCGGGCGCGGACGGGCGCGCGGAAACGAATGGGGAGCGACGGGTCTGTCATCTCGGGGCACGAAGCGTGCGAGGGGTCATGCCAGGCTGGGCGGAGTAGCCGCATGCGAACGCCCCCCATCGAGACCTGGAGTTAGGGCTCCCTTAGGGCACAAAATGCGGGGGGGGGATGCTCCAAATGTGCAGTGGTTGCTGGAAACACTAAGGGCGTTCTTTCGTAATTTCCAATGCTTCGTCTTGCGAACCAGCAAAATTGACCTGGAAACGGTTTAAGGAATCCGCGGGGAACTAATCATTTGAAACGACCCCGCTCCCTCGGATAAGACGCCATGCTTGGCAGAGAACATGAACACGCGTGGAAACGCATTGGGAATTAAATGGCAACTGTGCCCATATGCCCCCTGGGAGGTGAGGGTGAGCCTACGGAGGATAATGCTGGAAACTTCAGAAACACGTCCCATCGAATTGACCCACTAACAATGTTGTATGCAAAAAGGGGCTGCGTGGCGGAGACCCAGAATCAATGACTAAACACCAGCTGGATAATATGACAGTAACGCTCCAGCGGCCACAACTTGGAAACTAAAACGAAATCGCCCTGGGCGAGTCCAACACGTACTAAGTCGCGAACGCCCCTAATGGCGCCATACTTGGACTTCCATTGCGGGCACAGAACGAGTGAGGAGAGCGCCGAACTTGGCGACGAGACCACATGCGAACGCAGCCCACTGGGGTCGTATTTGGCTCCCCCCATGAGCACGGAACGTGGGGTACTAAATTGCGCGGGGTGGGCGCGTGCGAATGCTTCCCGATAGGTGCATGCTACAAGCTTTCCATTGGGCACGAAGCGCGGGAGGGGTGTGCCGGATGAGGCGGCGTGACCATCTGCGCACGCCCACCGCTGTGGGACCGTATTTGGAGCCCGCTATGGAATTTGGAACGTGCAAGAGTGAGCGTAAGGGATGGGCTGGTGCAACTGAGTGCAATGCGGAGTTCCTTTTGGGCCGTGTGTGGAGCTCCCTCAGGGCACCAAGGTGAGGGGGAGGGGGGGCGTTGGGCGAAGCGTTCGCGCTGGGGTCATAGTTGGAGCCCCCTCTGTACAATTAGACGAGGTGGGAGCGTGCGTGTTTCCGAGCGCCACCCTGCAATTGGAGCTCATGGGGCGCGAAACGCGTGACGGTTATGCCGACTTCAACTGTGTGGCCGAACGCGGAGGACCCCTCTTGGCTCCGTGTGAGGCACAGATCGCGTGAGGGGTGTGCCGAAATGAGCCGAGTGGCCGCATGCGCACCCCCACCGTCTAGCCATAAGCGATGCTGCCGTTGTGACACGGCCAGACAACACACAGATGCACGAAACAAGCCCTGATGCCCACCCCACACAAGACATTCGTGATTCCACGTAAAGCCATCGCAACTGATGACGTCTGGCTCCACTTTCGCCTCGGATAATTCGCGGAACAGCCGCAAACCTGTCGTCCACTGACCACACTTCTCGCACGCGCAAACTACCGCGCTGTAGCTGACCAGGGCTAACCCGAGACGAACCATAGTGGCAAATCGATGCTTGATATGATTGCTGCTACTCTGTAGCATTCTGTCGGAACCGATTGATGGATCGCACGCCGCTCTCACTCACAACGCAGCTGGCTACGGGTCGTCGGTACGACTTTCGCACTCGATGGCGCCACGGGTGGCGCTGGCGTAGACCTCCCTCAGGAGCTCTGCCTCTGCTTCCGCGGGCACCGCTGCCCTCCGCGCGGCCTTCCGCCGGCTTCTGGCAGGAAGCGAGGGGTGAATCCTTACTGACAGGCTCGCGCAGGAAGCCCAGCCAGGTGGGGCTCGGGCACGAGCCTTGCCTCATGCTCTCCGGGGGCAGCGCACACGTGGCGCTCCTTCAAGATGCCGGCAAGGGGTGAGCTTGAAGGCCAGCTCCGGCTCCGACGGCCGTGCAATGGCCACGCTCTCTGCAGCGAGCGTGTCAGCGCACCGTCGAGGGTGTGATGATGTCTGGCTCTAACTTGTCCTGGTAAAGCTCGCAGAGCAGCGATACCGCGTGCTGCCACTGCAGGCCTTTCTCGCACGCGCTGATGCAGGCGTTGTATGTGAGCAACGTGGGCCCAAAGATGCGCATAAGAAACAATGTGATGTATACCGGAGAAAAAAACAGGGCGACCCAACGGGATAATCGAGATTGCAATGTTTATGTTTCCCCCTTAGGAACAAGGAACATCTGGCCCTGGACCACGTTCCCCCCCTCTTCGATGCCCATCCTCTCCCATCATTGCCTAATACCAAGTACCCTTCACCTGCTTCCTCATCCGCCCCCTTCCAAGACATTCGGCCGATCGACGTGCCGGACAAAGGATGATGATGATGATGATGATGATGATGATGATGATGATGATGATGATGACGACGACGATGACGACGACGACGAGGAGAAGGAGAAGGAGGAGGAGGACGAGGAGGACGAGGAGACCGAAGAGTGCGGAGAGGAGTCAGAGTAGACGTTGTCGCACGAGTCGGCGGGCCCCGCCGAAATTCGCAACCGTACCTCCCATGCCATAACACATACGCAGCAAGGCTGGCACGGGGGAAGCCAAGAGGTACTCCAGATTTCGTAATAAAAGGGAGGGGGGCCCAACCCTCCCAGACGAGAAGTTTTAGACCCCCCCCCCCTGGGAGAACCCTCCAAAACATCGTCCCCAGACCCCCCCAGGCCCTCCAAGATAGCCTGGAAGAGACCCCCCCCGAAATGAGACCCCCCTCCCTTGATTACCAAATCTGGAGTACAGATGCCGCTACCTCGCCGTCGCACGGACGTCCATTTCCCGTGCAGTTGTCGGTTTCGTGCGTGTGGTTTTTTGCTCGTTGGTCGAGGATGGTCCTCGATGGTTCTCGCCGAGAAAAAATAGGCACACATCCAAGCGATGCCAGGCTACTCCTCCTCGGACCTCTCCCGGGGTGCGCTCTGACCAGGATTTCGAGGCGAATCCAGCGGTGGCGACGAGGGCCCCCCAGGAGGCCCCCCAAAAGGGGAACACGAGGCAGAGGCAGAGGTTATGGGCACCTGTTTCCTCCTCTGGGGGGCACCTCGCACTTGGGATTGGAACGCGTTTCCACCCAGCGCCTGCAGGGAATGTGCTCGCGCGCGGCCCCGCCATCGACGACTTGGCGATCCGATCGGGCATATCCAAAGGAGGGGAGAGCGATGACAGAGGGGGCAGGGAGGAGGAGGAGGAGGAGGAGGAGGAGGATGAAGAGGAGGAGGAGGACCAAGGGGAAAGAGGGGAGGGAGGGAAGTCGGAAGCACAGGGGAGGAATGAGGGACGCCGAGGAGGGAAGAGACGGAAGACATGAGAAAAGGGAGGATGAGGAGGCATCACGAGGAGGATGGAAAGAGTAAGGAGGAACGGGAAGAAGAATGAGGAGGAGAACGGGAGGAGGAGGGAGGATGCTCCTCCTGCCTCTCGCACATTATCATACAAAAAACCTGGCGGCTCATCCAACTTCTCCTCCGCCTCCTCCCTCTGCCGTCATCATCAGCATCATCGCCACCTCCACCACCACCACTATCATCACCATCATCATCACCATCATCGCCAGCATCAGCATCACCATCATCATCACCATCATCAGCATCACCATCATCATCATCAGCATCAGCAGCAGCAGCATCACCATCGTCAGCATCAGCGTCATCATCACAATCACCATCGCCACCATCATGATCGCATGATCAACAATAACATCGTTATCATCACAATCACCATCACCATCATCATCACCATCACAATCACCATCACCATCACCATCACCAGCGTCATCACCATCACCATCATGACTATCATCATCACCATCACCATCACCATCACCATCATCATCAGCATCATCATCAGCATCGTCATCGTCATCATCATCATCATCATCATCATCATCATCATCATCATCATTATCATCGTCATGACCATCATCATCACCATCATCAGCACCATCATCATCATCATCACCATCATCATCACCACCACCACTCTCATCATCAACATGATGATCATCCATATCATCATCACCATCATCTTCGTCGTCATCATCGTCAACGTAATCGTCATCATCATCAGCAACATCATCCGCATTGTCATCATCATCATCATCATCATCATCATCATCATCATCATCATCATCATCGTCATAATCATCGTCATCGTCATAATCATCGTCGTCATCATCACCATCCTCAACATCATCATCATCATCATCATCATCATCATCATCGTCATAATCATCGTCATCATCATCATCATGCGTGGTAAGGCTCTCACACGACCATCCTGGGGCTGTCTGCTTGGAGCCCTGCATATTGGGGCTCGCATTGGGCACTTTGTCGATCCCTTTGGGCCATCGCGGAGCCATCTTTGGCTCTCGCGGGGCCATCGTGGACCACTCTTGGAACATCTTGGGCCTGGCGTCGTCATGGGCTGCCAGTGCAATACTGGGCAGTCTGGTGACCCTCTGGAGGACTCTTCTGGGGCTCTATGGGGCGCTCCCTAGCTTATCCGATGCTCTCGCAAAGCTAGATTTACAATCGGACCGCTGACATAAACAACGATCAATAAAGAACGACCAAGTCGAGCCGTAAAATCCGAGGGGAAGGCTTGAAAATCCGAAGGAGAGCGGAAAGTGCTCGCTACCAAGAGAGCAGCGAATCGCATGCCAGTCAAATAAACAACCGAAACCCTTTCCGAACTCGAGGTGGATCTAATTTCAACGAACTGACTATATGCAAAAAGCTTGCATCCGGAAAGTCCTTTGCACACGCACACAACGAATTCCCAGGTCTGGGGTTGATTTGGGCGGTTTGGAGGGCCCCGTTGCGGCCTTCTTGCAACCTCTTGCGGCTTCTGGGGGCCGCCGATGGCTCTACCCCTGCAATTGGGGCTTTCTTGGGCCACATTCGGTGGCAACGGGACCTGTTTTACAACTCTTGGAGCCTCCTGGGGGGGGGAGACGGGGAGCTTCTGGGAGGAGGGACTGACCTGCGCTCCGTGCATAAGAGACGCCAGATATCCAAGCTTGCAGAGGGTTCTGGCTTTGGGTTGCATCACCCTCCAAGCATTGAAGGGCAATCGACGCCAATGTCTTGCGGGCGTCGATGCGCCTCCGCCTCCGAACACCTCGGCTGAACCGGAACTTGCGTGGATCAGGCCCGAACAAGATGCCCATTCCAATGTGCACTACCTGATGGGAGTCTCAACCTGTTCTCGCTTCTCCACATGCCTGGATGGCTCGATTACAGCCAGAAGTCAGTGCGCCCTCCGTGCGGGTCCACCCTGAGTAGATACACTATACGCGTAATTGAACACATACTAGGTTTCAGCCGACGATAGACATGAGACCGCCCCCGACGTTTATAGTCGATGTAGCTCGCGCCTCCGTTTGATTGATCTTCGGACTCTTGGTGGAGACGCTGCGATTTCGCAAGATTTCCCAGGACACTTCGAAAGGGAAGGACCGCGAGAGGGTGGGGAGGGTGGTGAGATAGGGAGATGATCCAGCAGAACTCTGAGGCGGGCCCAAAGTCCTGCACCCTAGGGCCTTTCCACAGGACCAGCTCTTCATCCTGAGTCGTTTTCTGGCGGGCCTCTTGAGGGCCTCCCGAGGGCGCCTTGGGGGCCCCTGGGGGGGGTCCTGGGGCTGTTTGGTGCCTCTTGGAAGCCTCTTGTGGGGGTCTTGGGGACCAGATCGAAGCATCGGAAGCGCGAAGCGAAAGCGCAAAGAGGCAACACCAGTGATTTGTCATCAACTGTTTCAGCGTGTTCGGCTTCTGTGGGGCCTGCTCGAGCGCCTCTGGGGCCCTCGCGGGGGCTTCCTGAGAAGGACTCCGGGGGGACTGGTCCGTGCGATCTTCCCTTTCTGGGCCGCTCCAGGGCGCTCTTGGGAGCCGCTGGGGCTCTCTGAGGCAGCCTTTTGGGGCGGCGTGGTAGCCTCCTGGGCCGAACTGGGGCCTCTCTGGGGACTCCTTGGGGGGCTCCGGGGCGGTCGTGGAACGAGCTCGGGAGCTTCTTGGGATGCCTTGGGGGCCCTGATGCTCGCAAAAATAAAGAACGCACGAACCTTCTCAAAACCTGCAGTTGGGGCCCTTCCACGAGAAACCTTCCACAAGAAACCCAATCCTGATACCCCAGGACGTCTAATGGTTTTTGGTGTGGGAACGTCGCGGTTTCCACAGCGAAACCATCGAAACCCAAGAAACTCTGGGCATCATGGGGGCAAGCAGGATATTCCTTGGCATGGGCCTCCACTGCGTGGAACCAGTTGATTTTTGGCGTCTGGAGGCGCCCCTGGGGGATCCTCCTGGACAGTCTTGGGAGCTTCCTGCGCTCTCACGGAGCCATCTTGGGCCGTCCCGGAGCTATCCTGGCAGCAGCGAAACAAGTCTGGAGCCTCTTGGGGACATTCCTGCAGCCCTCTTGGAGCTTCGGGGCGCCAGCCCAGCGGCCGGGGGCCGCGGTGTTTGCCCTTGGGGCCCCCAGCCTGCCCCCCCCGATGCTCTCTCTCAATCTCTCTCTCTCTCTCTCTCTCTCTCTTTTTCTGCATCTCTTGTCCCTCTCTCTCGCGTTCTCTCTCTCTCTCTCTCTTTCTATCGCCCCCCCTTCTCGCTATGTATGTATGAATGAATGCATGCATGTGTGTACTATTTTATGTATGTATGTATGGATGCATGTGTGCAGGTATGTTTGTATATTGATATGTGTGTATCAATATATGTACATACGTACATGTGTGTCCGTGTGTTTGTGTGTATGCGTTTATGTGTGTCTCTATGTACGTATGTATACGTGTGGGTGTTTGTGTGTGCATGTGTGAATGTGTGCATGTGTGTATGTATGTATGCATGCATGCATGCACATTTGTATATGTATGTATGTGCGCATGTATGAATGTGTGAATGTGTGTACACTTGTGCATGTGTATGCATGCGTATATGTGTGTATGTGCCCATGCGTGTATGTATGCATGTATGTGTGTATGAATGTATGGATGCATGCATATGTATATACGTATGCATGTACAACTGCATGTATGATGTATGCATGCATGTGCATATGTACCCATGCATACAAGCACGTGTGTATCCGTATGTATGTATGTATGTATGTATGTATGTATGTATGTATGTATGTATGTATGTGTGTATGTTTGCATGTTTGCATGCATACATGCATGTATGCACGGGTGCATGCATGTATGCATGTATGCATGTGTGCATGTATGCATGCATGTGTATGTGTACGTGTGTAATGTGTGTATGTGTGTATGTATGTGTGTTGTGTGTGCGTCTATGTATGTATGTAGGTAAGTAGGTAGGTAGGTACGTAGGTAAGTAGGTATGTATGTCTGTATGTGTATATACACACGTCACCGTGCCCTTGGCACGAAGTGGAGCGCTCGAAGGCTCCCAGCTGCGCGGCTGATGCAGCCAAGATTCTCAATTCTCAAGGACCCGTATATCGGGTTTCCCGGGCGCTCCCGGGAATTTCAAGAAGCTCCTGGCACCTCTTTGGGTGTGTCGTGTGCGTCTTCTGGATGCCAGGAGGGTCCGAAGACGGGCCCGGAGGGACCGAGGAGGCCGAGAAGACGGGCCAAGAGAGCCTCGAATCGCGTTAAGATCGCCCCTATTTGGCTTGAAGACGGCCAAAGCGGCCCCCAAGAAGCTCCCAGGGGGCCCCCAGAGCACCCCCAATAGGGCCCGAAGAAGCCAAAAGTTCTTATTTTCGCAAGGATGCTGAATGATTTGAGCCTTCTCGCCTTTTCTAGTCTCTAACGCTGCAAGATGGCCCAAAAGCGCCAAATAGCGCGCCAAGACTGCCCAGGAGGCGCCCAGGAGGACTCCAAAACGCTCCAAGAGGGCCCCAAAACGGCCCAAGAGGCCCCGAAGACGGCGCAAAGGTGCCCAAGAGGGGGAACACGAACGACGAACGGACATTCAGAGCCGTCTGCCCAAAGATGGCCCCAAGAGCCCCCAAGAGGACCCCCAGAAGCCACCAAGACCTCTCTAAGAACCCCCCGAGAGGCATCCCGAGATACCCTCATATGCATCCAAGAGGCCTCTGATAAACAGCCCAGGCGCGGTGGCGGGATGGCCCGAAGGTCTATATCCGCCGCCCCCTGTCGATTCATCGCAGGGGTGCCTGGCGCGCTGGACTTCTTACGACTTGGTTTTGGCTCTTTTTCCAAAAGGACTCCCCCTGGGGCTCCGGCGCGTCCCGCCGGCCACCCTGAAAGATACCGAAAGATCTTCCAGAGGTGGTTGCAAGAGGGCTTTTCCGTTCCAGACAGCTCCAAGATGGCCCAAGATGGCCTCCAAGACGGCCAAGATGGCCTCCAAGATGGCTAAGATGGCCCCAAGATGCCTCCAAGACGGCCCAAGATGCACCCAAGACGACCTAAGATGGCTTCAAGATGGCCCAAAACGGGCCAAGAGGCTCCCAAGAGGCTCCCAAGAGGCCTCCAAGACGGCCCAAGAGGCCTCCAAGAGGTCCTCCAGGAAGGCCCGAAGAGGCCAAAATCATTGACTTTCCTAAAGTTTTTGCAGGATTTTGGCATTTGCGCCTTTGCTGCTTTCCGACGCACCAAGACGGCCCAAGAGGCCCCAAGGTCGCCCCAAGAGGCCTCGAAGACGCCCAAGATGGCCTCTAAGGCGGTCCTGGAGCACCCCAAGAGGGCCCCAAGTCGGCCCAAGGAGGCCCCGCAAATGGCTTCCGACGGCGTCAGACGGACCAGGAGCCCACCAAGATGGCCGAAGTTGGCTCGAAGCTGGCCCAAGACGGCCCAAGAGGCCTCCAAGAGAGCCTCCAGGAAGGCCAGAATAGGCCCAAAACACTGATTTTCCTTAGGCTTTTAAACGGATTCTGATATTTGCTTCTTTTCGGCTTTCCGACGGCCCGAGACGGCCCAAGAGCTCCCAAAGATCACCCACAGATCGCCCAAGAGGCCTCCAAGATGGCCCCAGAACGGCCCAAGAGACCCCCAAGACTGCCCAAAGAGGCCCCCAAGACGGCCCAGGAGGCTTTTAAGACGCCCAAGATGGCCTCCAAGACGGCCCTGGAGCATTCCAAGATGGCCCCAAGTCGGCCCAGAGAGGCCCCCCAAACGGTTTCCGACGGCGTCGGACGGGCCAGGAGCTCACCAAAACAGCCGAAGATGGCCCATGGCCCAAGACGGCCCAAGAGGCCTCCAAGAGGGCCTTCAGCAAGGCCCGCAAATGCCCAAACCATTGATTTCCATGAGTTTTTGAAGGATTGTGGCATTTGCGTTTTTTCTGCCTTCCGACCGCCCGAGACGGCCTAAGTGCCCCCAAAGATCTCCCAAGAGGCCCAAGACGGCCCCAAGAGGCCCCCAAGACGGCCCAAGAGTCCTCCAAGACGCTCAAGATGGCCTCCAAGACGGCCCAAGAGCCCTCCAAGACGTCCTCCGAGAAGACCCGAAAGGGTCAACATGGCCTCCAGACGGCCAAAATGACCTTCAAGATGCCCACGTGTTCCCCGACGGCTGTCCAAACCGATTCGGGGAATTCATGGTCCGATAGCTTGGCAGGTCTGGCCTCAACGTTCGGCCACATAGGCGCTTCCAAAAAGGCAGGGGGCGGTGATTCGCCGTAGGCGTCTTCGATATTTATACATATATATACACATATATATATATATACACATACATATACATATATACATATATATAATGTGTAATTATACACACATGCATACATTTATAGATATGTATGTATGCATACCCATACACACATACCTGCACACACTTACATTCATTTGCGTACATGAATATGTATATGTGTGTGCTGATATACACATTATGTATATAATATAGACATACATGTACATATATATATATATACAGATCGTTCCATATAATCCTTTACACCGATGTGTATATAAGTACATGTATATGAGTTTGTGTGTGCACATACCTACACACACATCTGTACATATATATAGTCATAGTGATACATGCATAGCTGCTGGTATTCGGATGAATGGAACTATAGATCAACTGATATGTATATATGTATGTGTATAGAAGACTAAATACATAATTGGATCGATGAGCGTATATGGGTGTACGAACGCGACGGTGCGCGCATGTGGCGCACTCACGAGGCTGGTCGACGATACCCAATGCTAGCGCAGCCAATGATAACCTCGAGAACACTCTTCCGATCTTCTCCGATCGAACAAACCAACAACACAAGATGGGCTCAGAAGCGAGCGATCCCCACGGGTGAGCACATGGGGTTCGAGCTCATACCGCATAAGGGTACACAGGACGCATGGCCCGCAGAAGCAGAGGAAGAGCACGAGGGAAAGACGTCGCTGCCCCCCATCTCCTGCCTGCCCTCCTTCCCCTACTCGTCAACCTTCCTCCCCTCCTGCGAATTCTTCTGCCCGTAAATCGACCATATAGATCACGAGCTGCATTCTACACACCTCAAGAGAACCTTCACTGCGCATGCGTTCTGGCCTGCACTTACTAGTTAGTGGATATGAGGTTCGAAGTTAACCTTCTCCTACGCAAGCCTCCGAGTAGAGCCAACGCGTGCTGCCACTGCCCACTTTTCTCGCACGCATTAATGCAGGCGCCGTATGTTATGATATTCGGTTCGATGGTTGCTGCCAGAAGCTCGCTGAGTAAAAGCAAAGCCTGCTTCCAACGTGCTTCTTTCGCGCATGCGCTGATGGCGGCAGTGTTACTGATGATGTTCGGCTCCAGATTGACTTCGCACATCTCTGTCAGTAACAACAGCGCTTGCTGCCACTGCTTACTTCTCTCACATGCGCTGATTGCACAGGTGTAGCTGACGCAGCTGGGATCGACCTGAACTGTATACATTTCCCTGAGCAATAACAGTGCCCTCTGCCACTGCTTGTTCTTGCCACACTGTTTGATGACAGCGTCATACCTGGCAATCTGAACCTGCACCTGCGATATCAGCGAGTCCCTGAACAACCTCAAGGCCGCCGACCACTGTTGTTTGATGTCGTGCTCCTTGGTTTGGGCACCACTTGAAATGGCATGTGTTCGGATCCCATTCCAACTCGACTCAGTGAAACTCTTCTGCACCATCAAATTCCATAGGTATCGTGAGCAAGCCAATATAGCTACTAGCTCAAGTGATAGGTGGTTTGCTCAGGAGGGTCGGCGTGAGGCTTGGGCGAGACAAACTGTCTCCCCCGTCCAGGTCATCTCTCATGGAGAAGGGGGGGTAACTTCTCGACCTCACGAAAGAACATGCATTCTTACTCTTGGAACGACCCCATGTATACGACTGACCTAGTTCGTCGTGCGAAGCGACTGGAAGTGCGAAGGTGAGACGGCCCATGCAGGGAGGCAGCACTGCGTCGGGGCCGGTGGCAAGGCGGCGGAGCAAACGTGTCAAGAATTGCCAAGCCCGTTCAGCCGAAATTAGGCTCACAATTAGGCTGGACAAAGCCAAATGACACGGGACTGCACGGCACCAGGCCAGATTGGGACGGCTTCGAGGAGCCGCAGCCCAGGAGGCAGGAAAGGAGAGCAGCGGACGGAGGCGAGAGCAGCGGCGGGGCCGGCGATCATCGTGGGCGCGTCGGTTTGCAGGCAGTGCAGGGAAAGGCACGCGCTGCGGCGGGGCATGGCGAACGGACGGTGGAGCAGCTCATAGCAGGCAGGCCTGGGCGCGGCTGCCAACGGAAACCCGTCGAGAGGCGATGCCCGTGAATTTCTGGTTGTCCGTGCTGGGAGAGCTCTCGAGCACACACAGGCCCACAACGACTAGATTGTTGCCCGAGTCGTCGGCCCCAGAGCTGTTGACCCCTTCCCTGTGACCTTCCATTCATTCCTGAGCCGTTTCTAGGCGACCCCAGGGCCTGGTGAAGGCACGGGGGAGCCCCAGAGGTCAAGGATGGCGGCGGATCTCTGGCGTACTTTTTTGCCCGACTCGCCACCGAAGTCTGGCCCGAATGCAACCCCTTACCAGGCTCTCCCAGAGGTCCTGGAGCGTGCGGCTGCGCGCTTCCATGCGACTCTGCTGCGGGCAGGACCCGGCCCACTCGGGCGGGACCGGCGTGGTCCACGAGGCAACAGGCTGCCCAGCAGCAAAAGCACAGAAGCAAGCAAATTAAAGCCGCGGTCAGGCTCCCTCTCGTGCGCGCACCATCCGGGGGCGCCCTCCGCCGCTGCCACTGCTGCCGCTGCTGCCGCTGCTGCTGCTGCTGCGGCTGCTGGCGCCGCCGTTGCAGTCCAAGAGGAGCCCGAGCTCCTCCTCTCGGGTCGGGCGAAAGGGGGGGATAGCAAAGGGGGGGTTTGAGAATCAGCTCACGTAGCTGATTTTCCCGGCGCCTCCCGGCGCCGGAGGCGCCCATGTATCGAGGAATGGGCCCCTCGGTCGGGCCGAAACCAGCTGCATGCAGCAGATTTCGTAACCCCCCCTTTCCCAAACCCCCCCTTTCGCCCGACCCGATCCTCCTCCGCGCTCTCTGGCCCCTCGTCGCCTGCTCCAGCGCAGAAGCCGTGTCCGTGGAGCCATTGAACCCGTAGGTGCTCCACGAGCAGGGCTTGCCCTTGCGTCACGAGTCCGACCACCATCCACTCCCACCCTTCGTACCCCCGCCTGCTCTGGTACAGGGCGCAGACCATGGCAGCATCGATCCAGGTAAAAGTCCTGGCGGTGAGGCTGATGACCTGCGTTTCCAGCTTAAGCTTTAGCGCGACTGACGACGCCGTGTCGGGAGCCGCCACTGACTTGATCAGCTGCTCCAGGAAGCACACGACGAAAACCGTCAACGTTGTCCATGCAACGACTGGGAAATAAGAATCCTGAGACGCCCACTCAGTCATCACCCATGTCTTCGCGAGCCTGGCGCTGGTGTAGAACGCAGCGTGATTGAACATTGGCTCAACCTTCTCGCAAACCAGGACCCGCAGTGGCTTATTTGCATTCACCTCGCTGTCAGAACCTTCAACGTGCTCTGAGTTACAATACATGCTGACGCAGACACCGCTCACAACGACCCAAGCTGCGGAGCCCATAAGCGCAAGGATCCACATCCAGGGTTCTCCAGCCTGTCCGTCATCGATGTGAAAGGCGTCCTGGAGAGCCTTGTGCGCAGGCACCGATATGAACCAAGCGAAACTGCCGATCCACACTGTGCTTAGTAAGTCCAGCCACGCATGCAGCAAGCCGCCCGTGCTTTCGCTGCCGCTCGGCGGCAGCCGCTCTTGTGCGACGCTGATGCCGAGGAGGACAGCGAAACCTGCGGCTGCACCGAGTGCCAGCGCAGCCAGCCAGTGCAATCGCAGCCAGACAAGCCCGGCCCAAACCTCCACGATGGTGTACCCCATGGCATCGGACAGGTTTCCGAAGCTCTTGTCCAGCACCGCCGCAGTGAGCAGCGCGGCTGCCTCCTCGCGCTTGAGCTGCAGCAGAGGCTCATCCATGGCGAGCTTAGCCTGCGCATGCAAGGTCGTCTCGTGTCTCACGTACCAGCCCGCCAGCAGGGCCAGAAGTGCCAGCATGATGGCTGTGAAGACCGCAGCCTCGACAGGGTTCTGCAGGTTCGCAGTCCGCGTGCACACGGCGTAGAAGCTGGACCAAGACGTGTACGACAGCCCCGCCACCACCATCATGGCGAAGCGGTTTAGGAACACACGGCAGTGGAAGCGGGGATGTGCCATGGCCAGGCCCGAGGGGGCTTCCGCCGCTGCCCTCGGGAATGGTGGGCACCAAAAGCCCCGCCTGAGCGTGCCTCCTCGTGCGCCGGCAAGGGTGCCAAAGCGGGGAGCCCCGAGACCATGCGCCCCAAAGCCGCCTCAACTTGGAGGTCCGGGCCCGCCGAGCAAGTTGCTCCCGACAGCTGCGGCCATGGGCTACAGACGTGCGCGCCGAGTGCACCCGAGCATACGTACGCGCGCGAGTCTGCGAGTGTGCAAGCATGCGCACGGAACGCATGCACACGTCCACGGGCGTAAGCAAGCGCGCACACAATTTGCGTGCGTGGTGCAGGTACCAGGGCGCACCGATACAATTTCGCGCACGGCGTGCATGTTGCGGGTCATTGCGAAAGGCATGCTCAATGCATCTGCAGGGTATAAACCCGCCACCCTGTGGTTGCTCAGGGGTCGGATTGCACGTTGCCCACACGGCGTACGCACTTCGCAGCTCCGGGGAAGCAAGGCGAGGGGAAATCGGGAATGAGAGGAGGAGGAGGAGGAGGAGGAGGAGGAGGAGGAGGAGGAGGAGGAGGAGGGAGGAGGAGGAGGAGGAGCCTGTACTGGCCTGTGCCGCCACAGGCGGCCGTTGGCGCGATGGTGTGCCGCATGGCTTAGATGCTTCTTCTGGGGACCCTCCTGGAGCCACTCGCTCCGCTCGTGCGTCGAAGCTGCGTCGAACGTCCGTCCACTCGCGACGGCCTCGAGTCGAGCCCGAGCCGAGCCCGAGCCGAGCCCGAGCCGAACTGGAGTCGAACTGGACTCCATCATGGAGAGGAACGGGAGCCGCACGGATCCGGCAGGCGGGCGGCCGCAGGAAGGGCCCCCGGGCGGCGAGCACCGCACCGCGCAGGGCACTGCTGCCCCGCGCGCGGCGCCTCCCTGCCTGGTGCCCGAAGGTGCTCCGGCGGCCGCGGTCGGCCGTCCGTCGGCGGCGAGCGAGGGCGGGGGGAGGGACGAGGAGGAGGAGGCCCGCTCGGCAGGCGGCGGGGACTGCTCAGAAGCCCCCCGCGCCTCGCGAGCGGCCTCCTGCGCCGTCGGGGCAGGCACGGAGAGAGCGCTCCTCGGAAGGCCGAGGCACTCCCGGGCCTTCCGAGGAGGCCCGCCCCTCCGCACTCCCCTCGGCTGCACGTAAGAGTGACCCTGGGTAGGAGTGACCTCTGGTGCGCGGCTTTGGGGGGGCCGCGGGGAGGCCAAATCCAGGCGCGCTAGCCGCGGCTACCGCTTCGCGTTCGGCCGTCTGGGGGCCCATCTGTGCCCGCACCAAAGGTCACTCCGGCGAAAGGTCACTCTTACGTATAGTCGAACTTCCCCCCGGGGGCTCGCCGCCGAGTCTGCGGGCACCGGGCCCCGCGGTGGGCGCCCTTTGGGTGCCGGGACCGCGGGCGGTGCCCTGCAGCGCCCGCGGCGGGTGCCCCGCGGCGGGTGCCCCGCGGCGCGACGCCCCGCGGCGCGACGCGCCCGACGCTGCCCCGCGGCTCGGCGGCCCCGCGGTGGGGGTGCCCCGTGGCACTCGCCGTCGCTCGGATGTCCACTGCCCGTGCATGCCTCGGCCTCGTGCTGCGCCCCATGCCTCCTCCTGGTCATCGACTGCTTGCTGTGTGTTGTTTGTCGCCCGTCTCCCTTTCCTCCTCCTCCTCCTCCTCCTCCTCCTCCTCCTCCTCCTCAGCAGGCTGGGCGGCACCCTTTTCCGATCGCCCTTTTGTCCGGACAGTCCTTATCGGGGGCGCGCAAACATGGATTAGCGATCCATGGATTAGGCGCGCCGTCGCTGAATCCATGCATCGGCGGAGGTGCCCTTCCCAAAATGCGGCCGGTGCCGCCTCGCTCGGCGACGAAAACCCGCGATTTCCTATGGAAACGGGACCCGTCGCTAATCCACGCCCCCCTGATCCATGTTTGCGATCGTCCGACATCAGTAGCGGGCCTCGTGGCTCCGTGGGAGGTGGGGAGGAGGCGGAGGAGGAGGAGGAGGAGAAGGAGGAGGAGGGGGATGAGGAGGAGGAGGAGGAGGAGGAGGAGGAGGAGGAGGGGAGGAGAGGAGGAGGAGGAGGAGGAGGAGGAGAGACGGAGGGAGGAAGGTGTCGGAGGAGAAGGAGGAGGAGGCGCAGGAAGGGGAGAGAGGAGAAGGAGGAGGAGAGAGGAGGGGGAGAAGGATGAGGGAGGAGGAGGAGGAGAAGGAGGATGTGAGGAGCAGGAGACGAAGGAGGAAGAGGGAAGAGGAGGAGGAGGAGGAGGAAAGAGGAGGAGGAGGAGGAGGGGGAGGAGGAGGAGGAGGAGGAGAAGGAGGAGGAGGAGGAGGAGGAGGAGGAGGAGGAGGTAGGAGGTGGGGTGGAGGAGGAGGCGGAGGAGGAGGGGAGGAGG
>CAUYUJ010017591.1:230190-231284 GCA_963575745.1 Prorocentrum cordatum
AGACGGTTCTTGCACCAACAGGTTGCTGGTTGTTGTCTGTAGATGGCTGGTATTTTTGGACTTGCAGCAGGTGAGCGCCAGCGGGTGGTCGTGCGCTGGCTGGCGTTTTGGAATGCGCACATGGATTGCACCGCATAGCGTGCGCTGACACGGTTACCACATACCAGCATGCACTTCAAAAGCTGCAACACAATAATTGCACACCTGGAGTTTCAGAGCAAGTGCATGCAGATGCACACATTGAAACTACACCCATCAGTTGCGGATACGGGTGAGGATGTGGCGGCGTGATCGTCGGCAGTCTGCGAGGCTCGGAAGTAAGTTGAAAGCGTTCTCGACGGCGCCGAAATGTCACGCATCGCGCAATGAGCCCGTCGCCAGCGCCGAACGTGCGTCAAGGCAACGTGTGTGGGTCGCGGGCGCGAGTGAGAACGACGACAACCAGGCAGCAACAAGAATCCTCACCGCGGAACACCGTATCCAGCCACCAATCTGATACGATGACGCCCTGCCCCCCCCCATCACTCAGATATAATCACACGCATCGCATCCCGTGGAGGTTACCACCTAGCTTGCCCCTCCCAGCTTGCACCACAGACGCTTCGATATGCAAGTCTGTACATACATAGCGGTATGTATCGCTTGCACCTGGGGCGTATGCATGCACGTGTAACCATACGGTGCATATACATATATCCACATACATACACACGTGTGTATGCATCTGCCTATATATATATATATATACACACTATACAGACATATATGCAGACAGTGTACCTCACACAGTGCACCACATAGAGTGCACCACAAACATTGCGCCACGCCAGTTGCAACACAGACGCGACCCACCATACACGAAGAGCACCACTCGCTGCACATCGTCAGTGCAGGAGCCCACTGGGCGTAGCACCCGCCAGCCAGCATCGCATGGCACAGGACGGCAAACCGAGCGCAGAAGCTCGTGTTCACGCCCCTGCCAAGCCCTCGTTTGGTAGGTGGATGCCTCACGCTCTCCGCCGCCTCTGGCGGTGTGCGTGGCGAGCAGGAACGCAGCAGAGCCACAGGAAAGCGTGGCATTGACAGTGTAGCTC
>CAUYUJ010017592.1:0-27500 GCA_963575745.1 Prorocentrum cordatum
GGGGGGGCTTCCGAAGCTACGCCCCCCTTTCCCTCCCTTCTGGGGCTCTGGCAAAATGGCAGAATCCTTGGCGACAGGTGCGCACCGCAGCGCTAGAGAACGCATTGGACAATAACGTCGACCCCTGGTTCGTTTTCTTGTTTTCTTGTTTTCTCGGCCCCCGGTTCGTAGTCTCGTTTTCTCGGGTCCTTATTCATTCGATCGTTTTCTCGTTTTCTCGGTCCCTGGTTTGTTCTCCTGTTTTCTCGTGTTTCCGGCTCCTGGGTCGCGGTCCCGCTTTCTCTGACCTTGGTTCGTGTTTTCGGTTTCTCGTTTTCTCGGCGCCTGGGTCGTGGTTGTGCTTTCTCGGACCTTGGTTCGTGTTCTCGTTTTCTCGTTTTTGTGGCCTCTGGATCGTGGTTTTGTTTTTCTCGGACGCTGGTTCGTATTGTCGTTTTATCGTTGTCTCGGCCCCCGGGTGGTGGTCTCGTTTCTCTGACCTTGCTTCGTTTTCTCGTTCTCTCGTTTTCTCGGCTCTTGGGTCGTGTTGTCTCGCTTTCTCGATCCAAGCGTTGTCTGGTGATCTCGGCCCTTGGGTCGTGGTTTCCTCGGACCCTGCTTCGTTTTCCCGTTTTCGCGTTTTCTTTGCCCCTGGATCGTGGGTCGTTTTCGCGTTTTTCATCTCCTCGGCCCTTGGGTCGTGGTCTCATTTTCTCAGGGCCTGGTTCGTTTACTCGTTTCTTCGTTTTCTCGGCCCCTGGGTCGTGGTCTTGTTTTCTCTGACCCTGGTTCGTTGTTTCGCTTTCTTGTTTTCTCGGCCCCTGGTTCGTAGTCTCGCTTTTTCGGGCACTGATTCCTTTTATCGTTTTCCCGTTTTCTCGGCCCCTGGGTCGTGGTCGTGTTTTCTCGGACCCTGGTTGGTTTTCGCGTTTTCTGTGCCCTTGGGTTGTGGTATCGTTTTCTCGGGCGCTGGTTGGTTTTCTCGTTTTTTCGTTTTCTCGGCCCCTGGGTCGGGTCGTGGTCTCGGTTTCTCGGGCCCCGGTTCGTTTTTCGATGTTTCGTTTTCTCGGATTTTTTTTTTTTTTTTTTTTTTTTTTTTTTTTTTTTTTTTTTTTTTTTTTTTTTTTTTTTTTTTTTTTTTTTTTTTTTTTTTTTTTTTCTGGCCCTGGTTCGTGATCTCGTTTTCTTGTTTTGTCGGCCCCTGGGTCGTGGTGCCATTTTTCCTCGATCCCTTGTTAGTTGTCTGGTTTTCTCGTATTCTCGGCCCCTGGGTCGTGGTCTCGTTTTCTCTGACCCTGGTTCGATTTCTGTTTTCTCGGACCCTTGATCTCGTGTTCTCCGTATGTCGGCCCATGGATTGCGGCTTTGTTTTCTCTGGCCCTGGTTCGTTATCTCGTTTTCTCGTTTTCTCGGCCCCTGGGTCGTGGTCTCGTATTCTCGGGCGCTGGTTGTTTTTTTCGTTTTATCGTTGTCTCGGCCCCTGGGTCGGGTCGTGGTCTCGGTTTCTCGGGCCCCGGTTCGTTCTCTCGTTTTCTTTGCCCCTGGGTTTTTGTTTCGTGTTCTCGGCCCCTGGTTCGTTGTCTTGTTTTCTCGTGTTCTCTGCCCCTGGGTCGTGGTCTCGTTTTCTCTGACACTGCTTCGTTGTCTTGTTTTCTTGTTTTATCGTGTCCTGGGTCGTGGCTTTGTTTTCTTGCACCCTGGTTCGTTTTCTCGTTTTCTCGGTTTCTTGGCCCCTGGGTCGTGGTTTCGTTGTCTCGGGCACTGGTTTGTTTTCTCGTTTTTGCGTTTTCCCTGTCCTTTGGTTGTGGTATCGTTTTCTCGGACCCCGTTTGGTTTTATCGTTTTCTTTTTGTCTTGGCTCCTGGGTTCGTTTCTCTGGTTCGTGGTCTCGTTTTCTCGGGCCCTGGTTCGTGATCTCATCTCGTTTTCTCTGCCCCTGGATCGTGGTTTGGTTTTCTCGGGCCATGGTTCGTTTCCTCGTTTTCTCTGCCCCTGGGTCGTGGTTCGGTTTTCTCTGACCCTGGTTCGTTTTCTTGTTTTCTCGTTTCATCTGCCCCTGGGTCGTCGTCTCGCTTTCTCTGACCGTGGTTCGTGTTGTCGTTTCTTGTTTTCTCGGCTCGCGTCGTGGTCCAGCTTTCTCGGACCCTGGTTAGTTGTATCGTTTTCTTGTTTTCTCGGCCCCTGGGCTGTGGTTTCGATATCTCGGACGCTGGTTTGTTTTCTCGCTTCCTCGTTTTCTCAGCCCCTGGTTTGTAGCTTCGTGTTCTCGAACCCTGATTCCTTTTATCGTTTTCTCGTTTTCTCGGTCCCTGGGTCGTGGTCTCGTTTTCTCTGGGTCGTGGTCTCGTTTTCTCGGGCTTTGGTTTGTTTTCTCGTTTTCTCGTTTTCTCGGCCCCTGGGTCGTTATCTCGTTTTCTCTGACCCTGGTTCATGGTCTCATGTTCTCGGCTTCTGGGTTTTTGTTCCGTTTTCTCGTGCCCTGGTTGGTTGTCTCGTTTTCTCTGCCCATGGGTCGTGTTCTCGTGTTTTCGGGCCCTGGTTCGTTTTCTCGTTGTCTCGTTTTTTCGGCCCCTGGGTCGTGGTCTCGTTTTTTTTTCTGACCCTGCTTCGTTTTTTTTTGTTTTCTCGGCTCCTGGGTCGAGGTCTCGTTTTCTCGGACCTTGGTTCGTTTGTACCGTGGTTAGTTTTCTTTTTTCTCGGCCCCTGGGTCGTGGGTCGTTTTCTCGGACCCTGCTGTGTGTTTTCTCGTTTTCTCAGCCCCTGGGTCGTGGTCTCGTTTTCTCTGACCCTGGGTCGTCGTCGTCGTCGGTCGTCGGTCGCGCGTCGTCTGTCGTCCGTCGTCGTCTTCGCATGACCTTGTCCTCGTCGTGACGACCACGACGAGGTCATACGAAATGGGCGACAATGACGGCGACGGCGGCGACAACGACGACGAGGACGACGATGGTGTCGTACGAAGACGTCGAGCGACGGCGACGGCAACGATGACGGCGACGGGGGAGGATCGTCCGATAGGGGGAGTTCAAGGGAGGGGGGTGGTAGCTAAGCCGCCTTTCATCCTTTTGGAAAGGGGGGGGAGTAGTTTCCTGCAGGGGAAAAGGAACAACATTGAGGAGGGAGGGGCTTCCGCCAGAGGAAGGTCAAGGGAGGGAGGGATGTTGCTATGCTCCGCCTTCCCATTTCGTAAGGTGGGGGAGGGGGGAGGGGGGGCTTCCCGGGTGCCGAAAGGGAGGGGGGGGCTGCTAAGTCCGCCATTCCCTTTGGAAGTAAAGGGAGTCCGGCAGAGAAGGGTCAAGGGGAGGGGGCGGGTTGCTAAGCCCCCCTCCTTCCTTTTCGTAAGGAGGGGAGGGGTGGGTGGGGGCAGCCCGGATGCCGAAAGACGGGAGGGGGGGGGGCGTGGCTGCCAAGCTCCCCCCCCCTTTGGAAGTAAAGGGGGGGAGGGCGGGGAGTGGGGGGAAGCTTCTGGCAGAGGGGGGTCAAGGGAAGGGGGGGGTAGCTAAGCACCTTTTACCTTTTGCGTAAGGGGGAGGGGGGGGCTGCTAAAGCTCCCCCCCCCCCTTTGGAACCTCAAAGGGGGGGGTAGTTTCCGTGGGGTGCGTCAAGGGGATAGGGGGGGTAGCTAGACCCCTCCTTCCTTTTGCGGTAAGGGGGGGAGGGGGTGGGTAGCTTCCCAGGTGCCGAAAGGGGGGGATGGGAGGGCTGCTAAACCCCCTCCCCCTTTGGAACCAAAGGGGGGAAGGGGGGAGTAGCTTCCGGCAGAGGGTGGTCAAGGGGAGGGGGTAGCTAAGCCCCCCCTCCTTTTGGAAAGTGGGGGGGGGTAGCTTCGGAGTGGCGAAAAAGAGGGAGGGGGGGGGCTTTTCGGCAAGGGAGGTGGAGGGGGGGGGGGGGTTCGCTAAGGGGGGACCCCCCCATCTTTGCGTCGGCGCTGTGGGCGCGCTCTCTCTCTCTCTCTCTCTCTCGCTCTCTCAGATCTTTTTATATATATATATATATATATATACATATAACGGCGCACCGGGTCCGGGGGCCCGGGGCCGGGACCTCGACCACAAATGTGGGCCCCGGGGGGCCCGGAGGCTCGTCGGACCGCCGGACGCCGTCCAAGATCGTTCGCAGGCGGCTTCGGAACGCGCTCCGATGGCTCCAGATGCCTTCCAAGACGCCTGTCATGACACCAAGAAGGTCCCAGAAGCCTCCAAGACGCTCCGAGAGGCAGCCCAAGAGAGGCCCAAGAAGCAAAAATCGTGCCATTCCTATGGGAAAACGTATATTTTTCGCATGTTCGCCTCTTGGGCTTTCACCGCGTCCAAGACGGCCCAAGAGGCGCCCAAGACGGTCTACGAGGCCTCCGGGAGCGCTCCAAGGCTGCGCACGAGTGGCCCAGGACGGCCCCAACGAAGACGGCCGAAGAGAGCCCCAAGACGAGTTCGAGAGGGGTCCCAGACGGAGAAAGCCAACCTCGAATTCCGAGCTTCCGGCCCAAGAGGCTCCAGGAGGCGCCAAAATGCCGCCAAGAGGCGCCAAAAGGCTCCCAAAAGCACCCCAAGACGTTCCGAGAGGCACCCCAAGAGAGGTCCAAGAAACAAAAATCGTGGGGAAAACGTATATTTTTCGCATGTTCGCATCTTGGGCTTTCACCGCGTCCAAGACGGCCCAAGAGGCCTCCAAGACGGCCTAGGAGGCCTCCGGGAGCGCTCCAAGGCTGCGCACGAGTGGCTCAGGACGGCCCCAAGACGGCCCAAGAGAACCCCAAGACGACTTCGAGAGGGGTCCCAGAAGGAGAAAGCCACTCTCGAATTCCGAGCTTCCGGCCCAACATATCCCAGGAGGCGCCAAAACGCCGCCCAGAGGCGCCAAAAGGCTTCCAAAATCAGCCCAAGACGTTCCGAGAGGCACCCCAAGAGAGGTCCAAGAAACAAAAATCGTGCCATTCCTATGGGAAAACGTATATTTTTCGCATGTTCGCATCTTGGGCTTTCACCGCGTCCAAGACGGCCCAAGAGGCCTCCAAGACCGCCCCAAGACGGCCCAAGAAGCTTCCAAGAGGGCCCCAGGACAGCCCAAGAGGGCCCCAAGACGGCCCAAGAGGCGCCCAAGATGGCCCAAGAGGGCCCCAAGACGGGCCCAAGAGGGGGCCCAGAGGGGGACCACGAACCGCAAGCTCGAGCCTTCCGCCCCAAGAGGCCGCCAGGAGGCCCCAAGGAGGCCCCTCAAGAGGCCCCAGGAGACCCCCAAGAGGCCCAAAGGAGGCCCCGAGAAGCCCCAAATCGGCCCCCAAAATGCTTCGAACCTGCTTCCAGGAGGCCCCCGACAGGTTCAGAGGCTCCCGAGAAGCTACGTCAAACTCCCAGCGAGCGGCCGGACGAGGCCCCCCACAAAATCACAAGAGGGTTCCAGTATTTGTATCCTTCAGCGCTCTCTGGCCTTCTTCCCCCTGCCCCCTTCCTTGCGACTTTCGTTGACTCAAGCTCGCCTCCTAGCTAGAACCTGAGCGCGCGCGAAGCGCGCGCGTGGTTCTAGTCTATATATATATATATGTGTGTACACATATTTATGTGTATATATATATATCTGTACACATGCATATACACATCCGAGGGCGTTGCTCGCCAATTCTTCGTTCAATGTCGTCGCCTTTGTAAGAGGACTGCGCCATGCGATCGTGTACATAACTCCACGAAGTGCCTATCTTCAGCGTCAGCGCTAACGGTTCGGCCCGCACATCAGTTTCCTGTCGTTGTTCGGTGGACGTGTCAATATCGGGGTTTCTTTTATCCAGTGAATCATGCTCGTCTGGCTACCCTGCACGAAACAGGACTTGTGAGCACTCGTTTCTGGATGATGGCTGTATGAGCATTATGTGTGTGCGCACATATGTATACATCTGTCTACATGGGTACACATAAGTTTGTGCGTTTGTTTATGTATATATGCACACAAAATAGACATCAACAGATTCTTCGCCGAGGGCGTTCTTCGCCGTCTCCTCTTTTATCTCGTCGTGCTTGTAAGCAGATTGCACCATGCGTTTTTCACCGAGGGCGCTGCTCGCCATCTCTTCATTCATGCCGTCGCCTTTGTAAGAGGACTTCGTCATGCGCTCGTGTACATAAATCCACGACACGCCTATCTTCCGCGTCGGCGCTAACAGCTCGGCCCGCACATCAGTTTCCTGTCGTTGTTCGGTGGACGTGACAATATCGGGGTTTCTTTCTTCCCGTGAATCATGCTCGTCTGGCTACCCTGCACGAAACAGGACTTGTGAGCACTCGTTTCTGGATGATGGCTGTATGAGCATTATGTGTGTGCGCACATATGTATACATCTGTCTACATGGGTACACATAAGTTTGTGCGTTTGCTTATGTATATATACACAGCATAGGCATCGACATATTATTCGCCGAGGGCGTTCTTCGCCATCTCCTCTTTTATCCCGTCGTGCTTGTAAGCAGGTTGCACCATTACGCTGTGCGCCCTTATGCATTTATTATCAACACACGCATCTTCAGCGTCGGCGCCCGCGACGCGGCACGCCATCTCTCGCCGTGCTTGATCATGTTTTCCCTTGGTGGATAATGCCCCTTGTGGTACCCTGCGCGACAGGGGAATTCGGAACACATGTGTGGGAGGATTGCACTCTAGCTCGCATGTGTCGCCGAGGCCCATTCTCACAGGTAGGGCCCGCGCGGGGCCTGAACTTGAACTGTCTTTCTCAGGATGGGGCTTTCAGGATAAAGCTTCTGATGGCCAAGTCTCTGAGCCAAGATTTGCCATAAAAACGCCAATAAGGCATAGTGACTAGTAGTCGTCGTAGTCGTGGTTGCAATCGTAGTCGTAGCTGTCGGCATCGTTGTTGTGCGGCGGGTGCCGCGGGGGAAAACATGTATTTTCCTTATTGGTGGAATACCCGTGCGAAAATAAGGCCGATGAAAAAGAATGAATTAAACCTTTGGGGGGAGTTCTAAAGACCCTTCCCCAGTTAATAACGACACTGGTAGACATCAAAAAACGCTAATAGGGCGGAACTTGTCTTGAAATCGTTCTCACACATAACACAAAACATTTGAACCTCGAGGCAGCAAGTCTGGGCTTCCCCATTCCGCGCCCCCCGACGAGGCGCTGCCGATTTCCACGGAGCCGCCCTTCGCCGCCGTCGGCCCTGCTCCAGAGTCTGCCGCGCTCTGCTCGAAGGGGCGGGCGAGGCGGCGTCGCGCCGCGCCGGGGCCGCGCGAGGATCTGGCCGATGTTGTCGGGGGGAATCTCAGGACAAGGGCGCGCTCCACCCTGAGATCTGTCGGCATCACCTAAACATGCCAATACGATGCGTGCATCTTTATCCCAGGGGCGACGCGCGCGCTGTGAAATCTTAAAGAACACGCGCGTTGGCGGGCGTTTTCTGGCCGTACCACTCGTGAATCGATATGCTACAAGATGGTTTCACTAGATGTTCGGGTCGGACGCATGCTCCCATGGAAGACACATGGTACTAGGTACGGGGTGGTTCCACTCGGGGTGCTGCATTCTTTTCACCGGGCGTTTTCCGCCCAGCTTCGGGACCCGGGGCCACAGATGGATCGGGCTCGAAACTGTGACGCAGAAGGATTTGGCTCAGGTCTCCCACCGTGTTTCTTCTGCGTTTTGGCAGGTTTCTGCAGCGTCGGACCTCGGGGCCGAGCGCCTCGGGCTGGCCGGGTTTTTTTTCCGGGAGGCCCAGGGTGAGCACAGACCGGTCCCAGCGCCCGACGCATGCTCCAGGCCCGTCCGCTCTGCCTTCCCCATCTATCCTCGTCTGCTTTCGTCCTCATCGTGCCTTCGTCTCATGTCGTGGCAGGTGTCGCAGCGCGCTGACGCGGCGGCGGCCCTGGCGCTGACACGCGCCGTGAATCTCCCCGAGCGCCGGCTCGCCTGCCAGCGCAGCGCTGCTGAGGACGCGCGGGCGCCTCTACCGAAAGCAGCCGCACCAGCCCAGCTCAGACGCTGCGCCAGCCTTCTTGGCTTCGGCCGGCCAGCGTTGTCGTAATGGTCCCCAACCATTTGTCCCGCTTAGGTGGGCCAATCTGGAAGAATAGTGTGCCGTCCACTGCCGACGCGTCCATTCCGAGCTCTCTTCTTTCCGTACTGGCCCGCACGCGCTTGGCAGGTTGCAATTCCCAGCCAGTCACCTCTACCAGTTGCTGCGCGCAACAAGCCGAGCCCAGCGGTTCTGTATATCTATGCTTGTCTTGGCCAGCAGCAACTTCGACCTCCGGGGGCCGTCACGTGCCAAGAGCCAAAGGCTCGCGAACAAAATCCGTACACCACCGTGCCAGGGCCACCCTGGTCCACAGGACAACGCATACCTATACGACCACCCTCGGTTGATAAGGAGGCTCGGGGGGGGGACCAACGCATTTTTTCTATCGGTCACACTATCGATCTCACAATGGGTACCACTATCGTTCTCACTCGGTCGATATCACAACCGATCTTATCATCGATATCGGCCGATCGATCACACAATTTATTTCAATATTAACCCCTGCCGATTGATCTCATTATCGATCTTATTTCCGATATCACGATCGGTATCACGATCGATACCAGTATCGATAGCACAGCCGATCGCATTATTGATTTCACGATCGATTCCTCCATGGATATCCGTACTGCCTTCGCGATCGATCGCACTATCGGTAGTACCATCGATCATCATATCGATCGTACTACGGTACCACAATCGATTTCACAGTCGATCTCACTATTCATGTCACTGTCGATTTTTCGATCGATCTCATCATCGGCTGCACTTTCCATCTCACATTCGATGCAACAATCGGTCACACTATCGGTATCACTGTTGGTTTCACAATCGATTCCACTCGATCGGTCCCGTACTCGGTCCCACAATCGATATCACGAGGACAACCCAGCCACCGCCCGCCAACCGGGGAGGGAGGAGGGGCGGTCGACGGCTCTCGACCCGCCCTGGCCACAGCGGGGTCGTCTCGCCCGCCCACGCAGCTTCGCCTCGCCCGCACGCACGACACGAACCCGAAACCCCAGCCGATTTCCATGTTGAGGGCTTTCCGTTCCACTTCGATCTAATTTTCTCATTTCCGGTATTTTCCCGACCTCAGCCAGGAGTGCGTATACACTATGTTGTGGCCCAGATTTGTTTCGGCCAGACATGATGTGTTTGTATCGACGTCTTCTGCGTGTGATGTAGGATGACAATAAGGAATGAGCAGGGTGCCCGTCACGTAGCAACTCTCCGATGTTCAATGCATCACTACACTGGTTTCCATCCCTGCTCTTTGGCGTCGTCGTCGTCGAGATGTTTTGACCGACCTCTCTTTGTGGTTGTTTACTCTCTCTATTTTCTTTGTTGTCTCCCTCTCTCTCTCTCTTCGTTGCGTGCTCTCACTCTCTCTCTCTCTCTCTTTCTCGCTCTCTCTCTCTCTCTCTCTCTCTCTCTCTCTCTCCCTCTCTCTCGCTTCATTCATCCCCACCGGCAGACAACTGTTTTTGTCAGGCGTTCCCGAATCATCATGTTACGGCAAGTCGCACCGCGCCCAGGTGGACGTTGCTCTCCGCGATTGGCGGCATCTGCTCAAGGCTCCCCCCCCCCGTCCCCACACGCGCCTCCCTGACATCCGCCGATGTGTGTGTGTGTGTGTGTTTCATCCGCGGCCCCAGGAGTTCCAGACTGCTTCCCCAGGGGTAGTTCTTCGCCCCTGTTCCATGTATGATGGACCCAGGGACCGAAAACCCAGGGCCCGAAAACGGTCCCGAGGGCCTAAATCCAGGAAGCTCGCCCGGATTGAAACAGTCGGGTCTTTGGAGATTTGGATCCTTTGTGGTTTGCGGGCCACAGTTCGGGCTTTCGGCGGTCTTTCTGAAACATTTGGGCACCTCCAGAACTATCTTGGCGAGTCGCAGCTGCCTGAAAGCATCCCGAGCCCAGAGAACCT
This sequence comes from Prorocentrum cordatum, assembly GCA_963575745.1. Classification (NCBI taxonomy): domain Eukaryota; class Dinophyceae; order Prorocentrales; family Prorocentraceae; genus Prorocentrum; species Prorocentrum cordatum. Next base: position 9,932 of record CAUYUJ010017592.1, read on the forward strand.
GTCTTGGAACCCTTGAGAACCTCAAACTTTTGAACCTCGAATCGCCTCCCTCTGGCGAAGAACGGCGAGAAACCACGGGACCCGGATTGAAAACGTCTAGTCGCCTGAGATTTTCGGGTGGGGCTAGGACGGGTTTGAGCTCGAGACGCTCTGAGAAGGCCGCGGCGCCCGACACGTCCTCCAGAGCCGTCGGATTGCGGGATTCCCTGGCTTATCCCTGTCCGATGTTGTCCCGGTCCTGGCTTCGACTTGCAGCCCGGCCCCTCGGCATCGCTCGGACATTGTCGGACATTGTGTAATTTGTTTGGGATTCTGGCCTCGCGGGCGCGAATCTCGTGTACTTTCATGCGTCCCACGCCCACCCGGGAATTCAGGCAACGCGATTTGGGGGTGGTCAATTGCCGGTTTGGGGCTACCCCCTCGCGCGGACTTCAACCATTTACAGTAGGAAGCAGAAAGCAGGATTGTAACATTGGAGACTTGAAATTGCAACTGGCGCAAGGAGCAGCAACCTAACCCTACAGACTGGTGGCACCACAATGGGGCCGGCGTATCAGAACATGGCTTCAATGTCAGGAAATGAATGATCCCAGCCGTAAGACATTCATTTCCCATACATTCTGAGCGTTTCTTGCGGGTTTCCAGGCAAACATTTGATTCGGTCACGTATAAGTGTGTTTTGGGGCTCTCTTGGAGCCTCTTTCGGCTGTCGGAAAACCGAAGCTCGAGATTGCCATAATCATTACCATATTCTGGGAGCGTCTTCTTGGGCGGTATCGGGTGCCCCCTGGGCCGCCATGAGGCCATCCTGGGTTGTCTTAGGTTCATCTTGTTGGGCCGTCGCGTTGAAGGCGGATTATGTTGGCATAAAGGTTCGTATGGGTTTCTCCGGGTGGCCAGTTGAACGAGCCCAGACCCCATGTGGAATTTTTTGGCAGGGCCAGATTTTGTAAGAAATTCGGCACGCCAAGCATCCCGTCGCACGCAGAAGCGGGCGGCGGATGTAGTGGCATTCGGTCAAATTCGGCCAATCCACCGTGCCTGGGTCGTGGACCAGAGACTGCTTGCACGCATATCAAGGTCTCTTGGAAAGCCTTTTGGTCCGAGGCCCGAAAACCACCACGCCACTAATTTTGGGCCCCAGGGCCCACTGAGGCCCCAGGGGCCCAAGATTGGTGAAGTGACATTGTTTCTCACGTGAGGACCCCGAAATTCATCACTTCACTAAACCGAGCCCAGGACGAAAGTCTGGGGCCGAGTTGCTGCTGTGATGCAACATAGGTCTCGTACTTGGGGTTTCTTGGAAGCCTCTCGGGCGCCTCTTCGAGGGCCTGGGCACCTCTTGGGGGTCTCTGGGGGCGTCTTCGGCACCTCTCTTGGAGGCCTGGAGGCTGTCTCGGGGGACAGCCAGACATCTCACACGCCTTGCCACCCCTGCACGGAGGTCGTTGTATTATGCAATCGATTGGTTGACTGCCTGGAAAGCAGCCGTGCAGCCAAGTCAGGACAACCCCAGACATCCGGCGTCTCGCGATCGGTTGTCCTCCGTTTTCAGCGCCTGGGGGTCCATGCCGGCCCCGGGACCGTTGGAAACAGACTCGGGATGAAGAGGTCGATCGCAGGGAAGGGCTCCAGAGGTCGGGGGCCCGTGGCCCGACCAGATCGGGACGCCAGATTCGGGGGAGCGTAAGACCCGGGTCTGCCAGGACTCGGGTTCGCCATCGTTTTGTTGACGACCGCGCCTCGGATTCTGATCAGGAGGAGTTTCGTGGGATGTCTGCAGCGGGAGGCCTCGTCAAAAGTGCGGGCTCGGCCTCGTCGTTTTTTTGACGACCTCGTCGGGAATTTCCGAGTCCCCTGTACCCAGGTCTTACGTCCCCCTGACATATGTTTGGAAGGATTGAGGTATGCGAGTATGAAGTTGTGCGATGCGTTGTGATGAATTTGGGCTGTGCGGTCTGTTGTCTGTATCCGTCCCTCGGTGGTGTTGCCCGTGTCCGTTCTGTCATGCAGGGTGTCGCGTGTTTGCAGGTGGTTCTCCCATCCTTGGACTCATCATCTCCAACGCGTTCACATGTGCGCGTTTCTGGTACCCCCCTCTTGCGCGGACGTTTCCCATACCCGACGCTAGCGCGCTACATTTCAGCCAAACTTGGTCTACCTTGATAGCGTCACTGCTCTGGCGGTAGTGCACGCAACTGCTCACTTACGTTAACGGTGACCCCAGAAGTTACCATGGTACAGGCTGATTGCCAATGCGTTGTAAAAAAACAGTTGTGTGTGCGTGAGGGCGAGACAGAGAGAGAGAGAGAGAGGCAAAATTGCACACGGGATTTGGCATGGTTTGCACATGAGCGTTTGCTTTCTCTAGTCGTACATTTAATCGCTAGAGGGGCAACATTGTGGGCCAGAGTTCGTTGACCAACGAGCATTCTAACTATAACCATCATATTGCACGTTGTTATCGGACGTGTGCCATGTCTAAATGTATGATTCTGGCTCTGGTCCTCCATCCAGCGCGCCGGCAAGGTGATCGTGGACATTACTTGGATGTGGCTTGTAGGGTTTAGAGGTGCGGTTCCAGGCTTGTCCGTATTGTGGAGAAGGTTTGGGAAAGCCTTTCGGACATGGGAAAATAAGTCGAGAGCTCGCGGAACGCAAATCTGGATATTTCATAGGATACCGTGTCCTTTTGGGGGGCACCTTGGGGGCAGTTCATCAAGTCGAATAAGGCCTTCATAAGAGGGCAAGACATGCCCGAGGGAAGCCGGTACGGTAGGTTCGCGCAGCGTCGGCGTGGCAGCGACCCCGAGCGGTCATTCAAGGTTGAACGTCGCCAGCGGCTTGGAATCGGCCAATATCAAACGATCCGCGTTATCGGAAAGCCGCGACTGTTCACGGTTGAACGATCCACGCGGTGCCCAGCACCGCCGTAGATCGACAATGCATCGACAGTTGATTTGCGTCAGTGGGTATGGCCAGTTGAAGCGGTCTTTCTTTCGCGCCTCTCCCTCGACGACCCCCCCTGGCCCTGGACCCACTGGTGGATGCCTTGGGATCGTTTTATTAGTTTGGACGCACCCGCAGTGGTCTCGACCCAGATCTCGAGCGTTGCACCTGGCGTTTACGACACAGTTCTGGGCAGGTGCCAAGCAGTGTTGCCTTGTTCGATGTCTTCCTGACGCGCGTTTGCCAAATGGCCTCGCCTCTCGGGGTGCATATTATGAGGCTGGTTCTTCTGCCCTTTAATTCTCCCTGACTGAACCAGCGCCCCGGTTGACTGCCAGACTGAGCGGTACGAACGGCGTGCAGAGAACCTCACCGCGTCCGTGGGAATCTCGTGAAGAATGGGGTGGTCCTCAGGTCCGAGGTAGGACGCGAGCTTGCTGCAAGCAGCTTGCTGTCATAGTGGGGAAATGGCGCTGGAAAGTCGTTAACGAACTCGGTCGTGAGCGACACACCCTAGCCACGCTGGAGCGCCTCCGGGAAGCGGCAGTTGCCGAAGGGAGTTGACAAGGGTAGCGCCTGAGGGGAGCGCAGGGAGCTGACAAGGGTCGCCGCCGATCATCACCTGATGCGCACCAGCCCTGTGAAAGACTGGCTGCTGTGAAACATCTGGGAACTGGAGGGGAGCAGGAACATCCAGGAAACATTGAACAATACAGGAAGTCACAGGATCTGTCCCGATTCATTTGTGCCCCCCTGGGATTCTCTCTAAGAGCCTCTGGCAGGAGCGCGGCCTCGTCGAAGAGGGCCGTGCCGGAGCTAGGCCCCTCGTGGCGGGCGGTCGGCGCGATGAAGCGAAAGATGGGGGCGGTTTTTGCAGCGTGGATACAAGAATGACGTCAACCTAATTTTTGGGAGGTCCCCGTGGACTGCTTGGATCGGCGCTGGGCAGGCCTCTGGCATTAGCGCGGCCTCGTCAAAGGTGACCCTACCGGAGCGAGGCCCGTCGCGGCGAAGCTGCCCGTGGGAGAGGCCGTCGACCCTCTCGACGGTCGACGCGATGAACCGTAAGATTGGGGCGGCCCCTTTAGCCCTTTTGACGTATGCGTTGGAGGGAGGCTTTTGCCAGCAAAGAAATCCACGATGACTACGCTGGCTTCATTTCCTACGGGATTGGCCAACTCATGCGGGAAACTCCACGATCCTCGAGCGGGCGCGCATGGAGTGAGGGTCCAGGCTTCAGCTGCCGCGCGGGGAGTGCAGCATGCTGGGGCGGGTACACGTGGAATGGGGGTTCAGGCATCTGTTGCCATGCGGGAGGTGCACCATCGTCGAGCGGGCACGCGTGGAATTGGGGTTCTGGCGTCGCTGCCACGTTGGAAGCGCACCATCCTCGAGTGGGCACGAGGGAAGTGGAATCGGAAATGGAGGGACGGTGCACGCAAGAGTCCGCGTCGAGAAAGAGGGAGCTCATTCTTTCATTTTAAAAATGCCACGCAGACCTCGACATTTTTCCACGCTTCAGCGTGCCGTGGAGCACGATGGCGGATTCGTTCGCCGCCGCCGCCAGCGCCGCCGCCGTCGTCGTCGTCGTCGTCGTCGTCGTCGTCGTCGAAGTCGTCGTCGTCGTCGTCGTCGTCGTCGTCGTCGTCGTCGTCGTCGTCCGCCGACGAGCGCTAATCACTGCGACTCCACGAAGAACAACTTGATGAGAAGGTAACGGACTCGTACTAGAAGCCTTGTACTATGCGGGCCGACTTCCCGTACAATGGCCGAAAGTCCGTCCAATTGGCGCTCTCGCTTCGGCGCGGGCAGCGCACCGCCAGCATCACTTGCACGCCGTGGCCAGTTTAACAGCGAATCGCGAGGATGTCTCAGCAGAAACCGGCTTTCTTGGTTTAGATGGGGGGCTGGACGACATGGGCGAAGTAAACGCACGTTTGACGGAAGTCAAAATCGGAGCGATGTCCCGGCATATTGGGCCAGTTTGATTGCCGCATGCTTCCGTCGAACGCGTGCGGAGCAAGGGTCCGACGGTGATAACGGATCACTGTGCAGGCAGTTGCACGTCTCGTGGAGTATGTTGCGATGTTTATTCCCATGTTTTGCGTCGTGAGTGTTTGTTATCCGTGTCACTCCTCTTCCTCCTCCCTCCTTCTCCATATCACGATCAGAATCATCGCGATGCGACAGGCATAGCACTTGGGCAACACAAGGGGGTGCCGCCAGGGGATAGGTCACTTACCGGTTCGTGCCCAGATTGTGGGGATGTCTCCAGCGGTTCGCTTGCTTCACGTCTGTAGGCGTGTCTTTTTCAGGGCCGCGTGGTTTTCGCGATGTCGCAACAAACGTTGTTGGGCGCCACAATGGGGAGCGGCCACGGGGTGGGACATGTGCCCGTTGGCGCCCAGTATTCGGGGATATCTCACGCGAGACGCTGGCTTTCTGAGGTGGGCGTGCTTTTTTTCAGGGCCGCCACGAAGAAAGCGAATATTTGGATCAGTCCCGGCAGTCGCCGCGGTACTGGGGTGACCGTCGGATCGATTATTTCGTTGTCGATTGGTTTGACGTGTATCGTTCAATTTTTTAGGGCAGCCCAGCGTTGGCAAATTTTGCGCGGCGGTTGCACGACGACGTTGGGCGCACCATAGAACCTTCCATGCCAGCCCATCGATGTCAAGATTTTCGTGGCGGTTGTAAGACGAGCGCGGGCACGGTGGTCGCGCGCATTTGGGTGTTCACATTCGTTATGGTGCTCGCATGTGGTTGGCTAGACTCAAAATTTGTGTAGGTTTTGGAAAAATCTGTGATAAGCCTTGGCTAGGTCGTGGGTGGGCCTTCACTGGGCTTTGGGTAGGCCATCTATCAGCTCTTGAAAGGCCGCCAGGAAGGCCTGAGGCAGGCATTGGATAGGCCGTCGGGCTGACCTTGGGCAGGCCTGGGGGTTCGTGAGCAGGCATTGGGCAGGTGGCATTGGGTTTGCTCCAGGTGGGCCTTGGACGCTCTGGGTCGTCTAGGCCTTGGGTAGGCGCAGAGTGCCTGAGGGGTGTGCCGAAATCGGGCCCATTGAGCCGTCTTGAGAGGTAGCTGTTTCTTATGTCTTGTTTCGCCGATCGGCGCGGGCCCCCGCTCCCCCCTCCCCAAAGACCAGACTTTGGCTGCTTTTAGCGGCTGCTTCAAGCGGGTGGATTAAGCACTGGGGCCCGCCCCCCCACCTCCCCCCCCCGGTGGACACACAAGCTGCTGCTGTGCGTGTGTGCGTTGTTTTCTCGAGGTGTCCCCCTGGAAATAAAAAAACGTAACCAGCTGAAGTGGGATCTTGTGGAATCCTTTTTTGACCTGCGGCCAGCTGTATTTTTCATTGTTGCATGCCGAGTGGAACACGTCCACCGCGTCGACAACGAATATATTTTGTCGCGTTGCATGCCGAGTGGAATTCGTCCACCGCGCCCGCAGCAGCTCCTTTGCCGCGTGGAATGTAATTCCATTGGTCCGCCAAAAGGGGGATGGAAATGTGAGGGATTGAGAGGGCTTGCTGAGAGGATAATGCAGGATTAAGGTCGATTGGCGTTCATGGCATGCATCCGTGGGGACATACAGGGAGGGTGCGACTTGCTGATTGATTGATCATGATTGATGGAAGTCTTTCTGCGCTCGGATGCTGCGAACCCTAGACCGTCGCCACATCTTGCTAGAACCAAAGGAAGCGCGCAGTGCGCGCGTGGTTCTAGTTTTTCATACATCGGAAAGCTACTCCCAGCGGCCCCGGGGCTGCAGCACACCAGGGTCACCCAGAATCACCTAAGGGCCCCCTCCCCTCCCGAGGCCTAGCCTGAGCCTCCCCGGAGCTTCCGCGGAGTCCCTCCGGGACCCCCCAGAGTTTCCACATAAGTCCCAAGGGAGTCCAAGACGGCCCAAGGCACCCCAAGACGGCTCCAAGAGGACCCCCAAGACGGCCCCAAGAGACGAAGACCTTACCATTATTTCAGGAAACCGCATGTGCTCAGCATGTCTTACCAGCGTCCAAGACATCCCGAGAGGCCCCGGAGATCGCCCCAAAGATGGTCCAAGAGGCGGGACTGAGGACTGGCGACGGCGACGACGACGACGACAGCGTCTCACACACGTCGGCCAAGTTTCGCTCTTTGTTGAGATATGTATACTTTACGGTTAAGTCTCTCAGTTTCGCCCGTTGTCAGCATTTTATGGGTGGCGGGTAGCCGATTTGATCGATGCGTTGTTGTAATTTTGAGAGGTGGTTTCCTGTGGAGACTTGGCTGCTGTTCTCGTTGCGTATATTTGTATTGTTGGTTCCTCAGGACTGTGCCGGGAGTGATATACTTGGGCACCCCGCAGAGGGAGGGAGGGCGTAAGAGGGTCGGACACTTGCATGTTGGCGCCCAGATCTGTGGGGACGTCCCCTGCGAACAGATGGCGCTTGGAAGTTAGACATGTGTTTTCAGGCCGTGGCAATCGCGGTGTAGCAGTCATCATCTTGGGGCGCCACAGGGGGAAGGCGCCAAGTGGTACATCACGGGTGCGTTCGGGCGCCCAGATTGTGGGAATATGTCAATTGAAACGTGGGAATATCGGCGCGTCTCTTTTTATGGCCGCGCAGTCGCCGCGACGACGTAGTAGACATACGGTTTGTGCACTACAAAAGGTAGCCGCCAGGGGGCAGGACACTTGCGCGTGAGTGCCCAGATAGTGGGAATATATCACTCGACGCGCTGGTTGTTGAGAGGTAGCCGTGTCTCTGTACAGGGCTGCGTGATAATTGCGATGTGATGGCGAGTGGGGCGCTTACCCATTGGTGCCCAGCTTGTGGGGATGCCTCAGCGGAACTTGGCTTTCATGTTTTGATTGTATTTGTACTTGTTCAGGGTTCCCTGGTCGTCGTGATGTAGCAGGCGTGGCATTTAGGGATCGTAAAGGGGGGGGGGGGGCGCTAGGGGTACATCACGGGCGCTGTCGCGTTCATACTGCGAGGATCTCTCGGTCCACCCAGTTTCTTACATACCCGCTCTGTGTCCGACGCTCGTAGAAAAGGAATAGCAATGACAATTCGCGTGGGTGAGGAGGATCAGGAGAAGGAGGGGGATGCTGATGATGATGATGAGGAGAAGGAGGAACTCACCGATGCATACATGGTGATCTCTCGTGTCGAAGCATTTTTCCTGCCGTCGCCTGTGCAGCAGCTCGCTCTTGAGAGGCTCTACCCACTTACGGTTAGCCTCTGCAGTCCATGCCGTCTGGGTCTCTTCCTCCCCCCTCTCTCCAGCGCCCTCCCGTTCGTTGTTCGAATCCTCCTTCTCCCTCTTGGTTCTCTTTGATTCCTCCGCCTTTTTATGATGCCGCGCAGATTTGGTTGGCCACTTGGGCTTCGGGGCGCGCTGCAGTTAACAACGTGTCGTCCGCCAGGCCTCGTTTGCGGTGGGTTGGTTTGCGCTGCGTCCCACGCGCATCTGTCGTTGCTCCAGTTCGCACTGTGCTGCAGCCGCGCGGTGGCGCGTTGCAGCGCGTTTTTTTATTTTCCCTCCTCGCGCCCTTCCTTCCTGCCCCCCCGCCCCCCCCGCTTTTTGTCGGCGGATGCGCGCGGGATGGCGCCCCCTCTTTTCCTTCCCCCCGCCTCCCCCGCGGCGGCGCCGACGGCGCTCCAATCCCAGCGCGGAGGCGTCCGGGCCAGGTTTCGGCGGCCGGCTGGGCGGGAGGCCTGGCGCTGCACCCTTGCCTGGTGGGGGAGGGTATTTTTGCTGTTTGTCTTCCTGGTTCGTCCGTTCCCTTTACTCCCTTCTCACCGACCCTGCCTTGCCATTCAACGTCGCCGGGAACGCGCGCTGCCCCCTGCTTTGGCGCCAAGGGCGCGAGGAACTCGCGAGCGACGGCGCCGAGACTTTTGGCTGCGTGGTTGGGTTGGTTGGTCGCCTCGGTCTCTGCTCTCGCGTCGGAATCGCCGAAGCGATATGCACGCGCGCGCAAAGAGAGGGCGGGACAGAGAAAGAGCGAGAGAGAGAGAGGGAGGGAAAGAGAGAGAGAGAGAGAAACTAAAGAGAGAGAGAGAGAGAGATCTATAAATAAAGACCAGAACACTAGAAACAGGGGGAGAATGAGAGAGAGAGAGAGATGGACAGAAGGCGAGCGAGAGAGAGAGAGAGGGGAGCAAGAGAAAGAGCGAGAGATAACAACCTAATGAGAGGGACAAAACAACGAGAGAGAGAGAGAGAGGAGAGGATATAGATGTAGACATATACATATATATGAAAGAGCGTGTTCTACCGCTGCTGGCGAAAAACCGGGGGGGGTCACTACCGGTTCGAACCCCTCCCCCCCCCCCCCCCTCCGGAAAACCGGGGGGTGTCACTACCGGTTCGAACCCCTCCCCCCCCCCCCAGCTCATCATGAAAAGGGGGGGGGGTCACTACCGGTTCGAACCCCCCCCCCCCCCTCGAAAACCGAGTGGGGGTGCGGACAGTGGTGGGGACGGTGTTGGTGGGGACAGTGGTGAGGGGACAGCGGGACAGTGGTGGGGACAGTGGGGACAGTGGGACAGTGGTGGGGACGGTAGTGGTGGGGACAGTGGTGGGGACAATGGTGGGAACAGGGGGGACAGTGGACAGTGGTGGGAACGGTGGTGGTGGGGACAGTGGTGTGGGGACAGTGGGAATGAGGTGGAAACACTGGGACAGTGGAGGGTACAATGGTGGTGGGGACACTGGTAAAGGCGGTGGCGAGGACGGCGGTGGGACAATGGGACAGAGGTACAGTGGGGACAGTGGTGGGGACAGTGGGGACAGTGGTGGAAACAGTGGGACAGCTCAGTGGGACAGCGGAGGAGTCAGTGGGACAGTGGGGACAATGGGGATAGGCAGTGGCTGGGTCCGTGGAGACAGTGGGGAGAGTGGAACCGTGGTGGGAACAGTTGTGGGAACAGTGGGGACAGTGCGACAGTGGTGGGGCATTGGTGGGGACAATAGGGACGGTGGTGGAACCAGTGGGGACAGTGGTGGTGAGGACAGTGGTGCTGGGAACAACAGTGGGGGATGTGATGCGAGCGGTGGTAGGGACCGGGAGTCGTTTGCTGGCGGTGCGTGGGGAGGGGGGTCGAACCGGTAGTGACCCCCCTCCGGTTTTCGAGGGGGGGGGGGGGGGGGTTCCAACTGGTAGTGACCCCCCCGGTTTTCCGGGTCCGGAGGGGGGGGGAGGGGGGGGGGGGTTCGAACCGGTAGTGGCCCCCCCGGTTTTCGAGGAAAGGGGGGGGGGGGGGGGGGAGGGGTTTAGGGGAGGGGGGGGGGTTTTTGCCGGGAGGGAGACGGGGGGGGGGGGGTTCCGGCAGGGGGGAGGGATTTTCGGAGGCGGGGGGGGGGGGGGGCGGGCTCCGGAGGAAAAGGTTGGCAATTTTCCACAGTAAAGCGGCGGTGGATCACGCTCTCTCTCTCTCTCTCTCTCTCTCCTCTCATATATAATGGAATACATACAGAAGATATAGGTATCGAGGGAGAGAGAAAAAGAGAGAGCGAGATAACCAAGAAACAAAGAGAGAGAGAGAGAGAGAGAGAGAACACACAAAAAGAGAGAGTGATATACACTGATCATAGCGAGAGAGAGATGGGGGGGGGGAAGAGAGAGAGAGAGAGAGAGAGAGAGAGAGAGAGAGAGAAAGAGAAAGAGAGAGAGAGAACAAAAAAGAGAGAAATAAAGACAGAGAGAGAGAGAGAAGGAGAAAGGGGGGAGAACAAGAGAGATCGAAAGAGGCCGAGAGAAAGATATATAGAGAGAGAAAGATAGAGAGAGAGAGAGAGAAAGAGAGAGAAAGAGAGAGAGAGAGAGAGAGACCCGCCCCCCTGCGACGGCGACGCTTGAACTCGTCGCTTGCCCCGCACGCCCGAAAGATTCTGACCGAAGTTCCTGGCGATCCTTCCCAGGTCTCTCCGCGCCCTCTCTCGTGGGTGCGCGAGTTCGCGCGCGCTGCTAAATTCGCGCACGCGCGCGCAATGCGCGCGCGCCCCCGTTGCAAATCCGGCGCGAACCTACGCGTCAATAGACGCAGTTGCGGCTGTTAACCTATCGGAGTAGATTCGCGCGCCCGGAGACCCCCGAGGGGTCGGCGGACTCGTCTCGATGATGGCGTCGCGGCGCAGGGCCTTTTAGTTTGGCGGCAGTTTCGCGGGTGCGAGGCGCTTGCTCTTGAACGCTCGACATCGCCTATTACGCGGCGCGTTTGCTCTGCGACTGCACCCCCAGCGCCCGCGCCGCCGCCGATGGAAGCGCCGCCCCGTCGCTGGGCGAGGCTTCTGCTCGGGGCGGCAACGACGCAAAAAAAAGAGGGGGGGGGATCACTGGTAAATGTCCTCATGTTCGCCCCCCCTGCCGTCTTCTCCTGTTCTGGCGCGCCGATCCCCCGGGGCGCCCATGGGCCGGGGGCCCCGCCCGTGTAGTTGCGCCCGTTCGGAAGGGAGTGAGCGTTGGAGCGGTCGCGTCACGGCGCGGCGTTTTGCCGGTATTTTGGAGCTTCGCGCGCTAGCAGGCGGGCGGCGAACCCGTTCGTGGAAATTTGTCCCAAGCCAATCAGGGGCAGCCAATCGGCCCGCCGCTTGCCCGCGCCGCAGCGCAGTCGTGCAAGGAGGGGCCCGTCGGCAGTCGACCGAAATGCCCATCGAGGGCGTCGCAGAAGCTCTCCCAACCAGCTGCTCTTCTAGGACAGCAGCGGCCTGATCATCCACTAGCTCAGCACGATATTTGGCCCGAGGAGTTAGGGGGGAGTTAGGCGGCCCCGTCGGGCGTTGAATTGGGCAGCGAAGTTGCATGAAAAAGGCCCCCTACGCGCCCGCAGGCATCGCCTCCCAGATCACCATGCACAAGTCGAATCCTGACCGGGGGCCCTCAAAGATTTGGGCGCGCAATTTCCAATCGATTTGGGGAAAGCTCATCGTCGACACTCGCATGCCAAAGTCCGGCGCGGATCGCAGGGGCGATCGCGCCGACAACGAAGCCCGGGCGGCGCCGCCGCGCCCCCCGCGCGCAGCGCGCGTCGCACTCGGCGGATGGAGACGCCGAGGGCGGCCGCGAGCTGAGCGAGATGCGGTTGGCTCGCTGACTCCGAGGCGCAGCGCGCGTCAGTTAAGGGTTGCAGAAAGCTCAACAAGGCATTGAAAGTTGGCAAATCGACGCTGGCTTGACATCAGATCGCGCAGGTGGGCGGCGCCGCCGAAGCCAGGGCCGAAACCGCAGGCGAGGCCAGCAAGGCCAAGGGCCGGCCAGGCCAAGGCCGGGAAAAGCAATGCCATGCCCAAGGGCGCATCCAGCGCGAACGTCAAGAACGGGAGCGCGGCGAAGTCGGACAGGGGGGAGTGCATCAGCGAGATGCATTGCGGGGCTTGGGCGGCTGAAAAGCGCCGCTTAGCGTTGCTGGGCCACGACGAACAGCGAGCTCGCCGTGGAGATGGCGTCGGAGGGGGGCAGGGCGAAGACCGATGAGCCACGGGCTCAGCGGGCTGCGGGCTCAGGGCGAAGACCGCTGAGCTCCGGCGCGCGCAGGCGCTCGCGTCGGGCGCGGGCCCGACGCGCCCGCTGCAACAGAACAAATGCATCATCAACGTCATTGTCCACGTCGTCAGCATGGGCGCCGGGGTGGGGCATCGCTAAGTGTAGGAGCACGCGGAAAGAGGAGGGGAGAAAGGGGACGGGCGAGGGCGGGGGGGCTCGGGAGGGGCGGGCGGCGAACGCAGCGGAGGCGACGCGGCCATCATGACCGTCGTCGTCGTCGTCGTCGTCGACATTGTCACCATCGGCGCCATTATGATTAAGTTCGTGCTCGGCATCGCGATCCTTGCCGTCATCGTCGGCGCTGCTAAGTATCATTGTTGCTGGCGCCGCCGTCATCGCGACCGTCGTCATCGTCGTCCTGACCGCGGTTGCCGTCGCCTTCATAAGCAGATTGGTCAGCATGCGCCCTCGAAAAGTTCCTTCGAGCACGCGTCTACCAACCTCTCCTTCCGCGTGCGTCCATGCGTTCCCTCCACCTTGCGCTCGCCTCGACCGCGCCTGGGTTGTGAGCATGGGGCCTCTTGGATATCACGCGGGATCTCGCGCGGAGACTCTCGAGGGCCTCCCGGTGGCTGGTTTGAGGCCTCGCGCCCCCCCCCCCCCCAGTTGACCGTCGCCGCCCTGGTTCTAGCGCTTCTCGGTTTAGCAGGTGGACTTCAACATCGGCGGCTCCTGCGCGCTGACTCAGTACTGGGGGGCACTCGAAAACGCGCGTAAGGTCGCGGCAGCGCGGGCCGCGTGGCCCACCCAGATCGATGTTGGAACGCGTCGTGGCTTTGGTTGGTGGCATCGAAGGCATCGCATTCGAGCTTGCAGAGCTCCTGTCCTTGATTGGGAGCTTGACGGGGGCCGACGGCCATCCCGGGCGGGGCCGCGAATCCGCGGGAGTCATCGCTGGGGCGCGCGCAGCGTTCGAGGGGCACCAGGAGACCAGCGAGCTACGCGTCAGCGGCCTGCGCGGGCCGGGCAAGCCCCCGCCGAAGCGTTCTGCGAGCGACCCCGAGCCACCGCAGCCGCCCGAGGTGAACGCGCAGCATGGCGACCAGCAGGTCCCGGGCGAGGGGGGGGTCGCGGAGGCGAAATGATGCGCGCGCGTGCATCTCCACATCTCGAGCATCGCCTGTCCCTTCCAATCTTCGCTAGCTTCAGTTTTAGCTCAGTTCTGTTGGCGTCTCGGCTTGCTGCCCGCTGCGCGCTGCGGCAGCGCCTGCGACGCGCCCCCGCCGTCCGCTGCAATAAACAAACGTCGTCATCGCCGTCGCCCTGTCGGACGTCCTCATATCTCCCATCGTGAACCGTCGTCGCCGTCGCCTGAACGGTCGCAGTCGATTTTGGGGGAGCGGGCAACGACGCCCCCGGACGACGGCCTCGCGCATGTTTTCGCCCCACAGGTACTTCAGAGAAACAGCCGCGCCTCGCCTTTTTTAATTGTTTGCCGGCTTCGTCGCCAGCGCTGCCGTCCGTGCCATTGCCGCTATCACAACCGTCGACGCCATTGTTGGCATCTGTCAGGCGTCGCGGTGCCCCAGGGGGGCTGCTGGGATATCTCTAATGCAGGGTGGCCTCGTGGTGTCTGTTGAGAGCTTCTCCAGGGCCTCTTTAGCCTGTGCGGCATCTCCTGGATCTTGTGGAGGCCTCTTGAGCCGTTGGTGACTCCTGCCGCCCTTCCACTCGTCGTCAGTCTCTCTCTCTCTCTCTCTCTCTCTCTCTCTCTCTCTCTCTCTCTCTCTCTCTTCTCTTCTCTCTCTCTCTCTCTCTCTCTCTCTCTCTCTCTCTCTCTCTCTCTCTCTCTCTCTCTCTCTCTATATATATATATATATATATATTTCTCCCTCTTTCCTCTATCGCCCCCCCCTTGCCTTCGCCGTTCGCCTCCGCGGGGGTGGGCGGATTTCTTGCAGAAGACAAGAAAACAGACAGCGCCCATCTCATTCGGCGAGGTTCGGTCGGCGCGAATCCGAAACAAAAAAATGAGATCAATGGGGCAACCGGAGAACGAACTCTGTCAGACCAGCATCGCCTAGCGCGCCTGGCAAAAACACCAAATCGACGTCGCCAAACGCCCTCGGATTCTGCCAATCTCTGTCGCCGGGGGGGGGGCCGGGAAAAAACGGGGGCAGCGAATTTTTCATGCGAAGAAAAACCACGTCCGATCCTGCATCGGGGCATTCGGCGGCTCGAGAGGCGCTCGGGCTCCACTCGTCAGGGCTAGGTCTCCAACGCGGGCGCCATGGCCCCGAAGAAGAAGGCCGCGGCTGAACGACCCAAGTTCGAGGTCTTTCGGTTCTGACCCGGGCGCGGCAAGAGCTCGTCGCAAACGGGCGAGGAGGGGGGGGTGGAACGCGAACGACCCAGCACCCCGCACTCGCACAGCGGCACTGGCGCCCAGACCGCCCACGACAGCCTCGGACACCCCGGGAAGAACAAGCCCTCGCTGACTTGGTCCGCTGACGAGGCGGAGAAGGCCGGAGGGATAACCAAAGCTCAGCGCGATGCCTTCGCCCCGGGCCCGCGCCGCGATTGCCGGCGATCACGAGTGGCCCTCGAAAGAGCCGAAAGAGATATTATACACGCGCGTTGGCTCTGTCAAGGGCCGGGTCAAGATCGACAATTTGGCGCTCGAGACGCGGCCCGACCGCGCCGCGGGCAACCGCGGGCAACCCCGCGCCGAATCCAAATTCTTGACGCTTCGCGTATCCCCGCCAGCCCATCCAAAAACGATGCCCAGGCGAATTGCGGTGATCAGGGAGGCGAGGGAGCATACAGAGCAGCAAAGGGCTGGGGGACCCGTCTTACCCAAGAGGGCGAGGATGGGGGAGGGGTCGGAGGAGGAGGAGGAGGAGGAGGAGGAGGAGGGGGAGGGGGGGCAGCAGGTGGGACAAGTGGGAGGAGGGAGGAGGGAGGAGGGGGAATAGGCGGATGATGAGGAGGAGGGGGAGGAGGAGGAGGAGGAGGAAGATGAGGAGGGGGAGGAAGCGAAGAGGAAAGGAGGAGGAGGAGGAGGAGGAGGAGGAGGCTGATCAAAGCGGATGAGAAGGAGGAGGAGTAGGCCGACAAGGAGGAGGAGGAGGATAAGAAAGATGAGAAGGAACAAGAACAATGACGTGCACAGGAGCCTCCCAGGATGTCCCTTGGAAGTTGTTTTGGAGTCCTCTTGGAGCGCGCTGGGGATTCTTGGATGCCTCGGGGATCCTCTTGAGGCCTCTTGGGGGTCTAGGGGGCCTCTTCAGGGCCTCTTGGGGACCTCTTGGGGCTTCCTGGGCGCCTCTTGAGGCCCTCTTGGGGCGCTCTTGGGAGCCTTGGGAGCGCTCTTGGGGTCATCTTGCAGGTGGTCGATCAAAGGAAGGGGGTCCCCCAATTAGCGCCCCCCCTCGGGGGCCTATACAATCGGCCAAAACCTCCGTAAAACCGATGAGTTTGGCTTCCTCGCCGCGGCCGTCTTGGGCGCTCCAACTGCCAGCGAAACCCCCCGCCCAGGTCCAGGGGGGGGGGGGGGGTTGGGAGGGGGGCAAACCCCTCGCCGAAGGAGAAGAAGGGGAGATGGAAGAGGAAATCCCGGAACCACCTACGCCCAGAGGGCCGGCGGGATTCCCATCGGGGGGGGGGGGGGCGCATGCGAGACCGATGACAAGGGCGAGAGTCCGACCTGCGGTTCGAAGGTCACCGACGAGGCGCAGGCGACGGAGATCTTCGACCATTTCGACCGCATCGCTGAACGCATCGCAGGTGCAACTCCGAGTGGTTCCCAAGAACCGGCACTTGACGAGGGCAAGATCGACGCGATGAGTTCAGCAGGCGTCGGAAGACGCTGGATCTGTTCAAGGGAACCAGGGGAAGTGCTAGCGTTCGACCAATGAGGTGCTGACGGAGCTCGAACGCTTCTGTGCGCGAGTGCGCGCAGGAGCTCATTCACATGGCGTCAGCAAATTATAAGATGATGGAGGATCTCCTGAACCACAATATCGCGCGCTGGCCGCGGCGCAGAAACTGCGCCCCATCTTCGCGGAGTTCAACGCCGTCGGCAAATCGAGCTCGAAAGCCAACCCGGCGTCTAGCCAGCCCAAGATGGGCAACCAGCAGGCAATCTTCACAGGCGAGCGGTGAAGAAGAGCGCCGCTTCAGAGTGAGCAACGGCCGCGCGGTGCGCCAGAGGTCTTGGCCAGGTACTCCCGACGCCAGCGCGCGTCGAGCAGCCGAGCGCTTCGCCACTAGAGAAAACGTCGGCATCCATAGCGCCCCAGTCAAACCGCATGGAAAGGATGGGCAATCTTCTCCGGGGCACCGTTGCACCCTTGCCTCTTCGGTCCATGCTTGGCCACTCTCGGCCGCGCCCCGCTCGGGCAGCTTCGACGTGGGCGCCCAGCGCCCGCGCGTAGGTCTTGCGCATCGACTGCGCCATCAGTCGCGCCATCGCTAGCACCGCGAACGACAACGCCACTACATGAGAGCGCCACCGTTGCCGGCACAACCAGCACATGCGATCGTCGACATCACCAATAGCATCAGTGGCATCGCCATTATTAACCGACTGCTCGGCTGGGTCTGGGACCCAGAGGCCAGCGGTCGACGTTTAGGCGGGAACCGTGACCCACATCGACGCCATCAGCATCACGATCATCATCAGCACCATTCCCCATCCATCCCCCCCCCCCCCCATTCCCATTCATTCCCTCCTTGCATGGCTGTTGCGGCGGAAGTGCGATCGCACTTGGGAAATTGCTACTTGCGGTCTCTGCTATATTCATATATTCCTGTTTCTCGTACTCGATGCATGTGCTTTCGCCGAGCGGGTTGCAGGCGGCGCCTTGCAGCGGCGATCGCCACTGCCCAGCAATCGTCTACCTATTCGGGGATTTCTGCTGGTTGCTTGAAACAGAGAGCTCGTTCGGCCCACAATGTCACCGCCTCGGGATGGCGCAGCTTCACACCCCTTAGCTCTGCCATCAAGAGAGACCAGGGAGTGGGCGAGATCCAGGCGAACGTCGCGCAACAAACCCGCGTCGAGGCCGCAGCGCGAGGCGCGGCAAAAGGCGGGGCAGGCCCGCTCGCACATCAGACGTTCGGAACGCAGCTCGCGACA
>CAUYUJ010017592.1:32500-53279 GCA_963575745.1 Prorocentrum cordatum
TCCCACACGGCGCCTGCGCGAAGCGTGACGTGACCGACCCCCTCCCCCCTCCCCCCCGGTCATGCCCGTTATCGTCAGGGTCTGGCGCAGCCACGAGGGGGGTGAGATGATTTGGAGGGCGACATTTCGCGGCGGGGGCCATGATACCTCTCCAGATTTCATGGGGCACCCCTTTCCTTGAACACCCTCGACAGGGGATAAAAGACTGTCTCCGGCAGCCCGGAGGTCCGCCAGAGCAGCGCTCGGGAAGGCGGGGGGCAGGAGGAGCTCGCGCGGGTGGGGCGCGAATCGGGCGAGGCCGCGCCCGCTGCTCCTGCCTCGCGGCTGCGTGCTTTGAGCGCGGCCACTCAACACGTCGTGGGCCTCTGGAGGGGCGGCCCCAAAAACGTGGAGACCATGTCCTTGAGATGCTCGTTTTGGGGACCTTGGGGACCACTTGACGGATCTGCTCGCCTCCAGTTCGACTCCAGTCCGATTCCAGTTCGGCCCTCGCTCGATTCAAGGTCGGTTCAAGTTCGAAACAAGTTTGACTCCATCTATTTTCATGCTCGACTCAAGTCGACGGACGTTCGACGCATGAGTGGAGTGAGTGGCTCCTGGAAGCTCCCCAGAACAAGCATTTAGATTTCCCAGAGATCCGAAGGCTCCGAAAACGTTGGAGCGGCCTGCCGGTGTTGGTAACTTCTTGGCCTCGAGAGGCCTTCATCGGGCCGAGGGACCGTCAGAAAACGACTCGGGGCATCACACATTGCCCTACAGGGAAGTTCTCTAGACCTCCGGGGTCCACAGAAGCGCCGGATGTCCGGATTTTTCCTTCGGCGATGCGGGCGTGACCACGGGGATAGGGGGGGAGAACGTCACGATTCGCGCGGACGCCGTCTGGGATGGCTTGGGGATTGTCAATTCCCAGGTTGCGTCGGCGCGCATTGTAACGTTACCTGGGGTGGAGGGGGTGTGGCGGGGCTGGGAGCGTGCGTGATCGCGTATCATACAAAAGAGTAGGTTCATGTTGACCCGAAGTCGCCATCCAGAGATTTGGGTCGTCCTCCGATGGGAGCACATGCGAGAAGGGAGCTGGGCTGAGCGGTGAGAAAAAATAGGCTGAGGCATGAGTTCGCGCCCCGCAGCGTTTGGGCGCAAATTCGCACTTGTCATTTGCAGAACGGCTTCTGGCGGGCTCATCTGTTGGGCGGTCGGTCGAGCCGTCGGCGATCGCCGACTCAGTTTTTCTACGGTGCGTCTGTGGCGCGGATGCGCTTTGCGGACGCCACCGTGACTCGTTTCAGAATTCTGGACGCTTTGCGCAACCCCACCAGCCCACCCAGAAACGATGCCCAGACGAGTTGCCCCGATCAGGGATGTGGAGTAAAATGCAGTGGAATAAAAGGCTTGGGTAAGACGTCGTACCCCAAGAGGGGGAGGATGCAGGACGAATCGAAGGAGAAGCAAGAGGAGGAGGAGGAGGAGGAGGAGGAGGAGGAGGAGGAGGAGGAGAAAAAGGGGAGGAGGAGGAGGATAATGGGGAGGAGGAGAAGGGGAGGAGGATGGGGAGGAGCAGGAGGAGGAGGAGGAAGAGGAGGAGGAGGTCCGTAGCCTTTTTGGCTCAAGCCCGTAGTGTTTCACTCAGGACGAGGAGCTTTTTGGCAGGGGGAGAAGCGGCCCCATTTGCTTTCACACAACCCGTAACCGAACGTCGTTCGGCCCGCCCCTCTTCTAATTATTACCCCAGGCCATCATCGATGCTTTGTTCTGGGTGCTCGTCTGCCGTTAAGGAGATGGCACAGAGGTATCGGCAATATTGGGTGTGCAAGTCTTGTGCTAAACATTGTGGGAAACCTCTTGTGAAACTTCGCGTCGAATACGCACTGTCGAAGATGTCGCCTCCACAGGGGATCGTGTTTCTTTCGGAATCGTTAGGTTGACCGTGTTCCCTCGGTCTCGTTCGTTCCTCGGGGTAAAAGAGTTGCTGGCGAAGCAGAACGTACCAAGGCCCGCCTGGCCGTCGTCTCCCAAGAGTTCGTTGGCTTAGAGAAGCTTGGTAACGCATCGTCCTCCGGCTACAGTCGTTTGTGCATCCGAGCCGCTCGGGAGGAAAAGGGAAGACTCCAGAAGGCCCTGCAGGACAGTAAGCCGCCAGCAGTGCAGATGCAGGTGCTGTCACGTCGAATCATCCAGGCGCCGCAGGTGAAGGCGCAGAAGGAAAGGACATGGAATAATATTGCATAGAAGCTCGAGAAGATGCGGCAGCAGGTGGAGAAGGACAAGGCCGCGATGGACGAGGCGGCCCAGCATGTCATCGCGTTGCATGCGGAGCTGTTCGAACTGAAGAAGCGTAGCCGACCCGCGCAAGGAGATGGAGCTGAAGGCGGTACGCAGACGGCCGTCACTCCCGAGCTAGCAGTTGATGTGGGAGCTCTGGGCGCTCTGCTGGCTGAACTTGGTGCCGGTAAAGAGTTGGGTGTCAAGTTGGCTCAGTCGGTCAAGACAAGGGCCAGAGAGTTCTTCACATTCAGGCAGGCGGCAGTCGTTGAGGCGATCTCCGCGGCTGCCGAAGATGAGGGGGAAGACCCTGCATGCGACGTGGACGGCATGGATCTGGAGCAGATTCGCAAGGACATCGCAGAGGTTTGCAAGCCTGCCAATATCCCAGATGAGGATGAAGTCAAGTGGAGGGAGTTGGGATAGAAACTTCGTGCGAATGGTGTCCGTCCTCGCTCTGCTGTTGGCCCCTACTAACGCGATGGCGGTTGCTCAAGAGGGCCAACGATGCCCACGCGGTACAATTTGCAGGATTGAAAAATGGAAGTTGTGGAATATTTCTGGCACCATTCCAACGGCTGTGCCTGTGTTATCAGTGAGGCCTGAATGGATTGAGGAGTTCCGACCAGACATTGATTAGGAATATGGCACTCCTCGCACGGCCTGGGATGCGCAGTCCCCAGGGGCGAGGACAAGTGCAGCGACTGGTGGCAGTTCTGGCTCTGAGTATATTACTCCTCGCATGGCCTGGGAGGTGCATTCCCCAGGGGCGTGGACATGTGCAGCGACTGGTGGAAGTTCAGCATCAGGGGGGTTGCCGGCTTCGGGGGCCGCGTCTGGAGCTACGAGTCCACCAGATTCGGGGATGGCTGGCGATGCCCAGCTGCTCCAGGTTGTGATATTGATAGTCCGAGACCTCGAGAAGAATGAATGCTACGAGGACGAGGACAACGATGGCAATCACAGGCAGCAGGGACATAGAGACCGCGACCAGGTACAAGTGATACCAGTGCTGCCGACATTATCACACTCGAGAGTGCAGGAGTCGTTAGAGGCATGGTCGTTGGACCCTATCCCCTGGCCCTCGGTCGTCTTGCCCCAAGAACTCCATGCGGGCGAGGATCGCACCCCCGATCTTCAGAAACAGGAGAAGGATTATGGTTATCACGAACTTTGGTGCCCGCTGGAGGGCGGCAGCGGATGCTCGGCGATTCTGTGCAAGACCAGCGTCGCCATCGCGACGCCGCCCCTGCATGAGAGTTGGAAATTGGAAGCTGGGCGGATCATGGCTGCCCGCGTATTCTGGGGGCCAAAGGGCGGCGTCGCGTGCGTCGCTGCGCATCTGGCGAGCGCGGCTGGCGTGAATGACGAGAACGTGAGATTGCTGGAGATCCTGGGAGAGTGTCTCACCAAGCTCAAACATGCGTGGGTACGATTGGGTAGTGGGCGGAGACATCAACATCACCAGGACCGCGCTGGCCGTTAAGGGCACTGCTTGGATTGGAAGGGTAACCGGATCATTCTTCACGCCGAATGCAACGACGCGCAGACAGCCTGACTGGAAGGAATCCACGATAGACTATTTCTTGGTTTGCGAGAGCGTTGGCGGCTTGGTTGCTACACTTGTGGTGGATGTGGCCCCCCCTTATTCGCGCGCGTCGGCCAGCGGCGCCCCCGTTCTTTGAAAAGGAAGGTCAAGCCGAATTGGTCGTGATAGGCGAGCCGCGCGGGCTCCCTGTTCGGCCCTGCCCGGCGGCGCGCGTCGGGCGGCGTGCTGGGCAAGGGCGAAACAAATTATTGAGTCTGCAACAGGCGCAGATGCGCCGGCATGGGCTTGGGACCAGGCGCTCGTTACTACGGGCCAAGAGTTGATGGATGGATACGACATATTGGGTGCCGAGCGTCTGGCGCATGCCACTAGGCTGGGGCCAGCCAGGGCTAGGCCGATCAAAGTGGGATGGATCCCGCGTGCTAAGAGGCGAAGATTGGGGCCGGAGTTGTAGTCTTGTTTGGCGGCGTCGGGATGGGCGAAGCACCTGCTGGCGACGAGGGCGACGGCGCAAAATGTTGCAGCAGCTGCGAGTGGCAAACGCAGTATGCGAGTTGTCGAATGATCAGCGCAGACCTTCGTGGATAGTTGGATCGAGCTGCAGCTGTTTTTGTTAGAGAGTTCGTCGACGCAGAGGCGCGCTGAAGTACCTCGACGAGTGGGTAGTCAAGTTCGCTACGATGGGTCCCGGGACATGGTTGGTCGGCACCTCCACGGAGGGCGCCTGCGAGATCGTGGAAAAAGGCCGACGCCCTGCACCAGGGGCAGGTGCAGGAAGGCTCTGAAGGATGGAAGCAGCGAGCGCAGGACCTCTTCCAAAAAGGCGCTGGAAAGGGCACACCGCTACACAAAAGTGCAAGCGGCGCAAGAATGGCTGGAACATCGAAGCCCTGATGATGAAACGCCGACCCCAAGACTGGTTGCGGAGGAGGCCATGGGCCCATAGGAGCAGATCTGGAACCGACATCAGTGAAAGCCCATGGCAGTGCCTGGAGATGTACGCAGCTGGCCATAGTTAGCGTAGGTGTTTGTGCGTATGATGGTTGTCGCGAATTCGGCCTTTCCTCATCGCGCGGCGGTTGGGCAAACTCGCATAGTGCCGAAGATCCTATTGGAGTTGTCTTTCGTGGGATTGCGCGCTACGGCGAGACTCTTCACGGACTGCGAACAGTTGCTTGCGTGGCGATCCGCAAGAATCTGGAACATCACGGTTCGCTGACCAAAACTTGGAGGAGGAGATGTTGTTTTATCGTAATGATGAATACCCTGGTGCGAACATGGAGACGCGTGCCATCGGATATATCCAAGACTTGGTTGGTGAGCAACCCACCGGCAGATCGTCGGGGGCACGGCGACGGCAGATGTTCGACAGACTGCGCATGTGATCGCAGTCTCCAGGCGGAGTTGGCGATGGAACTGGGGGAATCGAGTGTCGCGGACATGTCAGACGCGTGCAAATGCTATGAGATGGTCAAGGGCGACATGCTCTTCCTGGAGGCCAGGGAGCCCAATTGCAATGTGGGGCTGCTCTGGGTGTTGCTACAGGTGTATCAGATTTAGCGATGCGTGGAAGCGTTTGGCTCGCTGAGTAGAACGGTCACCACGGCGCGGGGTATATTGGCTGGGTGCATGCATGCGATTATTCCCTTGCGTGCTCTTCTCTGCTGGGAGAACTACGAGGGCCATCTATTGCACCGCGAGGGTTGGCAGATGGCCCGACGGCGCAGTGAGCGAACGCAGCCGGGAAGGTGGCGTCGAGATCTGGAACGCGGTGGAGGTTTTCAAATGGAAGGTACGCGAGCTGGGCCTGATTGTTGAGATGGGCAAGTCAAGTTTTGCGCCCCCCCCCCACCTCATCAGGTTGCCAGGAAGTGCAAAGGCCAAACAGGACAATTGGGCATCGAGCATTTACAATTTTTAATTGGAATCGCAGTCTTGGCCATGAATTGTGCGGCGGTGAGCGCGCGGGGACGCAGCTGAAGATCAGTGTGCAGGGCACGCTGGCCAGAACAACAAAACTCGGTCCCTGCGACTTCGCGGTGGCGGTTGGCGACAGAATCGCTGCCCCCTGCGACGCAGGGGCGTTGCCGGGGGCGGCCCATGGAGCGGGGGTTTCAGGAGTGGGGGGTCAGCATCTGCAGCAGTTACGGAGGTTTGTTGGCAATATGGCAGGTGCTAGGATGCAGGGGGCTTCGCTGACAGCGTATTTGGCTGCGCAAACAAAAAAAGATCAGCGACTACGGTCCGATCTTCGCGGCCACGGTTGAAATGGTGACGCGATACGCTGGGTCGATATTGGATCAGAGATGCTCGTTGGGTGAACTTGGGAGGGCCTGGCAAGCTATGTATGCTCGATTTAGAGAACGGCCAGGAGGTACCACTACATGGTCCATGGCAACGGGCCAGTCGCTGGTGCTTGGTGCAGTCTAAATCGGCCTGGCTGGAACATGCGGTCTTCGACGGTATTGCAGACAGATGCGGTGGGCACGATATTATTGCTTGCTACGTGCCCGCATGAAGTGGAGAGGCTACTTCGAGAAGGACTTGGACGATGGCAGCGCAAGAAGATATTTTGCCACCACAACGTCGGCACCAGCATTGGCACGCCTCTATGGCGCAGGGCCATGAGGGCCATTGTGGCAGGGCCCACGGCGGCGATTGGCAAGTCTAGCCAGGCTGGTTGTATTCGGGCGCTGTGGAGTGGCACGCCGTGGACGCAGTCACAGAAATATCGCTTGAGCATTGCTCGAGGAGAATCTTGTCGCGTGTGTCAGGAGCGACTTGATGCGCCAGGACATCGCTTTCACGCGTGGAGCTGCCTGGGAAGCTGCTAGAAGTGCAGAAGTGGCTCGAGGGCAAAGGGTGCCAGAATGGACAGGGCAAGTCTGACCACGAGACGCTGGAGCTATCCCTACGCTACCGCCGCCTACTCGCCCCCTGCTAATCAAGCGCACGTCTCCCCCTGAGGCGACTGGGCGTCCTGCGCGCCAGGATAGTTGGGTGCGATCTTTTCTGATGGGTATGGGCACGGGTCCTCGGTTCTTGAATTGCGCAGATGCGGCTGGCCAGCGACGCAAGTATTGGAACAAGGTTTGCCGCTGAGGGCAGCGCGCGGGCCGCTCCTAGAGACGCGACGGACAACTAGTAGAGCTGAAATACATGTTGTCTATCAATGGTTGAAGCCGTTCCCGCGCGTGAGATTGGCAGTGCCTTTGGTTGGTCTAGCGCGAGAAGCGAACAGTTAGGCGGCGCAGCTGGTGGCCTCAGCGGGTAAGCATGCTCATAGCTGGGGGGAAGTATTCGGTGCGGCGAAGGAGCCCCCCCCCCTGCAGTTGCCTGGGCGCCAGCGCGCGAGGACGTCGACGGGCGCCTGCAAATGGATTTGCATCCGTTATGGTGGCATGCATGGCAATTGGTGGGCATATTTCTTCGCAGAGGAAGGGGCGCCCATGCGCAGAGCGTCGAGAGTCTTAGCGGACATCTACCAGGCGGAGTTGAGGCACCGCCAGAAGGTCAACCAGCATTCCCCACGTGCTATGGAATACTTGGCAATGGGAGGTGCTTGGAAGGGCCCCGATCTACGACCGAAGCCGCGGAAGGTTGGGGCGCCAGCGCAGCTGGCCACACAGGGGCATCGATTCGTGGAGTTCAAGGACGGCCGCGCGCGACGCGCGCGACGCGGCAAGGGCGCGAAAGGACAGACGGCGAAGGCCAACCTGCAGGCAACAACTTGCGCGCCGTCGAAGCTCGGGCGCTTCCAGTGTCAAGCCCTGGTCGCTTAAGTTGGTAAATCGGAGGTCCCTACTAGGCGGTTCGAGGCAGTGGCCCATGCGACGCTGGGGGCTGATCGAGTGTCGGGGGTTAGGCCTACGATTGTGGAGGACATGTTCGAGGAGAAGAGCTCGCACTGTCTTTTCAAAGCTGGTCCGTGCACGGCGTGCAGAAGGCGCGTGTGCGCGCATAGGCGTGTTTTTTTTTTTCTTGGCGAAGCCTCGTCAGGCTCGCCAGGATTATTGCAAAGTTGCGCAGGAGGCCACAGGTTGCGCACGTCCACGGCCTACGGCAAACAGAAGGTGAGGAAGCTGGGGCGTCACCTCGACCGTCGGCGCCCAGTTTCGGGACCAGTGCCGATGCCCGTTGAAGCCAGTTCGGCGTGCTGATCGAGAGGATGCTTTCTTCGATGGCCGCGCCCCCATCGTTGCAGCGGATGCGCGCGAGCACTCTTCTGGCGGGCTGATGGCGTCAGCCCGCTTGGCCGCTGAGGGGGCGCTGGGGCCTTTTCGTACTCGTATGAGGTCAAGCACCTGGGCTACCTCCCTATGTTTTTATGGCCGCGCCCCCGTCGTTGCAGCGGATGGGCGCAAGTTCTCTGTGCACTTGGCAGGTGAAGGGGGCGTTGGGGCCGCGCAGTTACACGCGTTGTCGCGGCCGTGCCGGCATTCTCTTCTGACCGCGCCCCCTTCGTTGCAGCGGATAAGCAAATGCTCTCTTCTGGTGGCTGACGGTGTCAGCACACTTGGCCGCTGAGGGGGCGTTGGGGCCTTCAAACTTATCGGAGGCCGTGTCCCTGAGCGATCTCGCTGCAACGGTTTCTGAGTAGTGCTGATATCTGGAGATTGCCTGGATATGTTGCATATGGTTTTGGTGGTTGTGAGAAAGTATCTGGCCTTCCATGACGAGTTCGCGCACTGGGTGTTCGCGCCGTGAGGGCCGCGGCTGGCGGCCAGGTGAATAGACGATGAACTCCAGCGGGCCCGCTCTCGGGCTCGCTCCGGTGCGCCCGCGGAGGAGCAGGAAAAGGAGGAGGAGGAGGCGGAGGAGGAGGAGGAAGAGGAGGAGGGGGGGGGGGAGGAGGAGGAGGATGGAGGAGGAAAGCGTGGGAAAGAACAAGGAGGAGGATAACGTGGGGGAGAGAGGAAGCCGGAGGGAAGAGGAGGCGTCAGCGGATAAGGAGGAGGAGGAGGAGAGGGGAGGGAGGGAGGAGGAGAGAGGAGGAGAGGAGGAGGAGAGGAGGAGGAGGAGCAGGAGGAGGGAGGAGAGGAGGAGGAGGAGGAGGAGGAGGAGGAGGAGGAGGAGGAGGAGGAGGAGGAGGAGAGGAGGAGGAGGAGGAGGAGGAGGAGGAGGAGGAGGAGGAGGAGGGGGGCGAGGAGGTGGAGGAGGAAAAGGGCGCCTGGAGGCCTCTTGGGGGTCTCTTGGGGGCCTCTTGGAGGCCGTTTGGGCGCTTCTTGGGGCCGTCTGTGCGCCTCTTGGGGCGGGTTTGGGAGACCTGGGGGCGCTCTTGGAGCCATCTTGGAGGAGATCGATCAAACAAAGGGGTTTACTCAATGAGCCTTGCTCTTCTAGGGTGCCTAAATTCATTTCTCAGACCCTTGTTGGAGCGCTCTTGGGCCGTCTTGGGGCTCTCTTGGGCCTCTCTTGGGGCCCTCATGGGCCCCCAGGGGCCCTCTTGGAGCCATCCTAAGGCGTCGGAAGGCAATGGGAAACGCAAAAGGCGAGAAAGCAGCCCACATTGATTCTCCTTAGCTTTTGGAAGGATGTTGGCCTCTTGGCGGCCACTTGGGGAGGCTCCATGGCCACCAGGGGCCGCCTTGGAGCGTTTTTGGGGCAACTTGGGAGCCATAGTGAGGCATCATAGGCTAGCTTCAGCCATCTAGAAGGTCATCTCGGGTTCTCTGAGGCCCTCTTGGAGCCGTCATGGGCGAAACAGTACCCTTTGACACCTCGCGGGGCGCCCCCTCCAGGTCCAGGGGAGGGGATAGGGGGAGGAGTCAAGACACCCTCCCCGCACGCAAGCCGTCTAGCTCTAAGTGGCATCCGAGTCTCGACACAGCCGGGGGGCGCCACTGGATGGCCAGCCACTGGGAGCCAAAGTGGACGCCAGGTGCGCGACGTTCGCCGCGGGCTCCACGTGCGGTTGGTGTGCCATCCTTACGTATAGATCCTTATATATATATATATATATATGTGTGTATATAAGAAAAATGTGGTCCCCCCGTCCGCATGGTCCAGATGCTGACGTGGGGGGCGTCAGCATTGTTCTGGGCCCGCGCAAAACAAGCATCATCATGCGGGCACCATCGCCGTCCCTGTCAAACACAATACACAATGATCGCGGGTGGCCAGCACAATGCCCACTAAGTTGTCGCAACGTGCACTTCGCATTGTTCCCTACCTAGGCTCTGCCTAGAAGGGTTCTTACTCTCTAGCTTAAAGGGGCCGGGCAGTGGAAAGAGCCCCGGGCTGTTCCCCCAGTCCCCGCCCCGCGGTTCCCCCAGTTGCGCCCCCTGGGTTCACCCAGCTTAGCTTTAGCTTAGCTTTAGCTCAGCTTGAGCTTTAGCTTAGTTTTAGCTTGGTTTTAGCTTAACTTTAGCTTAGCTTTAGCTTAGCTTCAGCTTAGCTTTAACTTAGCTTTAGCTTAGCTTCAGCTTAGCTTCAGCTTAGCTCTAGCTTAGCTTTGCTTAGCTCTAGCTTAGCTTCAGCTTAGCTTCATCTTAGCTCTAGCTTAGCTTTAGCTTAGCTCTAGCTTAGTTTCAGCTTAGCTTTAGCTTAGCTCGAGCTTAGCGTTAGCTTAGCTTCAGCTTAGCTCTAGCTTAGCTTTAGCTTAGCTTTAGCTTAGCTCTAGCTTAGCTTTAGCTTAGCTTTAGCTTAGCTTTAGCTTAGCTTTAGCTTAGCTTCAGCTTAGCTTCAGCTTAGATTTAGCTTAGCTCTAGCTTAGCGTCAGCTTAGCTTTAGCTTAGCTCTAGCTTAGCTTCAGCTTAGCTTTAGCTTGGTTTCAGCTTAGCTTCAGCTTAGCTTTAGCTTAGTTTCAGCTTAGCTCTAGCTTAGCTTTAGCTTAGCTCTAGCTTAGCGTTAGCTCAGTGTTAGCTTAGCTTTAGCTTAGCTTTAGCTTAGCTTTAGCTTAGCTTTCGCTTAGCGTTAGCTTAGCGTTAGCTTAGCTTTAGCTTAGCTTTAGCGTAGCTTTAGCTTAGCTTTAGCTTAGCTTTAGCTTAGCTTTAGCTTAGCTTTAGCTTAGCTTTAGCTTATCTTTACTGTTACTACTAATGCTGCTTTCCTAGGGGCTCCAACTCCTAGGTAGGGTCGCACTGGGATAATTTTGACACAGATGGTGGTCCTGCACAAAGAGGCTTCATTAAGGGTGTCCCGCCATGCTTGTTAAAAAACAATTCTACGTGCTCACAGGGCGTCAGCGCACTGTCCAGATTTTGCTGCACCGTGCACTTCGTATTGTTTTTGTACAGGGATTGTGGGGGTGTTGGCAGGATGGGCCCCGCAATGTGCATGTTGTTTTGTTCCCTACCTAGGCTCTGCCTAGAAGGGCTCTTACTCGGTATGCTTAAAGGGCCGGGCAGTGGGGCACGCCCCGGGCGGTTCCCCCAGTATCCGCCCCGCGGTTCCCCAGTTACGTCCCTTCATCTTAACGTTGTTTATCTCATCTTACCGTAGCTTATTTCATCTTAACTTAGCTTAGGTTCATCTTAGCTCAGGTTTATCTTAGCTAGCTTACCTTCATCTTAACTTCGCTGAACTTTAGCATAGCAGAGCACAGCATAGCACAGCATAGCGTAGCACAGCACAGCGCAGCACAGCTTAGCATGGGTGTAATTCCCTACCTAGGCTCTGGCTAGAGGGTTAGCTTAGCTTAGCATAGCGCTGCGCTGCATTAGCATAGCATAACATATCATAACATAGCCAATCATAGCATATCATAGCATAGCGCAGCACAGCATAGCATTTCATACCATAGCATAGCATAGCATATCATAGCATAGCGCAGCTTAGCATATCATGGTATATCATAGCATAGCTTAGCATGACACAGCGCAGCATGACATAGCATAGCATAGCTTAGCATAGCACCGCATAGCATAGCATAGCATAGCGCAGCATAGCATCGCATAGCATAGCATAGCATAACGCAGCATAGCATGGCATAGCTTAGCATAGCATAGCAACTAATGCTGCTTTCCTAGGGGCTCCAACTTCTAGGTAGGGTCGCACTGGGGTAAATGTTTGGCAGGGATGGGGGGGGCGCATGCTTCCGGATTGGTTGCCGGCCAGGTGGGGGAGGGGGTGTTTATTAATAGGGAACAATGACTCCTCCCCGAAGGGGAAGCAGGGGGTTGGAAGGGAAAGCTCTCTAGACCACCTACGCCGTAAAGGGCTGGTGTGATTATTCTTCTTGTGCAGCTCACACGTCGAGGGCGGGGATTTGTCCATGACTACCGCCTGGGGATCCGATCTTCCTAGACCTCGGTGGATGGCGGATATCGACATATCCGCTGCCCCCTGGGCTCCTATGACATCGGTTCCCACTCGGTGGAGATGTTAGGTTGCAACTCCTGACAGGGTCAGATTCAGTGTCGGCGCTTGGCATATCCGTGGTCAAAAACAAGCCAAATCCGCCTGGGTTCCGTTCCATCCCAGTTTCATCTACTCGAATATGGCTGAATCCGAAGCCTGACGGGGGCGAGTCCGGTTAGATGGCCCCTCAATCTCATTTAGTAGCCGTGTTTTTACGAACACATTCCAGGAGTTGCCTCCAACATGGGCTCCCAGGACATCGGTTCCAAGGCAGTGGATGCCATGAGATATGGACGTTGCGAACAAAAATCAACATCGTGTGGAATCACGGCCAGAGCTGTGTATACCTAATCTTCTGCGGCAGTTCTCTAGCAGGATCGATCTGTGATGGCCCTGGGTCCGAAACTGGGCGAAAACGCTTGGCGTGAGCAAAATTGCAACGGCCGAATCTTGGGGAAGATTGTTTTCCAGGCGGTGGTACAGATAAACCCCTGCTTCGCAACCCAGCCCTCCCTGAGAAGACGAGGGAAAAAGGGCCGAGAGTTCTTGCGCGACACAGGGGCAGCCCAATCGGAGCCCCTGCCGGGCGCGCTCGGTGATTCGAGGCGCAGCGCCTTCTTTGACCGACGGCGCCCCGCGCATCGCTCGGCCCCTACGGATCGGGAGCGTCAGCTGACCGTCTCAACGTTCCTGGCGTCGGAGTAGGAAAAGGTACCGATACCGCTGCCGTTGCCTCGACTTCGTGTTTTGGGGGCCTCCTGGAAGGCCTTCGTCGCCACCGTGGGATTCGCTTCAACGTTCGGCTCAGAGCGCACCCCCCGGAGAGGTCTGGGGAGCAGCGGCACTGGGACCTTGTTGTTCCCCATGGCAAGGGCCCCGGCGGTCGCTGGCACGCGCACCGCGCCTGGGCCCCGGGTCGGTCCTGCCGGGGTCGGTCGAGGCGGTGAGCTGGCGATCCCCCGCGGGAGGCCGGGCCGACCTGCCCGAGCATTTGGCGCCTCGAACATGTCGACAGGGAGGTTTGTCACTGCTGTCGGCCTCCTCGGGGCTTCGGGGCGAGAAACCCGTCCCGGGGAAGGGGTCGAGAGGGCGGGGGCTCATGCGTCGACAAAAATCGAGGCGCCGGACGTCTGCGCGGCCGCCTGCAGCAGACGGAATTCTGGGCTGCCGGCTGGGGCAGGGCCGCTTTGCTGCAGCGCGCCCACGTCCAGGTCGGCCTCGGTCGGATCACCCTGTCCACCCAAAAAAGGAAGATTCGAGTCGTATCGACCGACGGCGACAGCAGCTTGGGCGTTTGAGGTTGAACGCCGCCCGTGGCCCAGAATCGGCCAATCGTTGGGCGATCTGGCGTTTTGGAAGCGGCCGATCGTTCAAGGCTGAACGATCCCCGCAGTGTCCAAAACAACCAACGACACAGTCGGCACGACGCGAACCTGCTGCACCCTTGTGTGGATCTCCGAGCCCGTTCTGGTATTGCTGAACTGTGTCCCACATCTTACCATCTTCTTGGCCCTCTCTCCCCGCCTCTGTCCGGGGGGAGGGGGGCGGGGGCATCGCGAGGGGGAAGGGGCGTGTACTGGGGGCGTTAGGGCTTTGCCCTCTCTCGGCCTTGACGTGAGGCGCCGCCTTCTTTTGCCCTCCCCTCTGCTAATTAAAGCTGTGCGCGGCCCGCTTAGCTTCTATCGGAAGAGGCTCGCTCTCGACCCGCAGATCAAAAAAAAGTATATCGGGGGCGTCGTGGAGGTGGAGTCTTGGGCGTGTCAGCTCTGGGTGGGGCGAGCTCCATGCCGTCCAAGCTGGTGCAGCGACGAGCGGCGACCGACCGAAAATTCTGGAGCACCCCGCGCGCGTGCGGAGGCGGCCACGGGGCGGCCGCGGGCGGCGCCCGCATGGGGAGGCGGAAAGCCCAGCCATCGCACGAGGCGGCCACGGGTGGCCAGCGCGCGGGGCGACCGCGAGGCAGCCACGCGGGGTGGCCCGCGGAAGTCCCGGGCAACTTTTGGGGACCAGCGGAGCACCCAGCCAGTGCGCGAGGCGGCCACGGTCGGCGACCATTGGAAAGCCCGGAAGCACGTGCATGTTGTAAGGATGTCTCGCGGCGCTCACCCCGGCAGCCTTGGGGCTGTCTTGGGCTCCTGTGGGGCAGCATTGGGGGTCCATCGGGGCCGTTTTGGAGCCCTTCTGGGCCGTCCTAGGGCCCTCTCTTAGGCCGTTTTGGTGCTCTCTTGGGTCGTCTTAGGGCCCTTTTGGCCACATCGGGGGAGTCAAGAGGCCGTCGTGGGGCCGTTTTGGGCCGTCGAAAGACTTTCTGAAGCAATCTTGGACCTCTCTGGAGGCACTTTTTGGGCCGTCTTGGATGCCTATCTTGGGCCATCGTGAGGTCCTCTAGGCCCATCATGGAACCCTATTGGGACCCTCTTAGACCTCTCTGGGCCATCTTGGAGGCTTCTTGAGTCGGCGAGCATGCCAAAGTGTTTCAGGAACCTCTGGGGAATCACAGATGTGGGCTTCTTCGGGCCTTGTTCGGGGTCTTCTTGGGTCCTATTGGATCTTGGGTCGTCTTTGAGGACATCTTGGGCCGCCTTGGAGCCACCTGTGGCCGTCTTCGATACATCCTGGGCCATCTTGGCGGCCCTCGTTACTTGCCCGGGCCCTCTCGGATGTTGATTTTTGATTTGGGATCTTGTCTTCGGCAGCCCGAATCCTTAGATTGCTGTTGCGAGGGGTCGTGGCTTCGGCTCACTTCGCTACAATCTTTCGATGGAGCGGGACAGCATGGGCCATTCCGAGCGCCACTGAGGCTGACGCAAGTCACAGTTCTCCTCGACCACACTCCGCCTGACGCTACCATTACCGACCTCCGTGTCTTCGAGGACCAGACCAGCCTCGAGTGTCAGGACGTGAGCGCGACAGACTCCGCACCAGAAAATGACACACCGATGCCTGCGGCCGACCAGACTTCCAGTCCTGATGAGGTGGTCGGGGTCATTTTTTTCCAAGGCAGCCGCTACCGCTGCAGATCTGCCAGGATCGAGCCCGACAGAGATGCCCATTTCCACTGAACTCACGTCTCCTGTCGAGATACCAATCCCCGAGGATGACGCCGATCTGCTTCGGCAGGGAAAGACCCAACCATTCGGCAATTCACTCGAATAAAACGCACTCATAGATACTGATGAGCTGCTCGTCCAATAAATCTTGGACATTCGGGATGCCGCCCTATCGACAAAAACGGCAAACAGTTCGGATGACAATTTGCGTGAGACTTGTGTCGCACATTCCAGTAGTTCCCAACATATCGAGACATACGAGAATGTCAACGGCACGATTCGGCAGCACACGCGGTACAGTTTCATCCCGGGCATGGACAACCCAGAATAATCCAGCGTGTTTTTGGATATCGCTTTGATGCAGGATTGGGCAAGTAGGCATCCAACCAAATGTGGGCACACCACTCAGCCATCTCATATTGCTGAACCGTTCAAACACCCATTTTTGGATATTGCTTGGCCTGGTTCTACATCGGCTGTGGCGCATGAGATCGCCAAGACCGACGTCGGCCATCACATGACGTAGCTGTGTGGATACACGGGCCATTTGCACCAATCGTGCTTTCAAGTTTTCTGGGCAATACGGTAAGGCCCGCATCGTCCCTTGACCCCAGCGCGGTGGACTCACCGCGGCGGGCGGGAATTTTTGCAGCGGGTGTTGTCGTCCCAATTTGCCCCATTGGGGATTAAGTTTGCGACTCCATAGGACGACCCGCTTTCCGCTCTTCATGCCAGGGACCGATCGGTGCAAAACATCGATCCAGAAGCCAGCCAGGGGGTTGGAAGCTCGATTGGATTGGCGTCCGATCCGACCGACTTCGATATGCCGAACAGCATGCACGCCGTTGACGTGTCATTCTTTAATTGGCCAGAATATGTCCCTCGTTCTCACGAAGACCCACGGCGGCTGACCGCGGTTGCTATGCGAATCCGGCGTGCCAGACACCAGCTTACACGCGCGAGGAGTGCCCCAAACAATTGCAACCGAATCGTGGCGAGGGTGACTATTATGATTTTTGTTTGTCTGTCAGTGACGCGCCTTCCGCCCAGGATAACACTGCTATTGCGTCCAGGCTGCGCGGCTGGATCCGCGAACCATTCCACCCAGAGACCTGTTCGTCAACTTGGGGCTGACTGCTGAGATCACAGGGGCAGTTCGTGACCGTCGCGACTAGGCAGTCCTCAGAGGAAGCTGTAGAAGGATTACGCAGAGCAATCCAAAAACCACCGCGCGAATCTCCTTCGCGACGTCGCTTCCTTCGGCGTCCCGCCGGGCAATCCCAATACCCTGACCAATGGTGTTCAGCTGTGAGGATCCAGGCTGGCCATGGCCCAACGTCATGGAACGGCGGAGGCGCGACGCATGGTCTTACCGCGACATGGCCGACACGCGCATCGCCAATGGCAAAGACCCGCGGGCTGATGGCGCCGCCAGGTGTTGCGTGGAGTTCGGCGGCATCAAGCAGAGAGGCTGTTTGCATGCGAACCTTCGTCCTCAGCCCTTGGCTGGGCGCGAGGGAAGGGGTCGCGTGTCCGCGCGGGCCAGAGGGGTCCCACGCAACACTTCTGGCGCCGTGAGCCACGCCGTGGTCGGCGCGCGCCCGGATCCGAGAACGGGCCAATCACGTGCGTCGGCAAGCGCAGACCGTTCTGCCCAACGTGGGGCGTTCACGCGCGACGCCACGTTGGCGCATGGTAGGGTGGGATCCAAATCGGCCGCGGGCTGGGGCACCTTGCAGTCGCGCGCCTGTCCCCGGAGAGAAAAAAAAGGGGTCTGGGTGCGATCGCCCCGCTGTTGCACCCGCTGCGCCGAAAGTCATCCGCGCGCGATGTTCCAGGCGCCCCCGCGGCGGCTGCCATTGCTGCCGGCGCCGCGACAGCTGCTGCGCCCAGCGGGCTTCCGCAAGAGCGTCTTGCAGCGGCGCCGACGCTCTCGCGACCGCGCGCGGACCGTCGCGAACGCAGCTTTCCAACCGCGCCTCCACGGCGCCGCGCGCGGAAGACGACATGGGGCACGCAGCGCTGGAACGACGGGTGGAACGACCGGGTGGCCACCGTTTACAGACGCGGCGTGGGCCGTTTCCTTTGCGACGTTCGAGGCCTGCGCTTCCACCCCAGTGAACGGTATCACTAGCACAGTGATTTCTCAGAAATATTGGGCAGCGCTTGACCACTGCGCGTCGCGCGCATATAGACTACCGCCCTCGCTGCACGCTGCGCGCCCCTGGCCCGCTACCTCCCCATCGCGTTTGGGATTGCCGACGGCGCGCGCCCGACCTTTCACTTTTCCCGCGTCGCGCAAGGGCCCGCGACGCAGTCGCGCGCGCTTCGTGGGCAAATATTGAGACGAGATCGACAGCCGCACCGCGACGTCATATTGCCATTGGTTCTGGAGGCCACATCATCATATCATTGTGCGTTGTCTAGATATTTGAAACGCATGGGAAACATTCACCGCGCGAGCACTGGCGGCGCATTTCGAATTTCAAGACGGCGCCGGGAGCTAGCGCAGATAATGGGTATCTTTGGCGAGCCGAGCAGACTCTGCAATGCTCTTTCCACTCGCAGAGTTGCCCTAGCTTGGAGGCGTGCCTCTCTCGCGCCCCCCGCGCGCGGCCAGCGGCAAGGGTCTCGGTGGATGCGGCAGCCCAGTCCGGTTACTCGCGCCGCTAACGCACTGGCGGGTTCCCCGACGGCCCCGGTTTGCGCCGAAATGCGGACCTCGCGCGCCCTTGATCTTGACCGCCGCCGCAGGGTCATGGGCTACCTCGGACGGCTCGCGCTGCAAGCCGTCGCTGGGTTTCGCACGCCCTGGCGCGGCGCCCAGATGGCGGGCGCGCAGTGGGCGGGGCGCCGCGGCGCCCGCCTCTTATGCCCGCTTGGCCCGCGTCCGTCCGACATCGATTCAACGAGTGGCGCGATGGCCAAGACGTTCATTCATTTCTTCTGCCCCGCCATGCCATCCGCGCCCCTGCATGCCCGTCGGCGTTGGACCGCGCGCCCGAGGTTTGCGACGCGGGCGGGCAGGGGGGCGTCGCGCGCGGCAGTGCCTTCTCACCCCATCGCCGACGGGGGCTTCGCGGCGCGCTGTGCGCCCAGGTTGGGTCTGGGCTCGTATCTTTCGCCCCGGAAGCCCCCCCTCGGCTTTCCGCCGCCGGCGCCTCGCAGGTCGGCTCGCGGGGCGGGGCGGGGGCGCGGGGGCGGGGGCGGGGGGCGAATGCGCCCCCGCTCCCCCCGCCTTTCCCTTGCGTCCGCGGTCGCTTTCGGCGCGCGGGCAGCGGCTGACGCGCGCGGATGCGAGCGGGGAAGGGCAGGACTTTCACCGACATCTTCTCGTGCTACCCGACGCTCGCGAGCGGGCGGGCCCGTCGGCAAGCCCTTCGCTCGCGCCCCCCCCCCAAGCAGAGCGCGTCTTGACAATGTGGCGCGGGGGCCAGCGGCCCGCTGTCAAACTGGCTGCCGGTTGCGGGGGGGGGGCCTGGCGGGCGCCGCCCCTCGGGCGTCCCCGCGTTATTAAAAAAAGTCAGGTCGTGCATTTTCGCGCGTGGTTTGTCGCGCGATGTCATGCGTTTCTTCGGTCTGGCTCGTCGCAGCCCCAGCGACCGCGGGGTGGTGATTTCTATGCCCCACCCACATCATAAGTGGGGTGATCGCTTTCTTGGGCGCCTCCCGCGCAAGCTACGTCCTCCTCTCTTCCTCACCATCGCCATCATCGCGATCATCATCATCGCGATGACACATCGTCACCACAATCATCATCAGCTTCAACACGGCGATATCATTACCACCATCGTCGCCATCATCATCACACCATCATCACCAGCTCTCTTTGACCACACACCCATTCGCTTGCCACCAGTTACTCACTCATTCACTCATATATTCTCCCGTCAGTACACCATGATCATCACCATCAACATCACCGTCATCACCCTTCCGTCACGAAAGCACGCACGCACTTACATTCTCTACTACTCTCGCACGTAGTCACATGGAGGATCTTCTCTAGCGGGAACCCCTTCTTTATGGGTTCTGCTCTTCACGTTAACAACTCAAGCGGGCCACCGGATATCTGCAAAGCGTCGTCATTTGATGGTTTTTTCACGCTTTATCATGAAGGACATATGGGGCCCGCATTTTTTGGTGGGCAATTCGAGCGGGCCATCAGGAAATTGTAACCGTCGTCATTTTTGGGTCCCTCAGGCCCGAGTGTGTAGGAAGTTCCCATCGGGAGCCTCGTGTATGAGTGAATGGCTAGGAACTCCCAGGCGGGAGTTCCCTCCCTATGGAGCCCGTGTATCACGTTGGTAATCCAAGCGGGTCATCGGAAACTTGTGATTGTCGTCAGTTTGGGGCTCCTGAGGTTTGAATATGGATGAAGAATCAAGCGGGGACCTCGTCTGTGAGTAAGTTGTGAGGAACTCTCAAGCGGAAGCCCCGTCCCTATGGGGCCCGCGCTATGTATCTGCGGGTCATGCGAATCCCGTAATTGCCGTCGCTTTGGGATTCCTCGGGCTGGAGGAAGTCTGTAGCTGGGGCCTCGTGTGGCAAACCTGCAACGTGGAATCCTATCAGGCTCCTCCAGCATGAATATGGAGGAAATCAGTTTGGGGATTTGTCGATTGGGGGAGCTCCCACCCGATGGGTTCACCATTTCCACGTTGGAAGCCGAGCGGGTCATCGGATCCACTGAGACGCAGAGGAATCCGACCGATTTTGTTTTGGCTCTTCACGCTTTTTGTGCGACCCATCAAAAGGGAAAGGAGGGGACGGAACAGGAATGGAAGAGGACGACAGCGGCTGGGCGCAGGGGGGAACTGGATGCGTCCGAGCCAGGGGTGGTAACCCATCCTCGGCCGAATCGAGGGCACGGGAAACTCTTGTCTCCGGTTTGGCGGTGGTGACCCAATGCCAGCCGTGTGCGAACGCGCGCGCAGTGGCCGAGGCGGCGACGGCGGCGAAGAACATCAATTTGGATGCCCCGACCATAGGCGGTGCACATGGGGATCAGACAGGAAGAGGATGACGAGGGGAAAAGGGGTGGGGGGATGGCGATGATGAGGACGAGGTGGCAAAAAAAGGGGGAAAAGGAAAACAAGGAGGAGGGGGGAAACGAAAGAAGGAGGAATCGAGGGCAGAAGAGAGGGCGAGAGGAGGGCTTCCAGCGGGGCGAGGAGGACAGGGCGAAGGGCAAACGCAACATATTCTGTTGTGGGGCTTTGCCGAAGGAGTTCCTAAGCGCTGTGTGTGTGGCGTGCAACTTGTAGTGGAGCGAGCAACGCGAATCAAAAACAAAAGAAAACGAATGTGTGTGTCGCGTGCGTGCGCGTAATATTCGTAGTTGCATTTGTACTAGCAGGAGTGGTTGTCGGACAATTTGAAATTGTCGCCATACTGAGAATACGGATGCCAATTGTCACCGTGGTACGTGTTCTGGTCGTAGCCGCAGTAGTCGCAGTAGTGGTAGTCGCAGTAGTGGTAGTACTAGTGGTAGTAGTTAGTAGTAGTAGTAGTAGTAGTAGTAGTAGTAGTAGTAGTAGTAGTAGTAGTAGTAGTAGTAGTAGTAGTAGTAGTAGTAGTAGTAGATAGTAGTAGTAGTAGTAGTAGTAGTAGTAGTAGT
>CAUYUJ010017592.1:53379-70879 GCA_963575745.1 Prorocentrum cordatum
TTCGATGCCCTCTTGGACCATCTTGGGGGCCTCTTGGGACACTCTTGGCTCGTCTTGGGCCGCCTTCGGTTTTTGTTGGCTTCAGGACGCACCCCGCGGCGAGTCGTATCTGACCCGGGACCCCTTCCTGGGATCCCCCCTTTGGGAACCCCCCTCCGGGACCAGACCCAGGACCCTACCCTTCCCGGCGGGAAGTGATCAAAGGGAAAGGGCTTCCTTCGAGTCTATTAGGACGTTGCTCAATTTCGCTTTGGCTGGCTCGCCGATTACGACGAGAGAGCAAGAAAAGAAGACGAAAGAGAGGACGATGAACGAATGGCGGCGACGACGACTCGAACGGAAAAGCCCCTCACACACGCCGACAGGTTCGGCGGATTTCCTGGATCGGCGCTGGGCCCCCCTGTCGCCGCCTCTGGCGTGATCCGCGCGTCAGGGACGCAGGTCCAGCGCCGATCCAAGAAATCTGCACGGACTTCAGAGACAGTTTGGTATGCGTTTCTTTCCTCTTGTATGTCGAGGGCGGGATTTCTCTGTTACCACTGCCTGGAGGATCGATCTTCGGAGACGTGAGCGGTGGATGTAGATACATTCGGATCCTGGGTGGGCAAATACATCCGAATCCACCGCCCGCCGACGTCCCCGAAGATCGATTCACGAGGCGGTGGTTGTGGACAAGAACCCCCGCCTCCAGGAAAGGCAGGCGCTCAGGAACCCATGCAGAGCAAGCAGAGGGGCAACCGGCAGCCCCGACGCGCTTGCGCGGCACGCCGTGGCGCGCGTGCCCAGTCCTGACCCTTCCGGGCAGTGAAATGGCCGGCTGCGTGGCAAGGCCGCGGGTGGGAGTTCCAGGACATGGCGTAAAGGGGCGGTGTGCAGATGTCCAGACTCCAGCGCGTTAGTCATTGCTGTTCGACGCGTGGGCCCCCTGAGATCTGCACACCTCCCCTGGGGCCAGTCTTTCGTCCTGAGCCCTTTGTGACGGTCCCGGGGCCCGCTGAGGTCCCCAGAGGCTGTCAAGAGCCAGAAACGGGCCGCTCCCTTTTTTCGGAGTTTTGGATCTTTGGGTGTCGAGGCGAAGTCGGAAGGTCTGTGGGCTGAGCGCATATTCGGGGTCTTCGACCGTTTTCTTCTGCACATCCGCCTGGCTACCGCGTGCTCCCGCCATCGAGTGGCTCGAGGCCGCGTGCCGTGGCCACCATTGTCACCTCAGGATGCAACTCCTGGGCGGTGAAGTTCGAATTGACGCCGGTAGATCCGGGGTCGAAAATCGGCCCAGTCCGGCACAATCCAGCTTAATCCGGCTTGATCCCGTTCGGTGCGGCTCCACCCTGGGCCTAATCCAGCATCATCTGGCTCGATGCCACCTCGTTCGGGCTCAGTGGCCCTTAATCGTTCTGTCGAAGACCTCCCAGGAGCTGCTTCCTGAAGTCACCACGGGGAGGATTGCTACTTGTTCAGGCCCCGCGGCGAGGCCACAAATGAGGGCCGAATCTGGTCCACTGCGGCGCGCCACCGGCTGCGGCACTGGCTTCCGCCATCCGTCCGGCCCCGCGAGCCGTAGTCTCCCCCTCCTCGCGGCGCAGGCCCACGGCGGCCCCCATCGCTGGCCTTCTCGGAGGCCTCCTGGGCGCTTCTTGGGGGGCCTCGCCCCGGACCTGCTCGTGATGAGAAACATGGGGAAGTTCTCGAAGAAGACACAAGTGCACAGGCACTACCTTGCGGAGCTCCGCGCGGAGTTCTGGGATCCGCGGCAGAGCCCCCTCCCTGGCGCCCGGATGTCATGTTTCTAACGGCGGAAGGTATTCTGGCGTTTTGGGCCCTGCAGGGGCCCTCGCCTAGGTTTTCTGGCGTTTTCTGTGGGTTTTCTGGCGTTTTCTGGCGTTTTTCTCGCCAGGCGCCTGGACCATGGAACATCTGTTCGGTATGCAAAACCGGGTTCGAGGACACGGTCGGGATTTCCCGTGGCCCCCAGCGTGAGCCAGTCAAGAGATCGCAGCATTTCTGGGTGGGAGCATCTTGGCAGGTCTGCGGTCCATCTTGGGGCGGGACGCTCGAGTGGCCCTTCGGTTTCCCCCGATTCGGGCCGTCTTGGGAACATCGTGGGCCGTCATGGGGGCATCCTGGGCCGTCTTAGGCCCTCTCGGGCCAGATGGGACGATCTTGGGTGCTCGTGAGCCGTCCTTGAGCGATTTTGTGGTCACGTTGGGTTGTCTTCTGACGTTGGAAGCCCGAGAAGGCGAGAACTGCGAAGATCAGACATTTGGGGCTCTTGGGTATCCCATTTGGGCCATCCTAGGACGCTTGGAGAACTTCTCATGAGGCCATTGAGCCGTCTCGAAAAGCTCTGGGGCCGACTTGGGCTCTCGGACCGCCCTGACGGTCTCCTGGGCTCCGTTGAGCTTTTCGCGAAGCTTCAAGCAATATCGAATCGTCCCGGCATAGTTATGCATTTTTTTGGATTGCCTTGCATCGCGTTGCGTGGGATTTCATATCTGCCTGGGCACAAGTGACCTCGTTCCGGAACGAAAGGTATGGAAATACCCGTCGCTGGCGCGACGGCGACGTCGGCGATTGTAAAGGAAGGTGGACAAAGGCGAGAGGTAGCGAACGTTTGTCCGCGGCCGTTTGTGCTCAAGCGGCCGGCCGCCAATATATGACTGCCTCACCGCGAGGCACATTTTTTGCCATTGAGACCGAAAGCGCGTTCGCTTGACATGGCTCGTCGTTCCCGCGACTCTCTCCTGCTCTTGAGGACTATCGCTACTACGGTATAGCAAAGTTGGATACGGGCCTCGCCTTAGGCGAAGCATCTGGTTGGGCCTCCCGACCCCTTTCAAACTCTGTAGCGGAGCTGTCCTGTGGAGGACAGCTATCGGTTGATTCCTCACCATCCACGGCACTATCTGGTGGACTCCTGACATGGCGGAACACCAGGGTGCAGTGGCACTGCGCGGAGGAATGTAAATACATACTCGCACAATCTCAAGGACACTTGCTGTGCTGCCTCTGCTCACGCGGAGGTATCCTACTTGAGTCCTACTTTTCTGTGCTGCTGCACTCCTGAAATCCACCCGCCTAGTCCATGTGTTGATTTCTTCGAAGACACGTGCGTGGCAGCATGCGATACGACATTGTGCCGCCTCCACCCCTACGCAAGCTGACGGCAACGTCACCTCACGAATAACCACCACCTACAACCGACTACGACCTACGAGGCCATTGGATTGGTATTATTGTTTTGAGCCTTCTATTGGTCGCTATCAAATGAACTGTTGGACGCATGCAGCGTGGCGGAGACGACGCACGCATTGCCGGCCCCCACTGAAACCCTGCGGGTAACGTATCTCTTCTGCGAGTTAGTTCGCGAGGTACATGCTTGGATCAACATGGCCGCAGGCGCGATGACCCCCTCCCAACAGGCTGCGGCTCTACAGCGTGGTCCGGGAGGGTTTGCAAGGACCATGGCCATGAGAGTTCCTCCTTGCAGTAATTAACTTCGGTGTTAATATCGGTGGTCGCCACACCGATCGTGTTACCATGTTCCTCCTCAGCACTAAGTTCGTCAACTTCGAAGAGGAACGCCAATTCAACTCGGGATCGGCTCTCATTGACTGTCGCTCCATCCG
This sequence comes from Prorocentrum cordatum, assembly GCA_963575745.1. NCBI lineage: Eukaryota > Dinophyceae > Prorocentrales > Prorocentraceae > Prorocentrum > Prorocentrum cordatum. Next base: position 57,006 of record CAUYUJ010017592.1, read on the forward strand.
GGAGAAAAGGACCGACCAGACATTGGCCCGTTTCGAGATAGCACTTGTCGAAGCCGACGCTGCGGGTTTCAACGTCCTCACTTCCAGATCCTGACAGGCATAGTGTTCAGAGCCCGAGGTGTTCGTGCATCACGTGCACAGCAACTACTACAACCATTGAACCACCAAGTGCCAAGGACTCAGCAGCGCACGAGGGCGCGCGCCCATATTGCTGAGCGAACCCCTGGCAACATTGGTGGTGTTTTGTAGCCCTGGCCACCGCACTGGTGCCTTTCATAGCGACACTCGTGAAGGGCAACTTGCCAACAACGTCTGGAACGACGATCCACAATCAGCCGAGGCCACCACTTCATTAAGCCAGCGAGGTCGCCAGCCCACGGGGTCGCAAGACTTCTGGGTTCGATATCAGGGGCCGTCGGCAACGGCGGCCCCTACCCAAGCCACTATCCTCGTGGACTCGGCGGGGCAGCCCGCTGAGTCGGATTTTGATTCTGGCACCGACACTGACACCTCATCAGCTGAGGGAGTTGGTAACCTGGATTAGTCCGACATGCCTGCGCATCTTACTACTGGAGAGCAGCAGGCGCAGCGCATATTCCCAGGATGCCAGTAGCACAAGCGCCGGTGGAGACGTTTTATGAGGAAGCCCGTTCGAAAATGTGCGACGTGCAATCCGACGGGCGTTCAGGTCAAAGGGCAAGGGTAAAGGTGGGGGTAAGCGACGGAGATTACATGGCAGGGGTGTGCCACCACTCTTGGCATCCCTTACGGGACCACAATATGAAGAGCTCTGCCCGCGGAAAGGTTCAGGCCGTAGACGCGCCTCAGGGAAAAGGTGAGGGGCGCCGGGGCAACCCGAAAATGCCAACGGTAAAATCCATGGAATGTGATATCTGCCATAGCACCCCACATTTTCGTCGTGAATGCCCCCGAGGCGATGGGGGGGGCAGGGGTCCGTCGATACATTTGGCCCAAAACGATTCCGACATTCAGCATGTCGATTGGGGGGCTCTTCTCGCCGGGTCTGAATGCAACCCCGAAGCCGCTGCCCATTTCACGTCCGCGAGGCATCTGAGCGCCAGCGTGCCCCTCGAGAGGTGTTCCAACGAGCTCTTCGAGGAGATCTACGTTGGCCACGATGAGATCGACCTTGCAGACTGGCTGCGCGCTCCTCTCGCGGGGACCTGCGCGCGTGGAGCTCGTCGAGGACTGCGGCGCGCCCGCCGACTCAGATCGCGAAATGGCGGGGGCGCCTGCGCACTTCGATGATACTGTGCCCGCTACGGAGGAGAAGCTCCAATTTGCGCTCCGACCGCAAGCGATTGGGAATCCTGCGCGCAGGGAAATCTGCGACGACGATTCACGCGGGCAGCCCGCGTCACGCAGGCGACCTTTCTGAGCGCGTCCAACGCGAACTCGGGCGCGATAAAAGGCTCTCGCGTCACTCTCGCACTGCGCGACCGGTCTTCGAGCCGCCCGGCTTTGAGACGCGTGTGTCGAATAGATGATGGCGATGAAAATTGGGAAACTCATGGCGGACTCATTCGCGCGCCCGCCCCAGCGGCGCGCGGCGCCTTCGCCCGCGCGATCCGAGAAATTCGCATAGAAGGGAACATTCGCGGGGGCGCCCGCATCCGGATAACGAAAGCCCGGATGATGGCCCGCGCCAACTCAGGCTCGTTGGCGAACAAAGCGACCCGCCAGTATATACCAGACGAAGACATGGATCCTTGGCTGAACCCAGGTTACTCCGAGCACCACATCCGCCACTGGTGGTCCGCGACAACAGAGGAGGCGGCAGCAAGACCGCTGCTGCGCTGGAAAGGAAGGGCACAAAAAGAGCCATAATTGCGGATCGGAGAGAACGCCGAGAAAAGGTTTCTGGATGCGAACATTTTGCAGACCACAGACCGAGCTGCCCGATGGTGCGCCCTTACATCAAGGAGCCCCAACTTCGAGCGGACCCCGTGGGTTTGGCCCCACGGGGGCGGCCTCGGACGCAGGGTGGGCCCGACCCGCAATCCTAGAGGAGCACTTCTAGCCGAGGATGATTACCAGCCGCTAAGCGATCATCGGGCATGGCGGGTTGAGCAAGAGTGGAAAGGACTCGAGGCCAATCGCCGGCTTAAGCGGTACATTCGAGGATGCCATAAGGCAATGCGCGAAGCGCGAGCGGCCTCTTCTGCGGGACAACCCGCCTCTTCCTCTCACGAAACTGCTGACAGTCCAGAGGCTGATCAAAAGGGCGATGCTTCTGGCCTCGAACCAGCTGCTGATCCCGCTGTGCCTGCGTCTGGGTCGGAATATTCATATGAATCCTACAGCAGCGAAGCCGCTGGTCCTTTTGTGTAAATCGCTGCTCCAGTGCAGAAGGACATGGGCCTGGAAAAAGGTACGACAGTGGCGTAGCATTGCAAAAGTATTGGATTGATAACGCCCAAGGTGCGAGGCGAGCTGCGGAGGGATATGCATATTGGATTGTAACAGTCAAGTATTACAACCATGGCACTTTACATGCCTCTGAGGAAGCCTTCGCCAGACAGATCCTCGCCCAAGGACGCGGGAAAACCTGCCGTGCCCGCTAGTGCGGGGAAACCCGCCAAGAAAGCAGACGAGCCCCCGAAGCCCCCCAAGCGTTCTGAATAGAAGCCCTCTGATAAGAAATTTGATGTATCTCCATCTCCGAGGGCTCTAAGGTCACCCGCTCCAAGGTCACCTAAGTCGAAGGAGAGAACCGGCTCGGTAGAGGCCGGCGCTGGGGGCGAGAAAGCGCGAAGATTTGCGGGGGAACTTGCCCGTAGACATTGCTCCAGTGGGCCAGCCGCGGCGGCCGCGGCGGCGGCGTTCCCGGGCAGCAGCGCGCCGGAGCCGAAGGAACTTATTACGCTGCGCGGCCCCCCTCCCGGCAGGGCCCGCCGGGGAGCTGGCCGGCCACCGTCGTCGGACGGCGCGTCGAGGCCCCGCGCTTCGGAGCCCGACGCGGCAGGCTCCAGAGCGCGCCCATGGCGACAGGTGCAGCTCCGAATGCGAGCGGGCGCCAGTTCTTCGATATCCGCGAAAAAAAACGAACCCATCTGGAAGCGCAAGTTCGACCGCAGCGCCGGCTGCTGCTTCGGCCTCTGCGGGGGAACTCGCTGCGTCTGCATCTGCGGGGCAACCTGCAATTATCATGGTTCGAGCCGATGCAGAGTAGTTCAGTTCTCAACTATATGCAACGCAACGTGCGCGACAGGAAAAAGGGGCATCGAACGTCAGCGTGTCCGCAATCATTTTCGGCAAGATCCTGTCCTTAACTACAACGCTGAGGCCGAATACCTGTCGAGGACACTTTACCATGCGAACGTGGATGCGCAGCAACCGAAAAAGAAAGACCAGCGCACATTTCCGGAGCGGCTCACCACATCCACCCGGCACAAGCCTTTTCACAGAGTTGATATCTCGTTTCGGTTTACGGAATTCGTTGCCTCGTTCGACGTTCGGCGGTTGGGCGTGCCTCAGTGACTCGCAAGGCCGACATATAATTATGAACGCTACCATCACCTGGGCATGCCAAGCACTAGCTTTTCTGAAAACATGTGAGATTGTCGACGACAGTTCTGGCATGCAAGAGAATCCACTCCAGGCGAAGAAGCTCAAGTTCGGCGGGGGAACCCGCCCGATTTACTCTCTGCGGCCCAGCAGCAGGCACAGCAGTCCAGGCATGAAATGCCCAGAGTCATTGTACTCTCGAGTGACAGACATGATGGAGGCGGGGACACCCCGCTATTTCATACACTGGACCAAACGGGCAAGCACCCCGAGTATATGCAATGCCGGTCTGCCATACCGAAACCAAGGCAATCCGAAGAAACAACCCAGGCAGACAGGTGATTCATGGGTGCCCATATTCGCTTGGCGATGAACGAATCCAGTCAGGCCCACGGATGGACTCCGAGGTTCTGGCGAGCCTCAAGAACTTGATTCGAATTGGTATCCCAATATGTCGATGCGCCAATGGAACCATCATGACGTCGGGGGATAAGGGTTGTATCCATGTGAGTTCCCGTGTCCAACTTATCGGCGCCAAGCACCGCAAGAAGCGCCACAAGTACGAATGCGAGCGCGATCGAGTTGGGCAGGTATGGGTCAATGATCTGTATACTGTTTCATTACGTACCAATGGATGGGTACGAGAAACCGGTCGATCCCTCCACGTCGAAGGGATGGATCACACCAGACACTCCCTACAATTTGCGTGTGCCCACGCTGAACTCACCTACGGGGGAGATACATCATGCCGCGATATTCTTGCTACAAGAGGTGAATCCATCGGGGGCACCTGGAGACGGCTCTGAAGGATCCTGGATCCAGGCCCAGAGTGCTGATGTGCCGCGTACCATTCCCAGTGGCGCAACGCCAAACGATGGGCTTTTCGCCAACGATCCATGGCTCAACCAGGCGCAGCAGCTGCCTGCTCCTGCGGGGCAGCCCGTTGCATTTGCGCCCGCGAGCGGGCCCGCGACTCCGTTTGGTACTCCACAGTGTTGGTTGCGCAAACGTTCTACAGGCCAGATTCGAAATCGCGAGGATGGACCCGCAGTTCTATCATGCCTGGCCGCACATGCCTCATCGCCCTTTGCATCCCCACAGGCTGCAGCGCCACAAACTGCGCCGACGTGACAGCCAGCGATCATGAACAGCACGGCAACATGAGGCCCACGACCGGGGCAGGAGGCTATGGAGAGCATGAGGCAGAATGGAATTGACCTGCGAAATGCTAATTGGATTCCGCTTTGGAGCATGTGCATGATGCGAATCCGTCGCCGAATCATCCGAGCCGATGCGGATACATACCTGCGTTCTTCAGCCACCCAAGCTGTGATCCGACAGCTGCCACTAGGCCGGTGGCGCCGCAGATGGATTCGGCCATGTTCCCTGACCACTACGCGCTGACGACAGGAGTTCCTCGGGCCGGAAGTCAACCCGAAAACCCGTGCGCCAGGGCGACAGCGGGCGATTTTCACAGGTCTCAGCTCACAAGAGGAGATACGAGGCTGGCACTCCCGGCCAGGTGCCGCATTGCGGTGCGGGTAACTGGCAGCCCCTATGGACCAAGATGTGAATCCACATGATCCATGGCGGGTCGCGCCTGCATTGTCGGGATCGCTGCGTCCTGAAATATTTGCCAAAGATGAGGTGCAGCAAAGACATCCCCGAATGCAACTCGCACGCCAGCAGCGTAGTCAGGCGCGGCAAGCACGCCGCATGATGAACCGCACGGGGGCACCCGCTGCTTCTGCATTTGCGGGGCAACCCGTTATGGGCATCTAATTGATACGGGGTCGATACGTGTAGGGCCACTTGCTTCTCCTACAGCTCCACCTAGCCGCTGGGCGAAGGAAGAGCCTACATTGGAGCGGCCATCAGCTACGCCACCTTTTCATCAGTGACAGTGGTTTCACGGAGTGTGCCATATGCCATATGCCTCGGAGAGTTTGCATGCCACGATAAGGTATGGGGGCTCCAACGCGGCCATATTCGACGCGCTTTGTTGGGGCCGCGTTGCGCGGGCGCACGTGGGCCGACAGCTGGAGGGCGCCCCAAACGTGGCACCGTGTGCCGTATGCCGAGGCGGAGGTCTGATCACAGTCGTTTCCCATTGCGGCCTCGCAGGAGAGCGCAAAAGGGAGGACCGACACGAGGAGATACTCCGCGGGGCGAATGAATTCCGGGACCTTCGTGAAGAACTGGACAGGATCACGGCCATGATGGCAGAATCCGCGGTGCCAGCGGGGGCGCCTGCTGCTTCTGCGGTGCAACCTAGGAGGAGTCGGCTTGCAGGGGGGGGCGGGCGCGGGGGGGGCGCCAACGACCGCGCCGATTCCATCGCGGCCCGCTGCCCCTTCCCGGGACTCTCAGGAATCCTCCGGGCCCAGTCGGCCCCGCAGTCGGCGCCGGCGTCGCGTCGCCCGTGAGCGCCAGCCGGCGGGCGGGCCGACCATGTTGCGCATGTTTGGCGCGAGAGACCCGCGCGGGCCTCGCGCTGCGCCCGCGCCCCAGGGCGACGGCCCAGGCCCTTGTAGCCTCCAGCGCTGGCGCGATGGCCTCGCGCGCGGCGCAGGAGCGGGCGCCGCCGACCGTTCGGTTCGGCGCCGCGCACTTCTCATGCGAGAACACAAAAAGCCCCCCGCGCTGCTCTTGCGCGCTGAGCAATGCGATGCAGTTGCAACGGCCACGCGTTCAATTGGAAACCGCAACGCAAGTTTCCATTCCCGCGCGCGGGGCGGGGTGCGAACTTACAGATGCGCCGACGGTCGAGAACTCGCGCGCGCGCCCGCGCCTGCCATGTTGCACTGGACTTGGAAATCTGTGGCTCGGCCGCCCGATGCGCCCCAAAAATCGCTCCGCCCCCCCCCCCGCCCCCCTCCCCCTCAAAACTCTTCCGCGCTCCTGGAAAAACCATACCGCCGAGGCGGGGGCTCGGGCCGCGGCCTGATGGCCCCCGGGGCACAGGGGAATCCAAGGAATCAGTACGGAATCAGTGCAGAATCAAAACAGAATCGGCACAACTGCGACCCCTGACTCTAGCGGAATCAAAAGAATCAGTGTGGAATCAATGCGGAATCGAAGGAGGAATCGGCGATGGAGCAAGAATCGGCCAGAACGGTGAAGTAGGCCAGAATCGGTGCCAGAACCCATGGAGAGAGGCCTTTTCCCGCGAGTTCATTGCGGCGGGTCCGCGCCGCGGGCGCGCCGCGCGACTTCGCTGGTTCAGCGAGGCGGCGCGCTGGCGCATTGCGCATTTGCGTATTCCTGGCGGGCTGTTGCCGATCGCGCGCCCCGCGCGGTCACGTCGACCGCCGTGCGCCGCGACGGCCGCGCGCCCCGGACCGCGCCATTGCCGCGTTGGATTGGACGGCGCAGCGCCCGCCCTCCAAAAGTCGTTACATGCATATCGCGCGCGTCGAGCCAGCAGCAATCGCTCCCAGAAGCAGCCTTGACAGGCGCCCCATGCCCGCTGTCGCCCGGTTCCGGTCCAAATCATAGTTTCTTAGGATGCGCTTGCGCGAGTGTGAGCGCGCGGGCAAGTAACGCGTGCGCGCGCTTGGCGCAGCCTGGGAAATCCAACATGGAGCCCCCCGGGGGCGCGGGGCGCCGGCGACGCCTCCGCCCGCCTCCCGCGCGCCCGACCCCCCCCGCAAGCCGACTCAGCTGCCGTTGCAGGGGCACCTGCTGCATCGACACCTGCGGGGCTACCTACAAATGACGCGTGGCCCAGGCGCATGTAAATATCAAACGCGCCAGATGGCAGAATGCGTGGAAACCCGCTACGCTCGCGTAGGACTGAGAGCCCAGTCGGTGCACGTAGTGGCGCCGCGGTCTATCCGAGCGTGACGCGCTGCAAACGGTGCTGTTGGTCAACGCGGAAGGCCAGAACGCAGTGCGTGCCGATGAGGGCACCTTTGGGAACATGCCACATATTCAAGAGGACCCTTTCGGCACGATGAATACCCTTTTGAATGGATCCAGCAGCATGCAATGACTGATGAGGAGAATGGGGCGCACATGAAGGAATTTACTTCTATCGCGAGGGATGGCGCCGCGAGGGCGTGCGCGGCACAACGCTGTCCACTGTGCCGGGCATATTCGGTGACCGACATGAGTTTGCCCTAGCAGCCGACAGTGGGGCCATGATTGATGGAAGCCTAGCAGCACAAACATCATTGGTTTGAAAACTGCGCAGACATTTGAGCGAGTCCCATGCTCACATGGCCACGACATCAAGGAATTGAAACTAATCAAACCATAATATGTGACCGGAGTTGGCCAAGGAGCCCTAGGTGCGCGCCAGGGCATTACAAAATCGCCCGCGCATGCAAAGGAGTCTTTGCGGGGGAGCCCACGTGGCTAGACACTCAGCCGACGCGGCCGACGGGTCCCGCGAGAATTTTCCCGCAATCCTGGCGTTGAGGAGAGTGGCGACCACGCGGGCCCTCCTGATCCTTGAAGAGGGGAACGAAAGGATGGTCATCCTAGGTGCAGACATGTACCGGCTCCTCCTTGATGGGGGCGCTGGGGTGCTTGATCTGGCAAGGGCGCCATCAGGACATTTGGCGATCAAGATTGACTTGTGCTGCGCAGCAACGGAGGCCGATGGATCAACAGCGTTCACCATCACTGCCAATCCTCAACGCGAGGAAACGCCCGAGCTCATCAAGGAGATTGCAGACATGGAGCCGATTGCGGGAAAACTTGCTTCAAGCAGCGCGGGATCACCTGCCCCCATGGACGCCCGCGCATATGATGCCCCAGGGCGCCAGGGGCACTGGCCAAGTCATCAATGAGAAGACACTTGCATCTGCGATTCAGTCCATGCTGGACAACGCTCTGAAGACTTGGTGGCGCAGGAACACTTCATATAGTGGTAAACCCACTCCCGCGGAATTGGATTTCGCTGTGAAGAACCTGCAGGCGAAGGTCTATCAGGCCATTTGCAAAGAAGTCAGCAAGTGGATGCAACCCAACAGCAATGCGGGGCAGCCCGCATCTGCGGGGCAACCCGCTGCATCGAGCGACACTGCCGAGAAGTTTGCCATTTACACCTCGAACAGTGATTCCGTGGCCCACGGCACGGGCATTTGATCGCCCCCACCGTTTGAAAATTAGTGACGGGGGCAGGCGCGCGCCACGGCCGCTCGCGCTTGCCCAGACAGGCCGGCAACTGAGGTGCTGTCCATGGACGCGTGGAGACCTGCATGTTCCGGTGCCGGCCGCGCGCGCCATGGGCAGTGGCGGGCCCGGCTGCGCAGCCGCCGCAGAGAAATATTGCTCATCTCATCAATATCTCTCTTGCGCTCTTGTTATTGAAGATATACGATCAGCTTGTGCTGAACTCCGAGCTCAGGGACGCATGTGCGATCGCTTCACGCGCGCAGAGGCTATGACCTCTACAGGTACAAAGTACTTAGGTTATCTACTTTCGGGAGACGATCAACTGTTGCGGGTGGGGCCACATTGTCAGCGCATCCAGAATCGGATTGGCAAAGCTCGGGCCCTTCCTCTGGACTCCGACAGTGATGAAGATGAGGAAACCTTCATTACACTACTAGCAGGGTTACCTGCGGACACGCATACTGATGTGTTTCCCAGAATCCCAACCTTGTTACGGACGAAACGACAAGGTAGACACGCTGGAATTGCGTGGAGGCAGCGGGGGGATATCACAGAAGGTGTTCTGCCGAGGTTTACCCTCCGAGGGCAACCTCGGCAAGCGCTGTCACGTTGACTTTGGAAACGAGGAAGTTCGGGCGCAGTCGCGCATTACTTGGATGTATGTTTTGTACATAGTGTTATCCTACAGTCTACCTCCAGACGAACTGGACTGCCCTCCTGCTTCAACTCAAAGGTCAACTGTGACACGTGGCACGAACATTACAAGGAATACCTCCCGCGCATCAAGTTATGTGGAAGCGTCGCCGTACGTCAAGACGATCTCCGACGGTTCTACCTACGAGAACAACCAGCGGGTACTTGGGTGGATGAGAAATTCCACCATGGATGACACAAGCCAAGCGCGAGGGCACTCGCGAGGTCAGCATGGACCAATGCACCATGGGCCTTTGTTACCCCAGTGGCGTATTACGACGAAAACCTATTGAGATGTTTTTCAACTACCGCTTATCATTATAATACCCTGTGGGAACAAATGGTGCACGGGCCATCACCAAGATGCTTCGGTCTGCAACAGGGAATTGGCCAGGGCACTCCAGTACACCTCGAATATGCAATCCCTCTTCGTTGAAGCAGTTCAAAATGCGCGCGGCATGATCGCAGTTCGTCGTGACCCCTTTTTCATGGTCGTTATCATGCGTCATCTGTTTTTGTCACGAAATCACGTGGATTCGATCTGGGTGATCCAACTATCTTTCGACATCCTGACAGATGCATCAAGCGACCGCCATCGGGGGGAGATGGGCGCCCTGCATGTGCTGATAACGTCAACGCGCACTCCCCATCGCATGATAGAGGCCCCAGGCAGTGTAAGTGGCACGACAAAGACGAGTAAGACTGGGAATGTCCGAACTGCCAGAACTATGGCAAGGCTAAGCTTGGCTATTTACTGACACCTGGCAAACGTAAGTTTGCCAAACCGTGGAAGCTGCCTGGCGACCGCGGACAGGTGCCTCCAGCCCCCGCCGAGCCGGCGGCCGCGCCACCAGCGGCGGCAGCTGCCTCCGACGAACCCAGCTGCTTCCAAGGCACCAGCCGCCAAACAAGTTGCGCGGCTACGAGTTCCGAAGCCTGGCTCCAGAGCTGGACCGACAGCGGGCGCCAGCGGCCACGACATCACAGTAGGCAGACGCGCTGCTGAACCGACTGCGGAGCAACCTGCCTCAAGTGGCGCCGGCAGCTCGGACGACCACAGACGGCTACCGCAAATCGTAGCCAGACGTGGACGACGACAGGGAGGTGATCCATTTCCACCGCCTGCAGGTGACCCTGCTTATCGTCCAAGGCTTCCCGGCTGGTCTAGGTTCGACGTGCGCATCAGTCTACAGAATTTACGTCGCCTTGATCCACGCGGGTGACGGAAAAACTGCATCTGCGGTGATTCCACGCGAATCACCCTAAGGCTTTGTTCATTTCAGCCATGGCTGGTCTGGACAGCGTTCGGCCAAACTTGATGAGAGGCGTCTGTGATACATGCTGGGAGTGCAGGGCTTGGGAAAAGCCTGGGCATGCTATCGTGCCATCTACCGCGCTGCCTGGCAAGTTTCAGTACGAAGCCGAATGCGACCTGATGTTCTGCAAAGAGGAAAATGTGATATAATTAACCCCTGCGTTCGATACGCTGCTGGACATGAGATACATTATAAAATATGACCAGCATCTTGGATGCGTATCATCAGTGTTGGATGCAATTCGGACCTGTCAAAGTACATGTACTCTGACGGGGAAGGTGCTGTCAATACCGATGCCGCAGAGCCAGCCCGCAAGGCGAAAGGCACTGAGCTGAGGATACGTGCGCGTGGACAACACGCTACGACACTTGAAGCCAGAAGTGGCATATTACTACACCTTCCTCATGTCATGGAGGCTGAACTCAATGCGGGCTCGTGCGCTCACCCGACTATTGCATGAGTCTCTGTTTGCCGACAAAGCGATTACTTCCTTCCATGAGGTCTCTCCATACAACGCACTGTTCGGCCGACAACCTGCGACGTTGCCCGACTTGCCTGTTCTACACCACAAACAGCAGACGGAGATATCTGATCATACTCGAGAAACTGCTACCCGCCGGGCAAGCATTGAGGCTATCTCTCAAGCCACCGCAATAGCGAAGGCGAGCCGTGCACTGCGCGCCAAGACGACCATCACTGGTCAGCATTACTATGGCGTAGGAGATCTGGTTGATTATCATCGTCCCACTACTGCGAAAGACGACTGGGGTGGATGGAATGGACCCTTCCCGGTCGCGCGGGCCGATCCTCACAAGGGTCGAATCATAATTGGAGCTGGGAAACGCGATGTGCAAGTCCAGTACGGTGGCGCACGACATTCGCTGTACATTGAAGCTCTGATCACTCGAGAGATTGGCTCGGGCAACGCAACATTACGGACTGCGTTGGCGTTTATAGCCAGTCTACTCGCGGGGCGATCTGCAATGACTTTTGGATACCTCCCGACCAACAACGGGGCGCTCCAGATGACGAGTGCGAGCCGACTATCTCCTGAGGTGCACTTAGCTCTCCAGTATTTCATCCGGAACTTCTTCTGCATTGAAAGCGTAGTTTCCGTACGGTTGGCCAGAAGCATTCACAAATTACCTCCGGTGGCGTATGTTGGCAGTTGTTCATTGGTGCACTCTGACAACGACGTGCGCCCAGGCTTCCACTACTACGAAGCCGATGGCACTGCCCTAAACATTCAAGACATAACTGGATCAGCACACTCAAGAAACATCCAGTGCCTGAAGTCCATCAAACCTCAAGCGGGTATCGAACAAGACATGACGAAGTTCGAACAACTGGCCGACATGCCAGTGCAAGGCAACGACGCCAGAGGGGGCCCAGCAGTCGAACCACCACAGGCAGACGGACGGTTTCCCACCATCTATGAGGAATCAGAGGCGGACCTCGAGGCACACATTACGAGAGTGTGGTACACGAGCTACAAGACGAAATGGACCTGTTGGAGGCAACTCCGATAGACGAGCTTTACACTGTACCCAGGACGTATACGCGGCCGAGATATATCACGTCCCATTATGCTCCACTGACGAAGATGACAGTTGCGGGTTGGACTCCGGCGAGCACGGACACTACGTATAATTTTGCTTTACGGCAGAGATGTCAAAGATAGTCCTATCCGAACAACAGCGCTGGACAGTGGACATCGACCGCGTGACCACTATGCGAGTTTATGTGACCGCTGCAGCTAAACGAACTGCAGTCGTCAAAGAGGACGACCCTTTCGCGAAGGCAGAAATTCAGGCGTATCCAGTCAAGGTATGGAAGGCCCGATGAACTGAACTCAAGACATGGTTTGACAACGTGTGTTTCAACCTGCAATATATATATATATATATATATATATATATATATATATATCTAAAGCGTCAATCATCATGATGTCGATGCGCGTGCATACATGGAAGTTCGCCAAGAACGAAAAGGGCGAGATGGAACGTGCCATCATACTACGCTTGGTACTTGGGGTTTAAGGGTGTCGACGTGGAAACGTTCTCAGGGGCGGCGCGGCGGTCCAGTCAGCGACTGCTCGCCAGCGCGGCAGCGCGCAGGATGCAGTGGATCATTGCTTCCCTCGACATCAACATGGCTTCCCTGAAGGGATTTACTTCTCAGGGGCTTGCTGCAGCAACTGCTGAGAAAGGAACGCACGGCGTGCTTTGCATTGCCGCCTGGTTCAGCATATGTGCTCAGATCTACCCCAGGGTTCGAGCACCACGATGAGTCGAGGCACTGTTTGCAGGCACTGGCACCATGGATGCACCAAGGGCTTTCTCATTGAAGCTTAGGAAGACCACAAGAGGCTCTGGTCTTAAACCTACGTCCTACGACGAGGAGTTCGAAACAAACTCCAATCTTCTTACTGCCGAGCGTGTTGATGACGTAAGAATGGCCGGCACCGAAGACACCATTGACGAGTGCGTCAATTGCGTTGAGGATACTTGTGGGCAATGTAGACTCAACAAACACACGCGCCAATTGTGCCGTGAGGTATGCGAAGGACAGCGGCGGCAACGTTACTCTTGACCAATATGAATTATGAAAGGCTGCCGCCTCTGCCGCCGACCCCAGTTTGTTCTTTCGCTGCAGGGGGCCCTGCGCAATCTTGAAGAGTCACGGTGGATCATGGGATGACACATATACATGTCTACATGTTCGAAAGAGCGTGTTCTACTGCTGCTGGCGGAAAAACGGGGGGGGGTCACTGGGGGGTCCTAACCCGTTCCTCCCCCCTCGAAAACCGGGGGGGGTCACTACTGGTTCGAACCCCTCCCCCCCCCGTCCATCATGAAAAGGGGAGGGGTCACCACCATTTCGAACACCCCCCCCCCTCGAAAACCGGCGGGGGGGTCACTACCGGTTCGACCCCCCCGCGCCCCTTTGAAAACGGGGGGGGACCACTACCAGTTCGACCCCCCCCCCCTCGCCGCCGGCAAACGATTCCCGCTCCTCGGGACACTTGGACAATGGTGGGGATGGTGGGACAGTGGTGGGAACGGTGGTGGTGGGGACAGTTTGCGGGGACAGTGGGACAGTGGTGCGGACAGTGGTGGGGACGGTGCTGGTGGGGACAGTGGTGAGGGGACAGCGGGACGGTGGTGGGGACAGTTGGACAGTAGTGGGGACGGTAGTGGTGGGGACAGT
>CAUYUJ010017592.1:75879-143379 GCA_963575745.1 Prorocentrum cordatum
GCCGCGGGCCATTTCGGCACGCCCCTCCTCACGAGGTTCGTGGCCTCTCCACCGATGGCGCCAGTGGCAGGGTTCGCATGGCGGCCTCGCGCCATTTCGGCACACCCCTCACAAGGATCGTGGCCGAATAGGGAGCTCCACCCAAGGCCCCAGTGGCAGGGTTCGCACGGCGGCCTGAGGACCCAACACCACAGGACGGTTGGGAACAATAGGTTTTGCAACATGTTCGGAAGATGCTAGCAAAAGGGAAGATTCAACATCGACCTCCCTGTCTTGGGCTGCTGCCAGCCGCGCAGGATGGCCATTTGGGCGAGCTACTGGGATGTCTAGCGGAGCGACCTCTCACGCGGATCCAACCTAGATCTCCCCCCCCCTGCGCTGCCACTTGCGCAGCGGTCGTCACTTCTGTGATCTCTTCAGAGGTCCAGCGGAGTGGCGTCTTACGCGGATCAACCCAAAACTTCCTTTTCCTGGGCGGCGCCAACTGCGCAGTTGTCGCCATTTGTGTGAGCTCCTGGGAGGTCCAGCGCAGTGACGTCCTGCCAGGATCCACACTAGACGTTGCCATCCTGAGTTGTTGTCAACTGCGCAGCGGTCGCCATTTTGACGAGCTCGTGGGAGGTCCGGCGAAGTGGCGTCTTTCGCGGATCCAATATAGACCTCCCTTCCTTGGGCGGTGCTGATTGCGCAACTGCGCCACCACGTCGATTCCTCTTCCCTCCTCTACCCTCTTCTTCCTCGCCTCTTTCCTGGGAGAGGGAGGGTGTGAGGAAGGTGGTGGTGGTGTATATGTGTGGGCCCCGAAATGTATACTGTACATCTTTACCCTGGCGTGTTGCGAACTGTGAACTGTCGATCATTTGGCGAGCTCCTCGGAGGTTCACCGCAGCGACGTCCTGCAAGAATCCGATCCAAGCCTCTCCTCGGGAGCCCTGCCAGCTGCGCGCAGCTGCCGCCACTTCCGTGAGCTGCCGGGAGATCCAGCGGGGTGGTTGATTTGCGTCTTACGCGGATCCCATCTGCGCAAGCGTCACAATGTCGCCACTGTTCTGGTCTTCAGGGGGATCCAGCGGGGTAGGGCCATCTCGTGGATCCAAAATGGACCTCCCTTCCTTGGGCTGTTGCCCGAGGCGCAGCTGCCATCCCTCCGTCGGCTCTCGTGGTGTCCAGCGGGGCGGCGTCCTAAATCTACACGTCGCTCCTTGGGCTCTTCCAACTGCGCAACCGTCGCCGCTTTCGTTAGCTCCTGGGAGGTCCAGCGGCGCACAAGTGTCACACTTGAATGAATTCAAGGGGGGTCCAGCGAAGCGGCGTTTTACGCGAGTACAAACGCAAATATCCCCGGCCTCGCTTCTCCCAGGCGCCACCGTTGCGTGCCCGCTCAGCTGCGCCGCCCACCAGGCAAGGCATGCGCGCACTCCTGATTTTCTCCTCCAGGCCCCAACGTGCTGCGTGCTGACGCGCGCCCGTGGGGCCACGGACGAGCGGGGCGGCAGTCTGAGCGGCCACGGCCGCGGAGGCCTCACGGACAAGGGCTTGATCTTGCGGGTTTGTTCATCTATGATTGCCTCGCCGACGCATGGTGGCCAGAAAGAGCTCGCTCTGCCTGACATGCTGCCCCAAAGCTGGAGGCTGCGGGGCTTACATAACTAAGCATGTCTGTCTGTCCCTCGCCCATGGAGAGTCGTACCTCCAGGATGGCAGAATAGCTCGCTCGTGAGGAAAAAAGCAAACGTAAATATCCCCGTTTTGGGCTGCTGCACATTCTGCAACGGTCACCACTTTGGCGAGAGGCTTTGAGATACAGCGGAGTGGAGTTTTAAGCAGATCCAATCTGGACCTCCCCTCCCTCGGCGCTGCCAATTGCGCAGCCGTCGCCAATTTCGTGAGCCCCTGAGAGGTCTGACGGGGTGGCGTTTTACGAAGATTCAACATCGACCTCCCTGTCTTGGGCTGCTGCCAGCCGCGCAGGATGGCCATTTGGGCGAGCTACTGGGATGTCTAGCGGAGCGACCTCTCACGCGGATCCAACCTAGATCTCCCCCCCCCTGCGCTGCCACTTGCGCAGCGGTCGTCACTTCTGTGATCTCTTCAGAGGTCCAGCGGAGTGGCGTCTTACGCGGATCAACCCAAAACTTCCTTTTCCTGGGCGGCGCCAACTGCGCAGTTGTCGCCATTTGTGTGAGCTCCTGGGAGGTCCAGCGCAGTGACGTCCTGCCAGGATCCACACTAGACGTTGCCATCCTGAGTTGTTGTCAACTGCGCAGCGGTCGCCATTTTGACGAGCTCGTGGGAGGTCCGGCGAAGTGGCGTCTTTCGCGGATCCAATATAGACCTCCCTTCCTTGGGCGGTGCTGATTGCGCAACTGCACCACCACGTCGATTCCTCTTCCCTCCTCTACCCTCTTCTTCCTCGCCTCTTTCCTGGGAGAGGGAGGGTGTGAGGAAGGTGGTGGTGGTGTATCTGTGTGGGCCCCGAAATGTATACTGTACATCTTTACCCTGGCGTGTTGCGAACTGTGAACTGTCGATCATTTGGCGAGCTCCTCGGAGGTTCACCGCAGCGACGTCCTGCAAGAATCCGATCCAAGCCTCTCCTCGGGAGCCCTGCCAGCTGCGCGCAGCTGTCGCCACTTCCGTGAGCTGCCGGGAGATCCAGCGGGGTGGTTGATTTGCGTCTTACGCGGATCCCATCTGCGCAAGCGTCACAATGTCGCCACTGTTCTGGTCTTCAGGGGGATCCAGCGGGGTTGGGCCATCTCGTGGATCCAAAATGGACCTCCCTTCCTTGGGCTGTTGCCCGAGGCGCAGCTGCCATCCCTCCGTCGGCTCTCGTGGTGTCCAGCGGGGCGGCGTCCTAAATCTACACGTCGCTCCTTGGGCTCTTCCAACTGCGCAACCGTCGCCGCTTTCGTTAGCTCCTGGGAGGTCCAGCGGCGCACAAGTGTCACACTTGAATGAATTCAAGGGGGGTCCAGCGAAGCGGCGTTTTACGCGAGTACAAACGCAAATATCCCCGGCCTCGCTTCTCCCAGGCGCCACCGTTGCGTGCCCGCTCAGCTGCGCCGCCCACCAGGCAAGGCATGCGCGCACTCCTGATTTTCTCCTCCAGGCCCCAACGTGCTGCGTGCTGACGCGCGCCCGTGGGGCCACGGACGAGCGGGGCGGCAGTCTGAGCGGCCACGGCCGCGGAGGCCTCACGGACAAAGGCTTGATCTTGCGGGTTTGTTCATCTATGATTGCCTCGCCGACGCATGGTGGCCAGAAAGAGCTCGCTCTGCCTGACATGCTGCCCCAAAGCTGGAGGCTGCGGGGCTTACATAACTAAGCATGTCTGTCTGTCCCTCGCCCATGGAGAGTCGTACCTCCAGGATGGCAGAATAGCTCGCTCGTGAGGAAAAAAGCAAACGTAAATATCCCCGTTTTGGGCTGCTGCACATTCTGCAACGGTCACCACTTTGGCGAGAGGCTTTGAGATACAGCGGAGTGGAGTTTTAAGCAGATCCAATATGGACCTCCCCTCCCTCGGCGCTGCCAATTGCGCAGCCGTCGCCAATTTCGTGAGCCCCTGAGAGGTCTGACGGGGTGGCGTTTTACGAAGATTCAACATCGACCTCCCTGTCTTGGGCTGCTGCCAGCCGCGCAGGATGGCCATTTGGGCGAGCTACTGGGATGTCTAGCGGAGCGACCTCTCACGCGGATCCAACCTAGATCTCCCCCCCCCTGCGCTGCCACTTGCGCAGCGGTCGTCACTTCTGTGATCTCTTCAGAGGTCCAGCGGAGTGGCGTCTTACGCGGATCAACCCAAAACTTCCTTTTCCTGGGCGGCGCCAACTGCGCAGTTGTCGCCATTTGTGTGAGCTCCTGGGAGGTCCAGCGCAGTGACGTCCTGCCAGGATCCACACTAGACGTTGCCATCCTGAGTTGTTGTCAACTGCGCAGCGGTCGCCATTTTGACGAGCTCGTGGGAGGTCCGGCGAAGTGGCGTCTTTCGCGGATCCAATATAGACCTCCCTTCCTTGGGCGGTGCTGATTGCGCAACTGCACCACCACGTCGATTCCTCTTCCCTCCTCTACCCTCTTCTTCCTCGCCTCTTTCCTGGGAGAGGGAGGGTGTGAGGAAGGTGGTGGTGGTGTATCTGTGTGGGCCCCGAAATGTATACTGTACATCTTTACCCTGGCGTGTTGCGAACTGTGAACTGTCGATCATTTGGCGAGCTCCTCGGAGGTTCACCGCAGCGACGTCCTGCAAGAATCCGATCCAAGCCTCTCCTCGGGAGCCCTGCCAGCTGCGCGCAGCTGTCGCCACTTCCGTGAGCTGCCGGGAGATCCAGCGGGGTGGTTGATTTGCGTCTTACGCGGATCCCATCTGCGCAAGCGTCACAATGTCGCCACTGTTCTGGTCTTCAGGGGGATCCAGCGGGGTAGGGCCATCTCGTGGATCCAAAATGGACCTCCCTTCCTTGGGCTGTTGCCCGAGGCGCAGCTGCCATCCCTCCGTCGGCTCTCGTGGTGTCCAGCGGGGCGGCGTCCTAAATCTACACGTCGCTCCTTGGGCTCTTCCAACTGCGCAACCGTCGCCGCTTTCGTTAGCTCCTGGGAGGTCCAGCGGCGCACAAGTGTCACACTTGAATGAATTCAAGGGGGGTCCAGCGAAGCGGCGATTTACGCGAGTACAAACGCAAATATCCCCGGCCTCGCTTCTCCCAGGCGCCACCGTTGCGTGCCCGCTCAGCTGCGCCGCCCACCAGGCAAGGCATGCGCGCACTCCTGATTTTCTCCTCCAGGCCCCAACGTGCTGCGTGCTGACGCGCGCCCGTGGGGCCACGGACGAGCGGGGCGGCAGTGTGAGCGGCCACGGCCGCGGAGGCCTCACGGACAAGGGCTTGGAATGCGACGTCTTTCCCGATGCCGTGGACGGACGTGCTAGCGCAGTTGACTGCAGCAGACGAGGCTGCCGCGGAGGGGCATGCGCCGCCACTTCCGCGCACAGGGTCGGAACTGGCAGGCATCGTGTCGGTGATTCTGAAGTCGGGCGGAGACGACGATGCCTCTGCAAGCATGTCTTCGTTCGTGCACCAGGCTCTCGTGCGCAGGAAGGTGGTCGTGGATCTTATTGAGGGGGCAAAGGATCGCGGGCATCGCGCGTACCGGAACGTGGACATGGCTGCTGTTCGGAGGAAAGCCCTGGAGCTCCCGGAAGAAGGCGTGCCCCCCGAGGTCATGCGCTTGGTGCCTCTGGACGACGCGCTGGACAATATCCAAATGCAGAAAGCAGCGACGCCCGTGCCGAGGCCTGACGGATTACAGGAGGCCGCAGAGATTCTGGAAAGCACGAAGGCGAACGCCGTGGTGTGCGAAAAGAGCAGCTTCGACGAGGGAGACATTAATGCGCATCGGATCGAGGCCGTGCGGGCATTCGTGCAGCGCCTTGATGAGGATTGCGTTCACGACGGGGCCGACGAGACGTCGACTTCCAGCGGGGGGGAAGGTGGTGAGAAGGAGACGGAACATGCAAGGAAACGCTTGTGCTGGACGAAGCGAGTCGCTGCGGGCACGGAAGAGGCGTCGCGGGACGCAGTGGAGCGCGATATGCTGACGCAGGCGAGGCGCGAGGGCAAGCGTGTGGATCGCCTCCGCGTGCGAACGGGGAACGCGATGATGGACCAATTCGAGCCCTGGTATTTCGGCGTGGCGTTTGCGTTTCTGTTCAAGTATTGCACGGGGATGCCGGATTGCCCAGACTTTATGAAGCGTCCGCGACATCGCCGAGGCAACGATGCTCCGCGGGTGGATCTTCCACTGTGGGTGCGGATCATGAGCCGTCGCGTGGAGAGCCGGCTCTGCCGCGATTGGCACTTCGGTTTCGTGGCATGGAACCTCGTGTTTCGATCGGCGGTGAACCTAAGCAAGACGTGGTTCACGTACGCGGCGGCGAACTCCACAGGCGCGGTGGAGCAGCTAACGCCGGAGGAGATCGGCGAAGGAGCGAAGCAGATCTACCGAGCGCTGCACGGGAAGTATGTTAATGTCAACAACAGGAGACAGAGAGTCAAGGGCGACATGACGAAAGTGCGCCATGTGCCGGGCTTGGGGAAAGCCGCGCACAAGCTCCTGACGCACATAGAGCACACGTCGCGGCGCCTCCCTGGTACACAGGAAGCGCGTCGGGTCATGCGGTTCGAGACGAACGCCCTGCGAGTCCGGTACGGCGTTCCCATCTTCGTAACGTTTTCTCCCGACGAAGCCCATAACTTGCTAATGGTCCGCCTGTCGCGCACTCGACGCCACGACCCTGCGCGCCAGTCGGCAGATGACGAAGCACGCTCGCGCCGGGCGGGGGGGCGCGAGTGGCCGCGCGTAGCGCCCGAAGTCGACGAAGCGCGCGTGGCCATTCCGATCGAGACGGCACTGGCAGGCGTGCCATCGTGGGCCGAGCGCCGACGAATACTAGCCCGCGATCCTATGGCGAGCGTCGACGGTTTCCGCATCCTGGTGGACGCGACGCTACGCCGCGTGTTCGGTGTGCGGACCTGCCCGCACTGCCCGCGGTGCAATCGCGCGGAAGAAACTGAGCCCTGTCAGGACTTATTCGGGGGTAACGCCGATCTTGGAGGGGGCGCTTTCGGTCGAGTCGATGCGTACTACGTTTCCATTGAAGCGCAGAAGTCGCCGGGCTCTCTACACGCGCACTGCCAAGTGTTTATCCAGCGCCTGCATCAGCACACGCCGCTCGCAGAAGTGTTCCGACTTGTTTGCGACGACGTAGATGGCAGGGGTCAGCAGATCGTGGCGCGTTATTTAGAGTATAAGACTCGCGTGTGTCGGCAGGTGTCTGCGGCTCAAGTGTCGGCGGAGCAGATCAGCCGGAATTTAGAGGAAGCAGAAGCGCTGTGGCCGGAGTTCAAAACCTGCGTTCCAGAGTCACAGCCTGCGGCTTGGCGCAACTGAAGCGGAGGCCGCAGCCGACGCTGTGGCGTGGGAGACAGCGTACCTGGAAAAGGACGTGCAGTGCATGCAGGAGAGGAAGCAGCACCACGTGCATCTGAAAAACGCGGAGACGGGGGAGCGAGTGCCGCTGCCGGCGTGCCGCCGAAAGGACAACCCCAAGTTGTGCAAAGCAGATTTTCCGCGCACGTCGCAGATCATTGATCGCGCCATCGTTGTGCGTCCGGGCCGAGCGGACGCACTGGACATGCCGAAGGCGGGGCGTCGGAATCGGACGGGCAGCTTACACGGCCCAAGGAACCACGAGAGTCTGAACGCCACGCACCCCTGCATGTTGTCCGCGCAACGGTTCAATTCGGATGTGCAGCTGCCGCATCGGTTCCCCATCGCGGAAGTCTGCTGCGCGTGCGGGAAAGCGCGCGATAGAAAGCTGAACGACGCAGCGATCATCAAGGTCGTGCAGATGGCTCAGGACGCACAGGCAGGATACGCCTGCGACTACTGCACGAAGCGGCAACCCGTGGCCTTCCATGCGGGACCCGGTGTGACGAGCGGGGGGCGTTGGGGCTGGGGCCCCGCGGTCATTTATGACCCAGGGCGGAGCGCGCTGGGGCTGGGGCCCGCTGGGCCCACGTGGCCCGCCGTGACTGGGGGAGCGATCTGGGGCTGGGGCCCCGTGGGCATGCGTGGCCCGTTGCGACGGTAGGGGCGCGACAAGGCCAACGCCCCGCGGGCATGTGTGACCCCCCGCTGTGACAGGCGGATCGCGCCGGGGATGGGGCCCGCAGGGCTTTTGTGACCCGTTGTGACGGGCGGAGCGCGCTGGGGCTGCAGCCTCGTGAGCATGTGCGACCCGCTGTTGCGAGCGGGGGGGGGGGGGGGGGGGCGGGCGCTGGGTTTGGGGCGCGGTGAGCATTTGCGACCCGCTGTCTGTGACGGGCGGGGCGCGCTGGGGCTCTGGCCCCGCGTGCGCGCGTCGCCCGTCGGTGACGGGCAGAGCGATCTGGGGTTGCGGCCCCGGGGGCACGCGTTTCCCGCGGCGACGGGAGGGATGTGCCGGGGCCAAGATCTTGCTGGCAAGTGTGATCCGTTGTGCGGATGGCGCTGGGACTGGGGCCCCGCGGGCATTTGCGACCCGATGTGACGGACCGAACGCGCAAGGGTCCCGGCCCTGCGGGCGTTTGTGACCCGCTGAGGCATTGGGGCCACGGCCCCGCGGGCATTTGTGACCCGTTGTGACGGGCGGAAGACCCAGCGGACATTGCAACCCGCTCTGAGGGGCGGAGCGAGCTGGGTTTTTTTGGCACGGTGAGCATTTGTGACCCGATATGACCCGAGGGGGGCGCTGGGGCCGGGGCCCCGTGTGCACGCGTGACCCACGGTGACGGGCGGAGCGCCCTGGGGTTGGGGACCCGTTGGCATTTGTGACCCGGTGTGACGAGCGGAGCGCGCTGGGCTTGTGGCTCCGTGAGCGCGCGCGCCCCGTTGCGACGGGAGGGACCACGCTGGGGCTGGAGCCCGGGTGGCAAGACCCGGTGTGACGAGCGGAACGCGCTGGGGCTTGGGCCCCGTGGGAATTGTTACCCGTTATGACGGGCGGAGCGCGCTGGGGCTGGCGCCTTGGCGGCATTTCAGAGCCGTTGTGACGGGCGAAACGCGCTGGGGATGGGGCCCCGCTGGCAGTTGTGACCCGTGGTGACAGGCGGAGCGATCTGGGGCTGGGGCCCCGTGGGCATGCGTGGTCCGTTGCGACGGGATGGATGCGCTGGGACCTAGGTCGCGGGCATGTGTTCCCCGTTGTGACGGGCGGAGCGACCGCCCGCACGCGTCAACCACCACCCTGACCAGCCGCCCCTCCTTGCGTTTCACCCACCCAATACAGCGCTTCGCGGCCCCACAGGGGGCTCCACCGAAGGTCCCAGTGGGACCGCCTGCGTGCGTCAACCACCGCCCAGCACCGCCCTTCCTCCTTGCGTTTCATCCGCCCAGTACCACGTTTCGTGGCCCCACAGGGGGCCCCACCGAAGGTCCCAGTAGGGCCGCCCGCATGCGTCAAACACCACCCAGCACAGCCCTTCCTCTCCCACCCAGCACCGCGCTTCCTGGCCCCACAGGGGGTTCCACCGAGGGTCACAGTAGGACCGCCCGCGTTCGTCAACCACCACCCAGCACAGCCCTCTCTCCATGCGCTGCACCCGGCCAGTACAGCGTTTCGTGGCACCATCGGGAGCTCAGCCGAATGTTTCAGTGGGGTCGCCCGCGCGCATCAACCACCACCCAGCACAGCCTTTCCCCCCTGCGTGTCGCCCGCCCAGTACAGCGTTTCGTGACCCCACAGGGAGCTCAACCGAAGGTCCCAGTGGGACCGCCCGCATGCGTCAACCACCACGCAGCACGGCCCTTTCTCCTTGCGTTTCACCCACCCAGTACAGCGCTTCGTGGCCCCATCGGGAGCTCTACCGAAGGTCCCAGCGGGACCGCCCGCATTCGTCAACTGCCACCCAGCACAGCCGTCCCTTCCTGCGTTTCACCCACCCGGTACAGCGTTTCGTGGCCCCACAGGGGGCTCCACCGAAGGCCCCAGCGGGACCGCCCCCTTCCTCGCGTTTCAGCCACCCAGTACAGCGCTTCGTAGCCGCACAGGGAGCTCCACCGAAGGTCCCAGTGGGACCGCCCGCATGCGTCAACCATCACCCTTCACAGCTTCTCCTCCTTGCGATTCACCCACCCCGTACAGCGCTTCGTGGCCCCATCGGGAGCTCCACCGAATGCCCCAATGGCACCTCCCACATGCGTCAACCACCGCCCAGTACAGCGCTTCGTTGAACCACAAGGGGCCCACCCGAAGGTCCCAGTGGGACCGCCCGCATGCGTCAACCACCACCCAACACAGGCCTTCCTCCTTGCGCTTCGCCCACCCAGTAAGTACCGCGCTCCGTGGCCCCACAGGGGGGCCAACCGAAGGTCCCACTGGCACCGCCCGCATGCGTCAACCACCACACAGCGCAGCCCCCCTTTGTTGCGTTTCACCCACCCAGCACAGCGCTTCGAGGCACCATCGGAAGCTCCACCGAAGGTCCCAGGGGGACCGCCCGCATGCGACATCCACCACTTAGTACAGCGCTTCGAAGCCCCATAAGGAGCCCCACCTAGGGTCACAGTAGGACCGCCCGAACTCGTCAGCCACCATCCAGTACAGCGCTTCGTGGCCCCATAGGGAGCACAGAAAGATTCCAGTTGCACCGCCCGCATGCGTCGCCCACCACCCAGTATTCCATTTCGCGGCGCCAGTGATTGGGAGCTCCACCAAGCCCCAGTGGCACCACCCGCATGCGCGCCCCCCGCGCGGTACACCGTTTCGTGGCCCCGTAGGAAGCCCCAGTGGCCCGCCCGCATGCGACCCCCACCCACTGCAGCGCCTCGTGGGCCCATTGGGAACTCCATCGAAGGCCCCAGTGGGACCGCCCGCACGCGCCTCCCCCATCCCAGTACAGCGTTTCGTGGCCCCACAGGGGGCTCCACCGAAGCCTTCATTGGCACCGCCCGCATGCGTCGGCCCTTGCCAATTACAGCGTTTCGTGGCCCCGCAGGGAGCTCCACAGAAAGACCCCAGTGGCACCGCCCGCGTGCGCCCCCCCAAACCAGTACAGCAATTCGTGGCCTCATCGGGAACTCCACCGAAGGGCACCGTCCGAATTTGTCGGCCACGCCCAGTACAGCGTCTCGTGGCCCATAGGGAGCCCTACCGAAGGCCCCAGTGGCACCGCACGCATGCGTGTCCCCCACCCATTACGGCACTTCCCTCACGCGCTTCGTGGCCTTATAGGAAGCTCCACCGAACGCGGCACGCACAACCTCTACTCACAACTGTATGTGGTGAGGTCCTTCGCCCGGATAAGTTCTAAGTCATCGAGAATCGTTTGGACCACAGCGGAACTTTTTGAATTTCCAGCGTGTTTCGTTCTTGGCACCAACCGAAAACAAACAAACAAAACAGTTGGGGAGTTGCACAAGATAGCCAGAGCAATGCCTCAAGAGGTGTGAGGGGGGAGAGCAGATTTCGGCCACATATGCATTTTCTTCTCTGGGTCGGTGGTGAGGGGATGAAGCGCAAATAACGCTCCTCACCTGTGCAGGGACACGTGTATTTTTCATTATTATATAATGGTGATCGGCGAGTGTCAGGGAAGTCTTAGTTGTGAACAAGTTGCCCTGCAGTGAAGGGTGTGCGGCGCTGCACTTGTCGATGTACATTTAGCCGTATTGGCTGGTCCAAAGAGCTCTCGGATCAATGTCTATGAATGTCGAATGCTAATTGGGCATGCGACGATGAGCTATTGGCCATGTATCGTTTTTTCCATACACACACAGAAGACGAGCCAAGGGATATCCCTCGGGTGCAGGCTTCGATTGCGTTTTCCCATCAACTTTCGCAGTTTGCAGGATGCGCGCGCATTCGTACTCCCAGTGTGCAGGCATGCGGACGCTTCCTCGCCATGCACTTCTCGAGTATTATCCTGTCGTGGCACCGTCAGATGTTCTCGAACTTTCTGACATCGAGTTGAACATCCCTTTGACCGATCATGTGTGTATATATATATATATATATATATATATATATGTTGTACCCACATTCGCACACACGCACGCATCTACACACGTATACATGTGTGCATGTATGCGTAAATGTAAAATGTCAATAGGTGTATATATATATATATGATACTGGAGAAACCCCAATCAGGGCTACAGGGCTAGGGGGCTATTGAGCTATATAGAGTTGTAGGGCTATTGGGCTATAGGGCTATACGGCAAGAGGGCTTAGGGCTATAGGGCACCCCCGGGCACCCCGGGCACGCCCGGGCACCGGGGCACCCGGGCACCCGGGCACCCCCGGGCACCCCCCGGGCACCCCCGGGGCACCCAGTCCTCAGGCACCCCTGGGCACTCGGGCACCCGGGCGTGCAGCGAAAATCGGCCTCAAACCAAACCTAACCATATGAATCTGCTAGGACCTCTACAGAGGCAAAGAGGCAAGCCCTGACTGGGGAATCTATATCTATAGATATATATATATATATATGTATATAATTATATATAGATAGATAGATAGATAGATAGATAGATCCATACACACAAGTTGGCACAACCCTACACCGTGTCTGGGTTGTGGACACGAAGCCTCTTGCATGCCTCTTTTGGGCTTGTTTGGGGTCTCTAAGGGGACTCTTGGAGCCTCTGAGTGTGACCCTGGCGATCTCAGAGGGCTTCTTGGTGCGGGAGGCTCAAAATTCCAATTCGAGTTCACCATCTGTTTCTCCTGTGTTCTGCTGGGCGATTTTGATGGGCACTGGAGCCGTCCTGGGCGTTTTTCAGATTGGCGAGCAGATGATGTTACCGCCAGGCGTAATCCTACAGTTTTTTGCATCATTTGGCAGTCTTGGGCCAGCCCCAGGGCCTGAGAGACAGCTCGAGATGTACAAAAGAGGGCTCTGGGGCCCGCTTTGACCGTCTTGAGAGAATCATGGGACACTCTGGCCGTCGTGGCGCTTCCTGGCCTCTAGAAGACGAGTCCTAAGTTTCACCCGACACGCCTTGGAAATTCTGGCGATTCGCGCTCTGAACCCGTTGAATGACATTACAGTACTCAATGCATATGATTCAGAGGGACCTGCGGACATTCCACTCAGTGCCTACGGCGCAGTAGCGCATATACGCAGTCGCTGGGCGCGTGTGTGTGTGTATGTATGTGTATATATGTGTGTACTCATATATATATATAAGTATATTTATATGCATATGTATTTGTATGTGTATACGTATATGTAAATGTATATGTGTATGTATATGTATATGTATATGTATATGCGTATGCATATGCATATGCATATACATGTATGTATGTATGTATGTATGTATGTATGCATGCATATATTTATGTACGTATGCATGCATGCATGCATGCATGTATGTATGTATGTATGTATGAATGTATGTATGTATGTAAGTATGTATGTATGTATGTATGTATGTATGTATGTATGTATGTATGTATGTATGTATATATGTATTTATGTATATATATATATATATATGTATATATATATATATATATATATATATATATATGTGTGTATGCACGCATATCGGAGTAGGCCTCGCATGGGCCCGGGACCGACGCCAGCATCACATGGGTGCCGCAGGGGCTCCAGGGGCGCCCTCGTGATTCCCAAAGTGGCCTCGTGGTCGCACAGAGGGTCCATCAATTGGTCCCACAGTCCACCAGACTTGGTCGAGCACACCTCGAGACACCCAAGATGTTTGCTGAACGGCCTCCGAAGGCTTCCAGACTGCGCCAGGACGGCCCCGGGCCAGATTCAGTGCGCGCTCGAGGCCCCAGACGAGTACACTGAGAGGTAATAATTTGTGATTTCGCCAGGTTCGGCGCCCTCTCGAGGCCTCCGACGCCGCCCCGGGGACGGGCCCAGCGGCCCCCAGGAAGGCCCGGGGACGGCCCAACAGGGCTGCAGGCCGCCCCCAGGGGCGCCCAAGACGGCCCACGAAGCCTTCAAGACGGCCTCAAGATGGCCTCCAGAGGGAGGTGCATGAACTGAAATTCTGAGCCTTTCGCCTCACGAAACTCCCCGGAGGCTTCAAGAAGGCGCGAGGACGGCCCTGGGCAGGTTCCAGAGGGCGCCCGAGCCTCGAGCAGCAAAAATCATTGCTTTCGCTAGGGTTGTTCACTGTTTTGGGGCTTCTCTATTTTTCAAGCTTCTGACAATCCACGAGGCCTCCAACACCGCCTCAGGACTCTTGGGGACGTCTCGCGACGTCTTGGAGCGCTCTTGCGCCGTCTGGCCCCTTCGGAGGCCGTCTTGGAGGCCTCTCGCGGCCGCCTTGGAGCGCTCTTGGGGGCCCCTTGGACCGTCTTGGGAGCCCCTTGGACCGTCTTGGGGGCCTCTGTTGGCCGTCTCGGGGCCCTCTGGATCGTTTTGGGGCCTTCTTGGGGACCTCTTGGACCGTCTTGAGGTCTTCTTGGAGGCTGCTTGGGCCGTCATGGTCCCCTGAGAGCTAAAATCATAACGAAAAAGGCGAGAACGCTAAAATCTGTCAAAAAACCAAAAGGAAATCAATGATGTGGGCCCCTGGAGGCGCTCTTTGGGGTCCTCTTGGGGCCCTCGTGTGCCGTCTTGGGAGCCTCATGAGCCCTCTTGTGGCCATCTTGGGCCGTCTTGGGGCCATCTTGGGCCGTCTTGGGACGATCTTGGGCCGTCCTGAGGCCCTCTTGGAGTCCCAAGAGGCCCAAGAGGCCGACTTTGTCGATTTTCCATCGATTTTTGTATGTAGGTCTGGGGCCCCAGAATGAGGGCCTCCACATTTGGTACGGCGTTGTGGCGCGGCTATGGAGGGAGACATAATAATGTAACACGATGCAATACGAACCATAATGTAATAATGGGATACGTTGCAATTGTGCAATCATTGGATACATTTGATACGTTGCATTAGGGCTTCCGCTCCGCGACGCGACAATACAAAATGTAGCCATTCAGCAATCTGCGGATGGATTGGATACGTTGAATGACATCATCCGCGGACCTGCCTCCGGCAGCACGTCATTTCTGGACGTGGATTCCTCTCGCTTCGCGGGGTGCACGTCCGGAGCACGTACAGTCCAGTCGTTGCAGGGCCTCTTGGGAGCTTCTTTGTGGCCTCTTGGCGGTGTCTTGGGGGCTTCTTGGGGCATCTTCTGCACTGGGCTTCTTTGGGGCCTCTTGTGGCCTCTTGCGGGCGTCTTGGGCCGTCTTGGGGCGCTCTTGCGGCGTGTGGCCCACTCGGAAGCCGGTCTGGGGGCCTCTCGCGGCTTTTGGGGCTGTTTCGGATCCTCTTGAGTGTGGCCGTCTTAGTGCCCGCTTGGGCCGTCATGGAGGCCTTTTGAAGGCTTCTTGGAGCTTTTGGGCCTTCTTGGGGTCATTTTGGAGGCTGCTTGGGCCGTCATCGGCCTCGGGGAAAGGGAAGCATCTCACACGCCGATGAGACCAAAGGGGTCGGTGGATTCACTAACGATGTTGCAATAAACCCTCCCTCCGAGTTCCCTCTTCATAGGCCCCTACAAGGATTCATTTTCACTGAAGGAAGTGCCCCGACGGAAGACAACCTTTGAAAGTCTTGAACCGTGCCAGAACCTTCCTGGCGCTCCAACGCCGCGACTTAACGTTACTGTTGCGTCCTGGCGATCCTGAATCGCGCCAGGGCGCCAATCCTGGGACTTCAGCACCATCCTGACGCCCTCGGAGGCCGTTTTGGGGCCTCACTGGGCCGTTGTGGTACCCTTTTGAAGCGCGTTAGGGCCGTCTGGGGGCCCTCCAAAGAAGGTCTTGGGCGATCCAAGGGTCCTCATGGGCCGACTGGGGGCCTTGGTGGGCCGACTGGGGGCTTTGGTGGGGGCCCCATGGGCAGTTTTGGAGCTATTTTGGAGGTCTCTGGGGCCGTCTTCGGCGGTTGGAAGCCCAGACAGGTGAGGACAGCCCAAACCTTTCAACTAAACTCTGGAGAAATAGTGACGCTTGCTTCCCCGTTCTCTTGGGCCGTCTTGGGCCTCTTGGTGGCCTTTTGCTGCTTTCTGGGCAGACCGAAAGAGGCGATTGGCCCGGCTGACGCCTTCGGAGGCCGTTATGGGGGCCTCTCTGGGCCGCTTTGGTGCCCTCTAAGAGCGTTTTAGGGCCGTCTTGGGAAGCTCTTGGGCGATCCAGGGTCCTCTTGGCCCGACTCGGGGCTCTATTGGGGGCCCCATGGGTTGTCTTGGAGCTATCTTAGAGAATGGTGGGCCATCGTGGGCGGTCGGAAGCCCGAACAGGCGAGAACCTCCGAATCGTCCAAACACATGAAAGTCAATGGTGCTTGCTTTCTCGGGCTCTCTTGGAGGGCTTTTTGGAACCCTCTCGAGGCCGTTTTGGAAGCCTCTTCAGCTGTCTTGAGTCCGACTGGGGCCTCCTTAGCCGTCTTGGGCCTCACTGTCCCTTCCTGTTGTCATCGTGACTACCTTGGAAGCCGTCTTGAATGCCACCTTGCCCGCTTGGAGGCCGACAAGAGCGCGCGAAAGCAAGTTCGCAGGGGGCGGTCTCAGGAGGACGCGTGCGTGCGGGGGTGGGGTCGGCCCTAGAAATACATAGAAGCCACCCAGGCAACACCAAGCATTCTAACACACCCGCTGGGTGCAAAGCCTTGTGACGAAAACTTCGCGGGCCTATGGGGCCCAGCACGAGGGTGCCCTTACAGTGTGGCCAGATCGTCTTGGTCCACCTGGGGTATGAGGGCGTGCTCATACTGCCGCCTCCCACATGCTGTGCCGCAGAGAGAGTCCCAGTGGCCAGCTCGCCTTCTGCCATTCCTCACGCAACTCGTGCCCCACGGGTTGCGCCGTCCTGATCCCAGCGAGGCACCCGTGGTGTGGCCCGGCAGTGTGGGGCCACCCCGCACGTTTCTCGCGCGCCATGAGATGCTCAAATGTGGCCTTGGTGAGACGCCATCATAAACTGTGGTTGGTCCGTCGTGGGCCATCCCACGCGCAATTCGTGCTCCACGAAGGGGCCCCAGCCAGGCAGGCCCCTGTCAGGACGCGTTCGCACTTGGACAAGGCCTGGGGTCACCTCTCACAGATTCCTCGGTCCACAGAGTTCCAGCCAGTCCTGAGAGCGAAGGTGCCCCTTTACTGTGGCCTGACTGTCTCGCGCAACCCCCAATGAATCGAGTGGCCATCGCAGTGCCTTCGCACCGTGGCCTGATCGTATTGGGCCACCCTGCGTGCAGGTCGCGCCCCAGGGGGCTTGGCAGGCAGGTGATGCAGGCTCTGAGAGGCGAGGCGGGGGATTGCTGGACTCCTAGGGCCCGCCCTCCACTGGCGCACTCTCCACCCCTCGAACAGGATTCTGGATCTCTGGGGGAACATAGCGGAGCGGGACAGCAGCCTCGCGCGTTTGCAACCCAGGCAAGTGGGGGGCAGCAGATTCTACACACCTTTTCGAACAGTCGCATCCATGTGTTCAAAGCGTTTGTACACCTTGTTGTGTCGCTGGGTGCCCTGGGTCGCACGCCGTTTGATTATGGTCAGCATTCGTTTCCAGCTGTTCATATACCATTTGCAATGAGTAGGGCAGAATATCAGTGGTTCAGTGGGCAGGACATGCGCCATTTTGTTGAGCGTTGTAGCGAGCCTGACTCCTGTGCATCTTACGAATGGAACGCAACCAGACAATGCCGCGTTTCCATTTTTCGATCTCAGTAGTTGGATCCGATAGCGCTCAGGGAATTCCTACTGCGTTGAATCGTGGAGGGTCTCGCTTTGCTTTTGCATGCACGGTTCATAGTCATCGCTTGACAAATTCAATCGACAGAAGACGGCCGCGTGGAGAAATATTGATGCACATCTCCGTGTCAGATGTGGTGCGGTGCATTGATTATCCAATCAGTTTGTCATACCATTTGTTTGAATGCATCGGGTTTGGATGCGTTCAGTTGACAGAGGGGTAATACGTGAGAGCCATTGGAGTGTGGAGTGGATGTCAGTGCAGCGGGTGATGGGTAGCGCTTTAAACGAAACGTGTAATATGTGTCGGCTTGGCAATGCTGCGACCGAAGTTGCAATGCTTCAGCATGGATGACCATGGCCTACCCATGTTTCAGAGGACACATCAATCCCATGTGAGTAGCGCCCCATGTTATTGTCTCATCATATCTCGCGGTGGTTGGCACGTGAGGTACTTGAATCCATTACGTGGGGCAAACGATACGAGACACCCTTCCTTTCCCCGTGGGGGTTGGGGACGACCTAGATCTCGACGTATTTTGCTGGGTACACCGCATGAACCAGTCTCTGGGTTATCAGGAGGTTCAATTCAACACGCAAGCGGACGCACTTCGAGACATCATATGGGTGTTGGTGTATGTGAAGATTTGTCGGTGTGTCCGTATATCCATGTAGATCGTCACGTTATATGTTATCCCCGTATTGATAGATGTGCCGTTGCCACTATCGATATATGTGCCGGGCCAATTGACGGGATAACAACCAGGACAACCGTTATACCTATCCATATTTTTACATGTCGATCGATCGGTATCACGATCTATTGTGTTCAGTGCCTATCCGATATCACTCCCAATCGATTTGTCGTTGTTCTTATCGAATACGATTACGACGACTGACCGCCGTCCCTTACCTTATGGAATTTCCCATGTGGCCGAACGTTGCGGTTAGAGCTCTGCCACGCTATCGGACCGTGTGTTCCCCCAGCCGTTGTGGAACCCTTCGGGACACATTTGGGGGAGAATGGCGAGGAAGATCCGGAGGGGGAGGAGGAGGAGAAGGAGTAGGAGGAGAAGGAGGAGGAGGCATCTTGGGAGCCTCTGGGGGTACGGCTTGCTGGGCTTAGGGCGTTCCTGGCCCATCTGACGCCGTCGGAAGCCATCTCCGGGGCCTCTCTGAACCGATTTGGTGCCCTCTTGGGGTGCTCTAGAGCAGTCTTGGAGGTCATCTTTGGCGTTTTGGACGCTTCTTGGACTCTCAACACCAAGGCTCCCAAGAGCGAGCGGCAACGTAAACATCTCTGAACACCACGGCTCCCAAGAGCGAGCGGTAACGTAACAAGTTCTTCCCACCAAGGTTTCCAAAAGCGACCGGTGGCGTGAGTCATCTCGGGCAGGTTCTTGGTCCGCTCTTTCCGTTCCCGTGCCTGCCCAGGTAATGGAAAGAGCGAGGTACGAGAGATGACGTTCTGGCGGGGCGAAGCCCTCCAGGGAGGGGTCCCAGGGGAGGGGCGAGGCGGGGTGGGACGGGATATGGCCGGCTTTCTTGATACGTTTTCGAGTGAAGCGGTTCCCGGGCGGCTCCCATGGTCTGTTTTTTTTGTTTTTGTTCGAGTAGCGCGGTCCAGGGACCCCAAGATGGCCCAAGAGGGCCCCCTAAACGGCCGACGGCACCAAGACGACCCCAAGGCAGCTTCAGATGGCCTCCAGACGGTCCAAGAGAGCGTCAAGACGGCTCCAGAGGCCTTCAAGAGGGTCCCCGAGAGGGCCCCCAGGGGCAAACAACAATGATGTGTCTATGGTTTTTGTATGTTTGGGGGGTTCTTGCCTTTTCGGGCCAAGAACTGACAAAAACTGTCCAAGACGGCCCCGGGGGCGCTCGAAATGGCCCGAAAATTGTCCAAGAGGGTCCCAAGACGGCCCGAGAGGGGCCCAAAGCTGCCCAACAGGGCGCCAAGACGGCCCAAAAGAGCACCAAGACGACCCCAAGACGACCCCAAGAGAGGCCCAAGAGGGCCCAAAGAGGCTCCCAAGAGGCCCCCAAGAGGCCCCCAATAGAGCCCCAAAACGGCCACAGGCCTCCAACACGCCCTTAGACGTCCCAAAAGGATCCCAAGACGGCCCAAAATTGCCTCAAAGGGCTTCCAAAGGGCTCCAAAAGGGTCCCCAGAAGACCCCGTCGAGGCCCAGGAGACGCTCAAGAACACCATGGCTCCCAGTAGCGGGCGGTGACGTAACAAGCTCTTGACACCAAGGCTCCCCAGAGCGCGGTGACGTAACATGCATGCTACATCAAGGCTCCCAAGAGCGAGCGGCAACGTATATAAAAGTCGCTGAACACCAGGGCTCCCAACGGAGAGCGGCGACGTAACAAGCTCTTCACACCAAGGCTGCCCATAGCGAAGGGTGCCATGAGCCATCTCGGGCAAGGTCCTGAGGGGCTCTTTCCGTTTCCGTGCCAGCCCAGGTCTAATCGAATTGCCTTCGGCGCATCCCGCCACCAGGCCTGGAATGTGGGTCAGAGTCTTCATGGATGATTATTGGGGGCTCTCTGGATCGCTCTCGGGAGACTGGGAGCAGTTTTGCTATTGGGAGCTTCTTGGGAGCCTCTTGAGGGCTTGTTGGAGGCTTCTCGGGATTTCTTGGAAGCCCCTTGGGGTCCTCGAGGGGCCTCTGGGGGGCCTCTCAGGGGCCTCTTGGGGCCTCCTGGGGTCTTCTTGGGGCCCGGGTCCCCCGTCTGACCCCTTTGTTGGAGTTTTCTTGGCAGGCTCTTAGATCGTCTCGGAGGCTTCTTGGGCCGTTTGGGGGCCCTCCTCCTCCTCCTCCTCCTCCTCCTCCTCCTCCTCCTCCTCCTCCTCCTCCTCCTCCTCCTGTTGGCCCTACTAAAGGACTCTTGCGCAGTCTTGGGGCCGTCTTGGTCGCCCCTTGGGCCGTCTTGGAGTGTCGGGAAGCCGAAGGGGCGAGACCGTCATTCTTTGAAACCCTTGTGTAATCCATGAATGCTGCCTCTTGGGATGACTCTTGGAGGCCACTTGGGGCCTCTTGGATGCTTATTGGGCTGGCTGGATGCCATATTGGGCGTCTTCGAACGACCTTTGTGCGTCTCGGGGCCCTCTTGGGCCGTCTTGAATACCTCTTGGAGCTCTCTTGACGCGTCTTGGGACCCTCTTGGGCCCGAGCATGTCACGGGGGGAGATGCGCTGGATCCCCGACACAACGCGGCGAGCCCCAATAGATTTGAACATGTTGGCGCCCAGCTCCTAAGAGACTTCTCAGGAGTGATGTTTGAGGCTTAGGGAATTAGGGATAGGACCTGAAGGCATGCCCACTTCGTGCCGAAGGAGGGCAATGCCCGGGATAACCGCCGGGATCATGTTTCAAGTTATCCATGCGTAGTGTTCTTATCATTCATCGAAATATCTACTGAGTTGGTTGCCAATTTCAAACCATACATCGGCCGAGAAGAATATGCACAAGCATCGCGGGACCGCGGTGCTCTATGCAAATCGAATTCACAACCAAGGAGGGTTGGGAACAAAAATTGTATTGTCGAAGATTTGGACTCTTCGCCGCCCTCTGCACCTCCTCCGATGACACAGAAAATTGTATTGGATTTTTTGCGCGCGGAGGTCCGCACGGATTTCTTGGATCGGCGCCGGAGCTCGATGGCAGCGCCAGAGGCGCCACCAGGGGTTTCTGGCGCCGACCTGAAGGGAGGTGCATCTGTCATATTAGGGTAATGGGCGTTCCCCACCATCCCCCCTGACACGACCTACACCGAGAGTGCGCGCGAAGAGTACGTACACCCTCGTGCTTCAGACACCACGCGCAGGCGTGATATTGAAAAACGCCTGCGCCCGCTTGCACCGCTGCTTTCCAGGGCCTTCGCCGCGACCCTGGGGACCTTCGGTGCCGTCCCCGCGGACTTGTGGCGCTGGCCCGAGGGGCCTGCGTGGTGGACTCGAGGACTCAAGTCGCTGGGTTCGGGGTCCTGTGCCCGCGGCCGATCGGGTTCACGGGGCGCCCTTCCCCACGCGGCCGCCGTCGGTCCATCTCGGGAGGTTCTGTGCCCAACGACGCGGGCCCAACGGCATGCAGAACATTGGACACCGTGCCCCAAATCGTACCCACGGAGGTTTGTGGAGCCGTGTTGTGTCCAGTGTTGGTTCGGACTCGAGGATGTTTCGCACCGTTTGCCCGTTGTTATGCGGGGCGCATTTTTGAGGCACCGAACCTCTTGTTCTGGGGCACAGTATGGTTCTGTCGGGGCGCATTTTTGGGCACGCGGCTGGCCAATTTAGGTATCCATCCCAGGCGCCGCACATGCTCCGTTTTGGGCGCGCAGGGGGTCCATACCGGGACGTGTCCAGGCATCCGAATGTTAGATTGCCAGGATCCCGTGTCGGCGCAGCGTTGTGGCGTGTCGTGGTGGCGCCGTGTCGCAACGGCTTCGGGTCGCAAATATGGAGCCGCAGGAGCCCTTGGAGGGGGCCTTGAGGGCATTGGGCGAACAAGAGTAGGGAGCCAGGAAGGCATCGGACAAACCAGCGACGGTATCGTGCAAACCATGAAGGCATTCGCGAAACACGCCGCATGTGAACGAAAACGATGGATTTGGCAGCACCGTTTGTGGCATACTTTGGGCACCACGCGGGGCACCGTAATTGTCTTGGACCAGCCCTATGGTGACGTCTGCGGTCGTTGCGCGATTCCCCCGAGCATCTGCTCGAAGAAGAGCCACTTGCACGAACATTTACATTTGGAACTCTGTTCGGATTTCTTGGATCGGCGCTGGGCCCCACCTGGCGGCGCCTCCAGAGCCCCCGCCCTGGCGCGCTCCGCGCGCCGCGCGGAATGCCGAAAACTGATGTCTATGCAGTTGCGTTTCTTCCTCTCCTCCTGGCCTCTTCTCAGGGGGGAGCTGAGGGGGCCAGTCACAGACGAGATCGAGAAGAATTCAGCTCCTAAGTCCGGAGATCTGGGCTCGTCGCCGCCCTCTTCGCCGCCCTTCCCGCGCCCTCGCTCCAAGCCGCGGGTCGCGGCAGCCGCCCCCCCGCCTGTGTGAGACCGGGCCGTCCGAGGCGACAGGCGGGCTTCGAGGAGGCCGGCGGGGGTAGGCAGGGCCGAGTTCCTCACGCACGGGGTGGGAACGGAAAGTTCAGAGACGATGCCAAAGGTTCGAGGTTCGAGGTTGTCGGATGTTTTCGTCGTGTCCCGGCGTCGTTCCAGCCTCGGGGTGCTCTTTGGTGGCTGCGCCTCGTTGATATTTGATATCGTTGATGGCATTCCAGGGGGTCGTCCCGAACGGCCGCCCGAGGGCCGACTTATGACCCATCGACCGCATGCCCAGACTGGGGACGGAGAGCATGCCGGATGTGGTAATGCAAGGGGCAGGGGTCTGCGTTGGGGTTGTGGTTTGGTTCGAATCGTTTTGGAAGGTTCCTGTGGGTCGGCCTCCTTTTCGTGGTTGGGCCAGGGCGGTTCAAGATGGCCTGTCTGGGAGGGTGATGCTCCCGAACCCTTGGCGACATGTGGAGTGTGGGCACGGTCTTAGTTGATGTTGGAAGTGCTGGGGCGTGCTGTAGCAAAGGGAGACAGCACGGCAGTTTAAACACATAAGCAAACGGCGGCAGTTCATAACGGAACCGAGCCGAAAACAGAGAGCGAACGAGAACCTTAATCCGGAATGATAAGTACACCCCCAAAAAATGGAACGCACACGTCGATACTGAAGACGTTAAGAGACGCCCCCCACCCCCGTCCCTGCAGTTGAACTATCTCGAACAAGATTTGTTGTTCCAGGCCCATCGGACAACGCATCTTGCCAGACTGGCAACACGTCGTGCCCCTTTGATTGCACTTGTTGTTCACATGAGCAAGAGCGGCTATCCAAATGACAGGACGTGTTGTCAGAAAGGTTCCTAAGGGCAGCAAGTCGTGTTCCGCGGGAGCAGTCAGTCCTAATTCTGGTCGTGCAAGAGATCTGCGAATAGCTTTGAGGTTCGAGGTTGTCGGGCGTTTTTAAGGGTTCCCTCAGGTTTTCAGCCTCGAGATGTTTTCCAGCGGGTACGCCTCGCCGAGGGCCAGATCGTCCCTAACAGCCGCAGGAGGCTCGAGGTAATGCTCGAAAATCAACAGGTGCAGCGTTGGAGCAGATCTGCGACCAGTTGCAACCAGAGGTCTGGTGGTCCCTGTTGCTTGCAGGAAGCAGAATGCTGCGGATGTCAAGGCCGAGCGTGAAGAATCTGAGCGCCGGGCGCGTGCAGGAGCTGCTGCTCCTCCTGACGCGGGAGGCCCTGCGGTTCCTCCAGGCGCTGCTGCTGCTGACGGTCCTGCGCCTCAGGCTGCCGCCGCGCCTCGCCCCGCGCCAGCGGGAGCCGGCCGAACCCCCCGACGTCTTGCGGACATCGACGGGCGGACTCCGGGCCCGGCGCGGGGGCAGCGGAGA
Source organism: Prorocentrum cordatum (assembly GCA_963575745.1). NCBI lineage: Eukaryota > Dinophyceae > Prorocentrales > Prorocentraceae > Prorocentrum > Prorocentrum cordatum. The sequence goes on from CAUYUJ010017592.1 coordinate 99,581, forward strand.
ACGCTTCGGGCCCCGGGAGGCGGTCCGAGCAGAGGCAGCAGGCACGCTCGAGGCGCCCGTGGGCGGCGTCGTGTCGGACGCTGCCGAGCAAGCGAGCGCGGTGCGTCACAGCGCGAGGCGTTGGGCCAGGGTGCGCAGGCGGTCTCTCCGGGGCAGGCCCTCGCAGGGTCGGAGCGCCACCTGCGTGGGGGCCGTCCTCGCGGAGCGGGCCTCCCAGAAGGCCACCGGGCGCCTCGGGGCCCTTCGCGGACGAGGTGCTGCCAGCCTCGCGGGGCAGGAACTGCCGCTGCAGCCGTACCTGCGCTGCCTGGCGGCGCTGGAGTAGGCGTGTGAGTGGGCACCGCCCTCGGCTGTCCGGTTGCGTTTCTGCCATGTCACGCACTGGAATGAGGCGCCAGTGTCTGTCGCGCAGAGCGCGAAGCCGACGCGCGATGGCTTCTTCTTCCGTGGGCACCCCCTTGCAGGGGAGAAGTCAGCTTGCCAAGCGCAAGCCTCATCAGATGAAGTGGCGCCCCCACTTCCAGGCTGCCATTGCTCGGTGCACGGCATGATTGCGAACCCTTGGACGTAAATTTCACTGCGAATTTCGCCGCCAAAATCGCCGCCGACCTTCTTAAGGCTCGGAGAAGATGACCATTGCCACCCCTGGAGGGCGTACCAACGGATGAGTCGGGGCAATTGTTTCTCGGGGGTTGCCGTTTCACGAATCCCTATCGGGTGTGGGGTCTGCGCAGGACCTCGGCCAGGGGACTTTTCCTCTGGCGCTCAGGACCAAGCAGGCTGTCAGGGCCATTGGTCTCGTGTATCTTGTTTCGGTCTTCGGCATCCGTGGTGGTAAAGTCTCGTGCTGTTGCCCCGAGTGGCGTTGAGTTCACAGGTTGCCAGGGACGAGGCGCCCTTACGGACTATGCGGTTGCATCAGATGACATAGCCGGCTATGTGAAGGTGGGCAAATACACCCCCCTTTGCAAGACTCCATGCATCTCTGAGCATAGAGATCGATCGCGAAGCGGTTGAGCAGGCATTTTGGCGACGAGTGAAACCCATGGTTTTTCCTGACTGCGCTGGCCAAGATTTGCCATGGGGGGTGATCTTGGAGCAGTGTCGGGGAGAAGGGTTCGAGGGGCCTCCTGATTTCCTGGTGGAAGGGCTTCTGCCGCATGCCGTTGATAACCTGGCGCCAGCAGTGTCCGAATACTATGCCGTTCGGAGCAGGATGACGGAGCGCACGTTTCTACCCTGCGCTTGTATTGTCGACCAGCTCCCCGCGGTGTTGGCGCTGATTTTCCGAAGTTTCGTCCTGTAAGGTCGGCAGGCGCGGCTTCTGCTCGCAGATCCGCGCTCACTAATTGACTATTGCCACCAATATCGGGAATAATCCACGATACGACTTGGTGCAGCGTTGTTGCGGCGAAAAGCCCACAGACCCCCTCCCGCCTCCAACGGCAACCGGGGTGCCCCCCTCTCTCTTCAGGGCTGAAACGGATTTTATCAGAGCACGCACGGTGGTGGTGTATAGAAATTTGGTTACAAAGAGGGGCGATCTCTATACGCCAGCACCAGAAAGTGCTGCTTCTGCTTCAGGAGCTTCCCCTGCCACGGCGCCCGCGCGCTGCGCCGCGCTCCGTTTTGCCGCGGCGTCGCAGCGTCGCCCGGCGCGACGCTGCCCCTGACCATGTCTGCGATAACTTTACCACTGCGGGCAATGGTGGTGTATAAATATTGGCCACGCAGCAGAGTTTCAAGCAACCAGCCCTCTGCTTCTGGGCGCACGCGTCCATGGCGTGGACGTCTATTCGATCGGAGTCGGAGGCAGCCAAGCGGGTGCACTCTTTGCTTGGGTGCGACCAAGGAGTTGATTTCGAGCACTTGGTCCCCCCTACTCATGTCAAGCAGTTGCCCGAGGACCTGATGGTGCACTGCCGGCAGTATTAGATGGGCTAGTGGCAAGCGTCCCCTGAGCGCCGTGAGGCTCTCGCTGGAGTTTTTGATGGGTTGCGGCTGGTAGCTCTTACGTCTCTGGGGGTTTAGAGCTGTTGGGCCCTGTCGATGTCGAGAGAGCGCCGCGGGCGTGTAAGGTTGATGCGGCCGTGGGGGTCGATCGTTGGGCTCCGCGTTCCCTCCTTGCCCCCCCCCCCCCGTGCTGCTGCTGGGGTCTACGCTGATCCCTCCAATCAGCGCGGGCACCACATGTTGTGGCCGACCCAAACAACGCCGGGCATTCTCGCTTTCCCCCCCAAGGCCGCCGATGCTGAGCGGCCCGACTGCACGCGCCACGTTTTGCCTCGTTCACTGCGAGGCTCGAGGACGGGACATCGACAGTTGGATTGTGGAGCGATAGATGTTTTAGGGGCACGTCGATCCGAGGGCCCTCTGCCCTGGGCGCCGCTCTCTTGCGTGAGTTAGGCCACGACACCGCGTCCTGCCATGACCTGAAGTCCATCGGCTTGTGTTGGGAGTTGTATTGTTTTGATGCCGTCGATGATTTTCGCCTTGCTGGATTCACTAGGAAGATGCTGCGTCCTGGGGACTCTTTTGCGTGAGGCTCCTAGGATTTGGGAGGCGGGCGGGCTGGTCTCGGATTTGACCCCCATTGATTATTCGCACGCCCAGATCACTACCGTTCAGGTGCGCGCGCACGGCATTGAGGAGGAGGTCGTTGATCGCAGTGTAACAGCAGCTATTTGGCTGTGCCATCAGCTCGAGACGGTTGGCACCATCATTTCAATTCTGGCAAGAGCGCCACGGTCTGTTCCCGCGCGTCTTTGGAGCGCGGGGCTTCCGCGCGGCCCGCTCGCATTGGCACCAGGATTCAGAGTGCAAAGGTTTTGCGAGATCTTGAGGTCATGGCCAGGGCAGGTAGGCCTCGCTGCACCAAGACGGCTTGGCAGCGGTATTTGGGGGCCCGCGAGAAGGCCCGAACAGTTGCGCATTTGTCCAAAATCATGGGGCGAGCAGAGAAGCTCTATAAGTCTGCTGTGCTGTCGGTTGGGTCCAAGGGCCACGGCGCCCCCGGGCTCGCGCCGAGCCAGATCCAGACCATGCGGGCCCAGGCGGCCACGCGTTCTGGATGGTGGAGCCCTGGGCCTGTACCTCGTCTGCTTTAGGACTCTGAGGCTCTGCCGAGAATGTCTCCAGTGTAGGCTGATATCTGAGCAGGCGTCCAGCTTTGTCACTGCCTTGGTGATCTTTGGTCCCTGGCAGAGGATGGTGATTCTTCTGACGTGGAACCGAATCAACGCTAAGGTTTCGAGTGCTAAGCATCGCTGGCAGGTCGTGCGAGGCCCCGTAGTTGCCTCCATTGCTACCCTCGCGGGCCTCCAGCGGGCCCCCCCTGTCGCCTGTTTCTGCAGGGCGGAAGGTTGAAGCCCCCGCGCTGCCGACGATTATTTTTGTCTGCGCTCTCGAACCAGTTGCTCGACGCTTGTTCTGCGTTGCCTTGGCAGAAGGCGTCGTTGCACCACGTGGACAAAGGATCCGAAGATGGTGGACTCCGCATTGATCAGGAGGGCATCGGGGAAGCTGGAGAAGGATGGGGAGAAGGAGGCAATTAGGATCCTGCGCAACGCTATCACGGCTGGCTACTGGGCTGAGTCTCGTCTGGCGGCCGCCGGGCATCGTTCCATATCCAACGGCGCGTGCCCATGGTGCGGCGCCTCAGAGGAGGCCCCCGATCATCGGTTCTGGGCTCGTGATTGGAATCGCCCCATTCCTGATTCGGCCGCGGATTGAAAAGATCGATCGGCTGCCCGAGTTCGCGCCGAGCCCATGCTGCTGTGTCTCTGGTACCGCGGGCTTCCTCCCTTGAAGACCCCGCGTGGCCACCTCCCCGCCCCCGTGGACGGCGCTTGGGAGCGGGGTCGTTTTGTTGGGAACCAGAATATCCGCGGCGGAGTCTGGGGCATCGATGGATCGGGGGGAAAGTACACTAAGGAGTGGAGTCTTCGAAGGTGCGGCTGGGCCATTGTGCGCTTAGGTACTGTTGGGATGTATGGCGCCGTCCTCAGCGGCTCCTTCCCCGCCGTGCGCCAGTCTCAGCTCCGAGCTGGATTGTGTGCATTCATCCAGCTCGCTCTGGAGATTGCCGAGCGCACTGCAATTGTTTGGCGGTTGTTAAGGAGTGCGTCGGCCCTTGGATGCCACGAATTGATTGAGCACGCATGACTTATGGGCTCGGTACCATGGTATTATTGAGGCCCGAGGATGCTGGATGATTATTCTCTGGACCAAGGGGCGCGCCGCGACCGCTCAAAGCCGAAGCGGGTTTTTCTGTAATGTTGAATTGTATGTGAATAGGGCGGCATATAAGTTTGCGGACGAGGCGGCGGCGCACGCGCAGGTCTCTGACCAAGACGATGCCGCCGCGCTCCAAGCAGATCTGCTCGCCGCTGATGTTTTGAAAAGGCTACTTGCTATCCAGCGGGAGGTCTCGTTTTCTAGCCAGCGTGACCTGCGAGTGCCTAGAGCCCCGAGGAGAGAGCGGGGCCAGTCCACCTGTGTTGCCGAGTGTATGCGTAGGCTTCGAGACTCAGGGCATTCCCCTGGCGCGCGCAAAGCAGTCATTCATTGCTCATGGTGCGCCAGAATTTTTAGTTTGAGAGGGCCCTTGTGTGAGTGTTGGTCCGACCTATGCAAGCCGCGATGTGTGACCCAGCAGCGTGTCTAACAGCTGCCTTGTCGCCTTGTGGTGGGTCGATCCGCCCCTGGCCCTGCTCCCGACCCCGTCCCTGATGACCTGCGCCCGTCTGGGATGTGCGGGAGTGCTCTCGATCACCCACAGGCCGATCGTTGCGAGCCCTCTCATCACCTCGCGGTGTGTCACGGGGTGCTTTCTTGGACGAGGTGTGGTGGCTTCTGTATTGTCGTGCCACCGCGCACGGTGACGAGATTTTGCTGGGCGCCCACCAAGGTTGGGCGCGAGGTGCGAGGTGTTGTCGAGGCTCAGGCGCGGCCTCCCCCCACAGTCGGGAACTCGTTTTCCCGACTGGGGCTGATGTGGGTGATGCGGCTTGCCCAGCGGCAGGACCCCGCGCTCGAGGATCAGAGGATCCTCCTCCTCCTCCTCCTCCTCCTCCTCCTCCTCCTCCTCCTCCTTCTCCTCCTCCTCCTCCTCCTCCTCCTCCTCCTCCTCCTCCTCCCCCCCCTTCTTGCTCCCCCACGTGTGCCCCGAAGGCTTTCCAAACCGACTGGGGGAACAACTGGCCCGACAGTTTGGCCAAGCTACAGCCCAGCTGTGGGCCACGCAGGCGTTTCCAGAACGGCAGGGGGCGGCGGCGATTCGCCGTAGGCATCTTCTGTAACGCCAACGTCTCAATATGCGCTGATGATTCCCACCCGCCCCCACATGATGTTCCCAGATGCGCCAGGGCAGCGCCGAGACGCGCCGATGCGACCCTGATATACCCCATTGTGATACACGGGGTGCCCGCGGCAGGGAGCGAATCCCTTGGGGATTTGTTTTTCTAGAAAAAGCATAATAACGAATTCGCGCAAACATTCAACTGTTGAGGCACCGCGCGGAGGTCTTGGATCGGCGTTGGGCCCACTTGATGGCGCCTCCAGAGCCGCCCCTCCGCGCGCCAGCGATTGGGCTCCCGCGCCGATCCAAGGAGTCCGCGCGGCGTTCCGAAAGTTTCTGCTCATGCAGCTGCTTGCTCCTGAGCCGCCAGTGCGCATTGTCAGGAGGACGGCCTCAACGCCGCAGCCAGGGGGGCCACATGCGAACCCTCCCCCCGCCCTCCCCCTCAGAAATCGTGGGGGGGTAGGGTAGGGTTCGCATGCGGCTCTCTAGTGCAGTCGGGGCCCTGAAAAAACAGGAACCCTTTTCAAAGGGGAGGGGCTCCGCGTTCCTTAACCCCATACCCACGATAATAATGTATTCCCCCCCTATACACATAAGAGTTGACTATCCACGGCCAATAAGAGTTTGGTCGGGGGCGCGGGGTCGCGGAGGCCGAACTTCATTATCACTGTGAAAAGTTCACCATCGAGGTTACTTCTTTCTTATGTTGGGATAGCAACAACAAGCGAAACAAGCATACACTCGAGGATGTCTCAAGCGAAACAAGCATACACTGAAGGACGTGTCGAGCGAAACAGTACGTTTCTTAAGGATGTCTCCTTCTCCTCTCCTCCTCATCCTCCTCCTCCTCCTCCCCGTGGCGCCCTGAACTTGTTTATCGCTGTGGTTGGTTATCCGGGAAAACGAGGCAGATGAGCCACCCTACACGAGCAGATGAACATCTCAATTCCCATTAAGCGCTTACAACTAGAATTTAATAAGTTTTGAACTTTGGGATTTTTCCTCCTCCTTCTCATCTTCCTCTCCTCTCTCTCTCTCTCTCTCTCTCTCTCTCCGTCTCTCTCTCTCTCTCTCTCTATCTTTCCCTCTTTCTTTCTCAACATCTTTCTCTCTTTCTCTTCGTCTCTCTATCTGTCCTCTGTCTCTCTTTCTCTTTCTCTTTCTTTCTTTCTCTCAACCTTTCTCCTTCTTTCCGTGCCCCCCTGAACTGTTTTATCGTTGTGGTTGACTCTCCTGGGAAAACGAGGCAGATGAGCTACCCTACACGAGCAGATGAACATCTTAATTCCCGTTAAGCGCTTACACATAAAATCTCATAGGTTGTGAATTGTGGATTGTTGCTTCCTCCTCCTCCTGTCCTTCTCCTGCTCGTGTCTTCTCTTTCTCTTTGTTTATCCGTAAGGGCTTCGCCCCCTGCTGCCGGCCCCCTCTCTCGGAGAATGGGCCATGGAAGAGCTAAGTCATGAGGCTTTGGCGCTGTCGTGCAGCAGTATCGGAACTTCATGCGAGGCCGATTCGCAATCGGCAAAACCAACTGATTGCAAGAGGGGTTACCACACAGGGCGATTGGTAAGACGTGTATGGTTTACGAGCTTGGTTACCACACCTTGGGATGAAAGGGCCGAGGGAGTACTCGCAGTTTGGGTTTCCACGCCTTGCGATGGATGTGCGTGAGGGGTGGCACCGAATTTCAGGAATGTGCCAAATCCCATGTGTTTTTGGACCCTGACCCCGCGGGTCTGCGTAAGAGGTGACACCGAATTTCAGAAATGTAGCAAATCCCCTGTGTTTTTGGACCCTGACCCCGCGGATCTGCGTGAGGGGTGGCACCGAATGTCAGAAATGTGGCAAATCCCCTGTGTTTTTGGACCCTGACCCCGCGGATCTGCGTGACGGGTGGCACCGAATTTCAAAAATGTGGCAAATCCCCTGTGTTTTTGGACCCTGACCCCGCGGATCTGCGTGAGGGGTGTCGATTTCGAGCCCCCCCAGCAATTCAGACAACGCGCCCAGGTGGTGCTAAAAGTCTTGTTTGGGCCTCCCTCCCCTCGCGCGGTCAATCAACTAGTTACAGTAACCAGCAAGAAGCAGAACTGTAACACTGGAAACTACAATCTACAACTGGTACAGGAAACTGCGAATCACGGGCCTACAGCCTGGTGGCCCCACAAGGGGGCCGGCGGATATGTGTCTAAATCTTGTCGAGGATGTCTCAAGCGAGACCAGCCATTGTTGAGGATGTCTCAGAGAGGACAAACAGCCAATGATGTCTCAAGATATCCTCGGCTTTGACTCCTTTGTTAACATCTTTATGCTGGCCTCTGGTGGATACTTTTATTATCGCACCGTAACCGCCGAACTTTATTCTCCCAGGGTGTTTATTATCGGCTGTTCTTGGTTAAGTGTTTCACAGCTTGTCTCAGGCTATCCTTATGTTTTCGACCAGAAATCGAAGGTTAACTTCTGGAGAAAAGGGGCCTCGTTCCTTCTTTAGGGTTCCTTAGGTCAACGCCTCGACTGTGGCCAACCGGCCCCCCTCTCCATCCCTCCGCCCGCCTTGGGTTCCGAGCCCTTCGCTGGCGCGCGCGGAGCACGCAGGAGGCCCGCGCCGGAGACGCCTGCCAAGAGGGGCTCAGCGCCGATCCAGGAGTACCTCGAGCAGCGGCGAGGCGTCCTGGCTCGCCTGTAGGCCTTCGAAGCAATGTTGTAAGAACCTTAAAACATGTCTGGGTTAGACTGTCTTGTTCTAAGGCACCGGGCTTACGTTCTAAGAGCATGGTTTGCGTTCTTAGAACATTTTGGGGTTCTAAGAACATCTCGTGGTGGGCCTATAGGAGTGCCGGGACGGTCGGCCCCTGCTCAAATACCGCGTTCCATTCGAACAGTTTGTGTTTATGCTTTGTTCTGTGGCACGAATGCCCTCACACTGATAGTCGCGAATCTGATTTCTGCAATTCGTGACCCCGGAGGTCCCGACCGCCTCCAGGGGTGTGGTCTTCCGCCACGGATCCATGTCTGGTGGCCCCAAGGGCCCGAGAGCGACCCCCGAGGGCTGAGGACCAGGAGAGACGTTCGGATCGAAGCAAGCATATCGTCGGAGATCTGGGCATCCAGTCTCCCCTCGGCCTCCTCCCCCCCCCCACCCCCATCCATGCAGGCAACACGTGTGTCCATGTCCACTGCATCTTTGAGTCTCAGGCTCCCTTCCCCGCCCCAGCCCAGAGAGTCAAAGACGCAGTGGACACGATGCAGTCCGCAATTGCAGGTCCGAACGAAGAGGCGGGCGGCTGGGTCGCGGGGTTGGTCGCGGGGGTCGGCCGCGGGGGTGGGTCGCGGGGGTGGCTCGCGGGTGGGCCGCGGGCGGGCCGCGGGCGAAGACGGCAACAAACAAACCAACGGCAACAATCACATGTTCTTAATTGCGGATCTCCACTTGAGCCACGCAGCTAGGGGCAATGCACGACCGTTCTGCCCTCCACGCCCTGATGTGTAGAAGTATTTTGCTCGCGCTCCTCAGCAGGCCATGGCGCCGGCCGGGCCGCGCTCGGCGCTGGCGCTTGCGCTGGCCGGCCGCGTCGCGGGGTTCCTCGGTGCGCAGCGGCCGCCGCCGCGGGCTCGCCCGGCCGGGGGGCAGAAGCCCAGGTTCGGCGTCATAATTGAGGCCTTTGGGATGGGGTCGGAGGATCGCGCCGCATCGTCGATGCATCACCTACGTACGCATCGGCGATGCACTGGCGACGTCGGCGGTGCATCGGCGACGTCGGCGTGGAGAACATCGAGCTCCACATCGAGCCTCGTCATCGACGATACATCGGCGATACGACGCGACCTCCGACCCCATATAGTCCGACCCAATCTGGGAGGCCTAGAGCCACGGTCTGCGAAACACATATCGACTGAATTTTGCCGACGCGAGGTCGGTGGGACAATGTCTAGGCGGGGTTCGGCTTTCTGCTTTTCACCGTAGGCTTGATTGGTTCTCGATTGTGACCCAGCCTCAGAACGCTTCCAGCGTCTGCTTTTCGCAGAAGACGTTCTTGGGTGCCCAGATCGTCACGAACGACCCCCAGGGAGCCGAGTTATGATTCAGAAAACAGGGGGCAACGACATGGTGGGGGATAGGCTCAGCAGGAGGGGGTCGCATCGACCGCCAATCCCACAGTATAGCCGCCAACTAGCCCACGCCAGCCAGGACCGCGCGAATGTCGCCGATTCGAGGTCGATGATTCCCCGCCTGAGCTGGTCCTCCCTTAGAATGTTGCCCTTGTAGTTGCGAAAATGTACCAACGGAAGTTTTACGGATTCGAGATAAGCTGTAATTTCTATTTGCTAGATTGAGGCATTCGCGTTCTTAAGATCCGGGCGTTGCACGTTCCCCCCTTAGGCATTTTCGCCTTGTCCGCGCCTGGTCCATCGCGTTCTGTGGACGCTGGGAAGGAGGGGGATTCGAACCGGACGGAGGGTTCGAACTGGGGGGTTTGGGGTTTGGGGGGGCTCTTTTTGGGAGGGGGTTCGAACTGGGCTCCCCCCTTGGGGTTCGAACGGGCCCCCCCCCCCGAGTTGCAGGGGGGGGGTCGAACTGGGAGGGGGGGTCGAATCGGGGGCGGGGGGGGGCCCTCTTCGATTTACAGACGGGAGGGGGGTTCGAACCAGGTGGAGGGGTCCTGAGTTACATGGGGGTGAGGGGGGTTCGAACCGGAGGGGCCTTCTCCCCTGGCAACCCACGACGGCGAGCGCCGGCGCCGGCGCCGTTGGGCAGCGACGACGAGGCTCCGAGAGGCCCCCACCCTGCAACCGACGACGGCGCGCCGGCGCCGGCGCCGGCGCCGTTGGGCAGCGACGACGACGACGACGACGGCGACGATGACGACGACGACGACGACGACGACGACGACGACGACGACGACGACGAGCACGACGAACACGACGACGATGACGACGGCGACGGCGACGGCGAATGCGTCGGCGACGGTGACGGCGACGGCGTCCGTGACGGCGACAACGACGACGACAGGCACAGGGGAGCCGTTCCCCCCCGTCAGTTGCAAGGAGGGGCTCGAATCGGGGGAGAAACACCCCCTCTTGTGGCGCCAGCGCTGGCGCCGCCGCCGTCGGGCAGCGACGACGACGGCGACGATGACGCCTACGAGGACGAGGACGACGAACACGACGACGACGATGGCGACGGCCACGGCGACGGCGAATGCGTCGGCGACGGCAACGGCGACGGCGACGGCGGCGGCGGCGGCGACGATGTCGACGACGACGACGACGACGGCGACGACGACGACGACGACGGCGGTGACGACGACGACGCGTATAGGGCCCCCCCGAGTTGCACGGAGAGCAGGGTTCGAACTGGGGGGGGGGGCCTGCTACATCCGACGACGGCGACGACGGCGACGGTGACGGCGACGGCGAAGGCAACAGCGGCGGCGGCGGCGACTGCGACGGCGACGGCGACGGCGAAGGCGACCGCGACGGTGACGGCGACGGCAGCGACTGCGACAGCGACGGCGACGGCGACCCGCGACGACGACGACGACGACGACGATAACAACGACGGCGACGGCGACGGCGACGGCGACGGTGACGGCGACGGCGAAGGCGGCGGCGACTGCGACGGCGACCGCGACGGCGACGGTAGCGACGGCGACAGCGACGGCGACGGCGACCGCGACGGCGACGGTAGCGACAGCGACGGCGACGGCGACTTGCGACGAAGACGACGACGACAACGACGCGCAGAGGGGGGGGGCAGGGAGGCCCGGTCTGAACCTCCTCCCTTGCAGTTCAGGCGGGGGCCCCGGTTCGAACCCCCCCCTTTCTGCAATTCAAGGGGGTGTTCGAATCGCCTCCGTCTTCACTTCAGGGGGGGGCAGTTCGAACACCTCCCCCTTGGACAGGGGGAAGGGCCCGTTTGAACCCCCCGTTGGGGATGCTGGTGTCCAGGTGGGGGGGCCCTCACCGGTTTTCCAAGGGCGCTCGATGTTTGCTGAGGCGGGCGGGTTCGAACGTGTCAAGTTTTTTTTGTTCAGGCGAGTGTCCATGAAACACGTTCTTTCAGATGTGGATAGTAGTGAGTGTCTGCCATGTTGCACGTCTTTCCCAACGTCGGATCTCAGGGTTCGCCTCGTCGCGACCTCCATAGGGCCCACCCATCGGGCTCGGGATCCAAATCTTGGGAGGCTTTAGCATCGGCGCTGGTATATCCGTGGTCCAAAACCGACCTAGTCTGGCACATTCCCGTATGATCCCGCGATCAAGCATCAATTTGGCTGAATCCGGGACTCAGTCGAGGTTTGTCCGTTTTAGCGGCCGTTGGATTTGGTTTAACAGTTTTCAGTCGTGCGTGCGAAGAAGACTTGCCAGATGTTGCATCCGAGCCGCAGGGCCATCAGAAGTAGACCCAGGGGATGCAGTCTGGCGCTTTGGGGGCCGTCCTGCATGATCGGGGCAGCGCTCGGCCAGGCGCTGCCGCTTTCATGGGGTCAGAGACTGGCCCTTCTAGAAGAGGAGCTTCAGGGTCTCAGCATTTTGGGTTCGAACGAACAGATTCGCCAACTCTGCTCATTTGCTGGCTTCCGTTCTCGATGCACCCTGAGATCCAAAGTTCTGAACAAATCCAACGTCGCGAAACATCACAACCAGAGCCCTAGACCTAGACCCCATCTGTCCGCCGCATGTTTCAACCCTGATCGATGTGGTAGGGCCTCAGAGCCCGACACCGGGCGAAAACTCCCAGCGCGAAACACATGCATCGCCCCGATCAGCGAGGACTCCAGGGCCATGCATTCTATGCATTCGCCTTGAGCTCTCGAGGACTCCTTCCTTCCCGCGGGCTCTGGCCTCGGGCGCCCTTTGGCTTTTTGATAGACGCCACCACTCTAAACCCGTTGAGGCATACCAAAAACGACCACACCCAGACCGACCATACCCAAAACGACCATTCTAAGATCGTTTAGGCCTGGTCACAAGTATTAGTACAAGGGATGCCAACGTACACATCGTCTTCCGCACGCTCAGCGACCCCACACGCCCTCCGTACCCACGCAGACCCAGTTGGGCCTCCCAGAGTTTGCAAAGAGTCAGAACTCTGGCCGCCAGGAGGCGTGCGCCCCTTGACAGCGGCCGCCGGAGGCGTGCTCCAGGCCCTCCCGGCCCAGATCTCCGAGGAGGGGAGCTTCCCGGCCACCAGTCCGTCCACGATGGCAGCCCTTATGGTTCCCCTCCCTGGGATCCGATCTGGACGCCCGAAATGGGTACGGAAAGAATGGGTACAATGCCCAACAGCAGTTCCTGTTCATTTTGAACAGGATTCGCTGTCCACGCCGCCGCGGGCTGTGTCCATTCGAGACAGAAGGCCGTCTGCGCAACAGCGGCCGCTGTTGGTTTGGGACAACATTTGTTGTTGGGCATTGTGCCCATTTTTTCCGTACCCATTCCGGGCGTCCAAATCCGAGGATTCGAAGACATTGGAAGCGGTCGTTATGGGAGTATTTTTAGCCTCTGGGGCCCTCGGCGGGCCCCGGGACCGTCAGCGAGCGACTGAGGACGAAAAATTTACCGTATAGTAGGAAAGTGGCCTACGCATCGAACAAATTTGAGTACTGGATGTCTGGGTTTCTATCTTTTTCGGCTTTTGGGGTCCCCTGGGAGGTCTCGTCGTCGTGCCCTGTCTCGCTTCGGGAGTCTTCACGCTTCCCGTATCCACTCCAGCCCATTCAGAAATTTTGCCCATAAGAGTTGACGGGGCAAGAGACGAACCAGGAGGGGGAACAAAAACACACAGACACAATTTCCAGGAAAATATGGAAACATATGGGAAGTGGGGGGGAAGATAAAAGCCCAGAAAATATTGGAAAATATGGTGAATCTGGTTATTTGTGTGTATTTATTTGTGTGTCCCAGGGCACTTTCAAGTTGATGGGGCAAGAGACGAAGAGACACATACGTAGTGAAACAAAGCGGGCCACCAGCGTGAGCGGAGAGATCTCTCAGAGCAAGGGGGTGACCGTGGAGGGCCTCTTCGGGCTATCCCTGGAGCCCGCGTGGGGGCGAGGGAAGGGGGAGGAGGGGGAGGAAGAGGAGGAAGACGACGACGACGACGAGAAGAGAGAAAGGAAAACGATGAGTGACAACGAGGACGAGGACAGAGCCCTCGAAATCACCTCTTGGATCTCTATTGGGATTCTTGGGGTCCTCTTTGGGCTCTTTTGTGGGGTCTTGGGGCCCTCCGGGAGCCTTCTTGGGTGTCCCTTGGGAGCCCTGGATTACCTCTTGGGGCCATCTTGGAGGCCATCGATCGAAAGGAGGGGTCGTACGGTTTGGCCCCCGCCCGCACCAGGAGAAGCCAACATGGGCCCAACCTTTTTAGTGACATTACTGATTTGGGCCCTTTCGCCGAGGCCATCTCGGACGCTCTAACGCGTCGGGGCCCTCCAAAAAAACATCAGGGAGGGGAGGGGGGAAGATACCCCTCCCCGCAGGGAATCTTGGTCTGGAAGAGGTAAGATAACTCGTTAGATTGCCTTAGCCGGAAGGGCTGGTGGGCTTCTGGTCAGAACGCATCCCGGGAGAGGTCCAGGAGTGGCGGGAAGGATAATGAAGACCCAGATCTCAGTTTAGTTATTGATTATTCAATCGTGGCGTTTGTCCTTGATTTCGGCCCTGGTAGGGCCGTTTCGGGCTCCGCGGGGCCATCAGGAAGGGATCCTGGACGAAATGTTTCCCTTGGGGAAGCGGTCGGGTCCATTGGGGCCGCTGATTAGAAAAGTCATATCGACGGGTGTCTGGGAAAGGTACGGTGACCACGCCGTATGGTGAGTCAGTGGGGATGCGTGTCCGCTCAGTTTGGGGACTCGCCATACTCAGGGGAAGCGTCTCGGGCGGCTGGGCCTACAGGGTCCAAAAACGGTGTGGTAGGGGGGTCCCGTGCGGTTAGGTTTTCGGGGGGATTGCTAGGTCACCGCGCGTTCCGAAAGTCAACGTTTATGCAGTTTGTCTTTCTTCGGTCAGGTGCTCGGAGGTATCACGCAACGATCGCAATGGCACCACCAGTCAGGGTGCGGCCGTCTCTTATACGTTGTTATGCTATGTTCATTCTCTGATGTCCCAAGAGGTTCTGCTTATGCCGCCCGCGGACGCTCCGAACGTTCATGTTTTTGCAATTTATGTCTGTTCCTGCGGTCGACGACATATCGGCGATGTGTCGCCGATCTCAGGGCGATGATCCCCACTGAGCATGTCCCTCACTGGCGTTTCTCCTTGCTCCCTCGTCCTTCTCCCTGTGCAGGTGACGGCGCTGGCGGCGGCGGCTACACTCCTCCGGCGCCGATCTGCAAGCCCTTCACCTGCCCCGCCGGAGAGAAGGCACGCCCGCCTGACCGGCCCGGGAAGCTTTAAGTATATGCGCGCCCATACATACTCCTCCCAAAGGGTTCGATCACATGTGGTCGGAGGATCGCGCCGCATCGCCGATGCATCGTTGATGTGGTTCGATGTGGTTTGATGTGCATCGTCGGCCACGACGACGGGTGGGAGTCCAACGTCCGTCGTCCGGCGTTCCCCGTACATTGTTCGTCGTTCGTTGTCGTTGTCCGTCGTCGTCGTCGTCGTCTGAGGAGGCAGGCGAAGGGGGCAGGAGGCCTCGAAGGCAAACCTCCCAGAGACCCCCCCCCTCCCCCAGTGACCCAGCCTCCCCCCGTGATCCAGCTTCCCCCAGTAAACCGCTCTCGCTCAGTGACCACCCCCGCTGCCCAGTGATCCCACTGCTTACCCCCGGTAGACCCCCAATGTTGGGCGCGACCCCCGGTAGACCCCCAATGTTGTCCCATGATCCCTCTTGCCAAGACGTGCACCAAGACTGCGCGCGAAGAGATTGTCTGGCGTGCGGCACGCACTCCTGTGCTTCGCCACGCGCAGCTGTGTTAGTGCAGAGCGACAGCGCTGAATGATTGATCGTTGCCTCCATGGCCTCCGCGGCGACCTGTTCCCGAGAACTTGTCGTTTGTTCGAGGGACTTGCGTCGTGGGTTCCAGGGTTCACGTCGTTGGGCTCGGGGCCTTGTCCCCGTGGCCGATCGGGTTCACGGGCGCCTTCCCAGACGCGATCGCCGTTGATTCATCTCAGGAAGTCTTGTGTCCAAAAGCGCGGGCTGCACGGTGCCCAAAACTATAGTGGTTTGCTCAAAGTGTAGCCCAAACTTGTTTTTGGGAGTTGTGGTGTGTCCGCAGTTCATTCGGATGCGATCATGCTCCGCTGTTTGCTTGTTCAGTTGGGGCAGATCTCTGGGTACCGAGTTTTTGTTTTTTCTTTTGGGGGACTCAACACATGTTTTCAGGCACGTGGTCGGTCAATTCAGGCATCCGTTCTGGGCACCGTGCGGGCTCCGCTTCTGGCATGCGAGGGCCCATCCTGGGCAAATGTCCAGACATCCGAACGTTGGGTGGCCACTGCCCCGTGTCGGCTCAGCGCTGCGGGGTGCCGTGGTGGTGCCGTCTCGTGACGGCCTCGCGTCGCAAAGATGGAGCCAAAGGGTCCCTTCGAGGGGACCTTGGGAGTGTTGGGCGAACAAGAAGAAGGGGGCCAGGAACGCATCGGGCAAGCAAGGGAACGGGCCACGAGGGTATTGGGCAAACCAGGAAGGCGATCGCGAAACACACCGCACGTGAACGGTAATAGTAAACTCTGGGGCGCACTGGGCAAAGTGCGGGGCGCCGTAGATATCTTGGACCAGCCCTATGGTGAATACTCGCGCCATTTCCCATGCTCAATGATTTCAGAAGTGCTTGCTTTCAACACGGCTAGTCCAAAGGCATGCGTCGGTTTCTTCGGGTGGCGTGTGAGCTCACATCCACCTCGCGCCTTTGTTTCCCATGGGACCCATTACGATACTAGTAATAATAATAGTAGTAGTAGTAGTAGTAGTAGTAGTAGTAGTAGTAGTAGTAGTAGTAGTAGTAGTAGTAGTAGTAGTAGTAGTATTATTAGTAGTAGTAATAGTAGTAGTGGTAGTAGTAGCAGTAGTAGTAGTAGCAGTAGTCGTAGTCGTAGTAGTAGTAGTAGTAGTAGTAGTAGTAGTAGTAGTAGTAGTAGTAGTAGTAGTAGTAGTAGTAGTCGTAGTCGTAGTCGTAGTCGTAGTCGTAGTCGTAGTCGTAGTCGTAGTCGTAGTCGTAGTCGTAGTCGTAGTCGTAGTCGTAGTCGTAGTCGTAGTCGTAGTCGTAGTCGTAGTCGTAGTCGTAGTCGTAGTCGTAGTAGTAGTAGTAGTAGTAGTAGTAGTAGTAGTAGTAGTAGTAGTAGTAGTAGTAGTAGTAGTAGTAGTAGTAGTAGTAGTAGTAGTAGTAGTAGTAGTAGTTAGTAGTAGTAGTAGTAGTAGTAGTAGTAGTAGGTAGTAGTAGTAGTAGTAGTAGTAGTAGTAGTAGTAGTAGTAGTAGTAGTAGTAGTAGTAGTAGTAGTAGTATAGTAGTAGTAGTAGTAGTAGTAGTAGTAGTAGTAGTAGTAGTAGTAGTAGTAGTAGTAGTGGTAGTAGTAGTAGTAGTAGTAGTAGTAGTAGTAGTAGTGGTAGTAGTAGTAGTAGTAGTAGTAGTAGTGGTAGTAGTAGTAGTAGTAGTAGTAGTCGGCCCCATGGCTGGAGAGCGTGAGCAGCTGTGGCCATGCAGAGCGGTGGCACGCCAAGAGGATGCAGCCAACACGACGGTCTTGATGGCAACGCCGATGGTGACAGTCGGAATCATTCAGGAGGGGAAAAGCACACAGACACAATTAATCGTCGATTCCCAGAAAATGTAGGAAAATATGGGAATTGGGCGGGAAGACACCAACCCAGATAATATGGGAAAATATTAGTATTTTTATTTGTGTGTATTTATTTGTGTGTCCCAGGGCCCCTTCATTGATGGCAACGCCGATGGTTACAGTCGGAATCATATCCGTACCAACGTCCGACATCACAGCGTGCACCGCGCGGCAGGTCGCGAGGCCAAAAACCAACAGACTTGGCACTCGATTGCCGTCGGCCTGGTGTTGCTTGTGTCCGTGGTCAGTAGTATTCCATTTACGAACTGGTTGGCGTTTGTTGTGATTTCAGTTGGCCTGAAGGATGCGATGAATCGAAATTCTATTTTCCCAAACGCACGGAGTGCATGTGCACGTTTTGCTTTTGTGCCGCTCTTGGGCCGTTCTTCTGCCCACTTGGACCCGGCCTGGAGACACATTTGCCCGGTTTTGTTTTTGTTCAGGGCCCCAATCGGAATCGTTAGGGGATGTCTTGTGACGCTTTGGGGCGGGGTTCATTGGGAAACGGAATGCCACACATTGGCATAAACAGTTGATGGGGACACGGGAGGGGGACATGTGATAGGCAAGAGGCGCGTGGTGGGGTGAATGATGCTTGTCGGAACAGGATTAAACAGAAGCGGGGATAGATGACTAAGAGGAGGACGAGGAATTCGAAATCATGGTACGTACCGGAAGAGAGGACGAGGAAATCGATTGGGATTCTTTATCGCGGAAAGGATTGTCTTGAATTATTTGGAGCATGAGTGCGCGCGATGCGCGCGCGATAGCTCTACTTCAAATCTTTGTATATCATATACACATTAAAAACATACGCTCAGAGGTCCGAGGCTCCGAACACATTGGAGCGGCTGGTTTTGGGCAGTTTACGGCCTTTTGGCGCTTTCAACGGGCCCCCTGGACCATGAACCACCGATTCAGGATGAAAAATTGGCCCCAGGGAAGTTGTCCAAACCGATTTCCGATGGTACGCGCATCGAACAAAAATCAGCGCTAGACGTTTGTGTATGTGTCTAGAGGGAGGGAGGGAGAGAGAGAGAGAGAGAGGAAGGGAGAGATGGAGAGAGGGAAAGAGAGAAATAGAGAGAGATAGCGAGAGAGAGGGAGGGAGGGAGAGAGAGAGAGAGAGAGGATGGCCAGTGCATCCCCCTGGTCGCTGAATGTTCATCCGACACGGCAGGGGTCTGGTGCTACCGCGTGTTATCTGTTGCCGCCGCCCCGCCAGGCTGTCGCGAAGGTGGACCACCAGGTCTGGACCTATGGGTGCCAGGACTGCCCTCCTCGGTTTTGTGCGGGGTACCTGGCTGGGCTGGGGGCAGCCTCGGAAGGAGAACGCAATGGCATACTCAGATGTCTCGAACTCTTGTGATCGGCCTCGTCGGGGGGTTCTTTGGTTGCCCGTCGAGAGCTCTTTTGGGGCTCCCCTTGCGTGATCGCTGGGCTACCGTGGCTGGTCATGCGACGTCTCGGCACCGAGGCTGGCTGGTCTGTTGCCGTCCCAGTCTGAAGGCCGAAAAAGCGCTGGTCAGGGGGGTCGTCGCCGGAAAGCTCCAGAAACCCTATGAACGGTAAGGTCCGTGTTGTGCCGACGCGACGGCAATTCCGCCACGAGCGACCAACGTTGGACGTCGCCAGTGGCCCCAAATCGGCTAGTAATCATGGAGCGATCCGGCAGGCGAAATGCCGCCGATCGTTCAAAGATGAACCGCTCGTATGTGTCGTAAACCATCGTTGGGGTCGTCACTATACGAACCTGTCGCATCACACAGGCCAGCAACATCGAGGCCGTCGATGCACATTCCTTTTGCTTTGCTTGGGGGGCGAGCAGGACGGCAAGACGACGCTGCGCCTGGCGTGTCGCAGGGGCCCAGGCCACGCGGGCTTGTTTTTTAGCGAGTCGTGCCGCTTCCTGTGTTTGGCGCGGCGTGAACGGGGGTGTCTGTTGACCGAGGTTAGCCGCATCGCCAGTGCGTCGGTGATACGGCTCCAGCCTGTGCGCGAATCCGCCACGCGCGGAATCGCGACAGCGATGGGGATCTATCCTCCGAGGCGGGAGGGGTATCCGTCACCACCGCCTGGTGGATCGATCGTTTGGGACCTCGGCAGTCGCTGGATGTGGATTACTCGGGCCCCATGGGGCCCAATAGTGCACATAGTGTATATCCACCGCCCCCCCGAGGTCCCAGGATAAGGTTTCCCCAGGCAGGATGTGGGCAGATCCCCGCATCGCAGTCTCGCCAGCACTCTGCAGGAACGGGCTGTAGTTCAGTTCTCGGGGCCTGTGACGCGCGCGCAAGAAGGTGTTCGAAGCCTTGGGGGGCATGCACGCAACCAGACGCATGACGAAACTCGAACAGAAACAACACATCAACATAATTATTGTGAAGGCCTGACGACCGGTGCCGCCGACCGTGAAAGACATCGACGACGACCAGGAGAGGGAGGAGGAGGAGGAGGAGGAGGAGGAGGAGGGGGAGGAGGAGGAGGAGGAGGCGGAGATAAGGAGGATGATGAGGAGGAGGAGGAGGAGGAGGAGGAGGAAAAGGAGAAGAAAAAGGACTCCCCCCTGGGACCCCCCCCCCTGGGGAGGAGGACTGGAGGAGGACCGGCTTGGGAGAGGGGAGGGGAGAGGGAGGAGACCCCCAGGGACGGATGCGTATCTGACCCCCCCCCCCCTGGGACTCCTCCCCACCTGAGGAGGAGGGCTCGAGGAGGACTGGCGCGCCGGAGAAGGACCGGCGTGGGAGAGGAGGACCCCCAGAGGGGATGCGAATTTGACCCCCCCCCCGTCCCCCCCCCGGGACTCACCCCCCGGGACCCCCCCGCGGGGGAAGGGACAAAGGGAAGGGGCTTTCGTTTGACGTGACTACGACGTGGGTCGATTTTCCGCAATCCCCCGACGACGGGAGAATGCTCGCCCCTTCCCGACGGGGAAGGATAAACAGAAAAGGCGCCCCGTCGACGGGACCAGACAGACCCCCCACGCGGCGGGCATGCGCGCAACCATTCGAGCACGAAACAACACATCAACATAAGTATTCGGAGTTCCGCGCGGATTTCTTGGATCGGCGCTGGGCCCCTCTGGCAGCGCCTCTGTCGCGCCCTTGGCGCGCTCCGCGCGCCAGGGAAGGGGGCCAGCGCAGATCCAAGGAATCCGCGTGCACCTCCGAAAGTTAATCCTTGAGGGCTTCGCCCCCTGCCGTTGGCCCCCCGTCTATCACGATGGGATAGATCAGAGTCGCGTCGGTGCGTCTCGGCGCTGTCGTGGCGCATCTGGGAACATCACGGGGCGGATAGCCCTTCGTGGCCCCCTCGCTGCCTGCCGCTGCCCCGTTACAGCCCTTCGTCGCCCCTGCCCTTCGTGGCCCCGTTGCAGCCCTGCGGCCCCGTTGGAGCCCTTCGTGGCCCCCTCGCTGCCCTTCGTGGCCCCATTGCAGCCATTCGTGGCCCCCTCGCTTCTCTTCGTGGCCCCGCTCCTGCCATTCATGGCGCCCTTCGCTGTTCTTCGTGGCCCCGTTGCAGCCCTTCGTGGCCCTCTCGGTGTTTTTCGTGGCCCCGTTGCAGCCCTGCGTGGCCCCTCTCGCTGCCCTTCGTGGTCCCATATGTGTATGCCCTTCATGGCCCCCGCTCAGTCGCGCCCGTGGTGGCCCCATACGCATGCCCTTCGTGACCCCGCTGTCGCCCTTCGTGGTTTTCTTCCTGCCCTTCGTGGCCCCGCTGTCGCTCTCGCTCTCGCTCTCGCTTTCGCTCGTCGTCGTCGTCGCCGCCACCGTCGTCGTCCTCGTCCTCGTCCTCGTCCTCGTCGTGGTTGGTCCTCTGTCCGTCCTTCTTGGGGTCGGGCTGTCGCCGATCGGCGCTGCCGCTGGACAGGCCGACGGTCCGCGGCCGCCCCGCCGCTTGCTTGGGCCCGGCCTGCAAGGAAGAAACATCTACCCCCAAAAAGGGTATGATCGACGACGAAGAGGGCAGGTTTCGAGGGTTTGGGATATACGCGTTGATTGACGCTCGGGCAGACGAGAGCGAACAGTCTTACAATGATTGTTGTTGAACATTATTACTTCTAAAGAATAATTATTGTTGGGACCCCTGGTGCACGACCCCCCCGCCGCGCCTAGGCCGCAGCCTCATTTTCATCATTTTCGTGAGGAAGTCTCAGGCAAAACGGGGGAGTCCGGATCCGGTTGTGTTGTTACGATCGGTTTTCCCTTGCAAAAAATAAGCTAAAGTGGACATTTCTTGTTCTAACATAACCAAACTTCAAGAATCCCTTGCAAAAAATAAGGTAAAGTGGACATTCGCGCGCGCAAGACGAAATCCTTCCAAAACCTTAGTTTTCGTAGCGATTTTAACATAAAAACATCAAAAAACCAATGGTTTTTCAAACAAAAATGTCAAAATTTCATCCCGCGCGCTCTTGCGGATTCGTAGGAAACCCAACACTTTTTAATCATTTCTGTCAAACGGGCTTTTGCGAGCAACTTTTTCGAACTTCTGCAACAACGGTTGCGCACCTGCCAGGGCCATCATCCCTGTCAAATAATACCATGCGGGACACATTCGTTTTTTCTTCGCGCGCGCACGCCGTCGTCGTCGGCCGCGGGGCCCTGAATAGTAGCCACGGTCGTCCGCATGCCACGAAGTGAAGTGTCCGAACGTCATAGGGCGGGAAGCTGGGTGTGGGTGGTGGCGAAGAGTCGTTTGGAAATTTGGTAGAGCTTGAACCGGCCCCCCCACAAAGTGGGGGTATTGCCCGCCTCCTATGAAAACCCTGGCACTGGTGAGAACGGAGTGTCCCCACGTGCTAGTAATTGAACATTATTTCTTCTAAAGAATAATTATTGTTGGGACCCCTGGTGCACGGCCCCCCCGCCGCGCCTAGGCCGCAGCTACATTTTCATCATTTTCGTGAGGAAGTCTCAGGCAAAACGATTGTGTCCGGATCCGGTTGTTTTGTTCCCCCCCGCTTTCCCTTGCAAAAAACACTATAAAATGAAAATTCTTGTTTTTACTTGATCAAATTGCAAGAATCCCTTGCAAAAAATAAGGTAAAGTGGACATTCGTGCGCGCAAGACGAAATCCTTCCAAAACCTTAGGTTTCGTAGCGATTTTAACATAAAAACATCAAAAACCCAATGGTTTTTAAGAAAAAATTGTCAAAATCTCTTCCGCGCGCTCTTGCGGATTCGTAGGAAAACCAACACTTTTTAAACAATTTCTGTCAAACGGGCTTTTGCGAGCAACTTTTTCGAACTTCTGCGACAACGGTTGCGCACCTGCCAGGGCCATCATCCCTGTCAAATAATACCATGCGGGACACATTCGTTTTTTCTTCGCGCGCGCACGCCGAAATCTCCAAAAACCATTGGGTTTCTTAAGAATTTTAGCACCGCGCATCATAAAATCACACGAATCGCACCGTAGGTCCTCGAAAAACACCTGCACGACTTTTCAAAATTTCCACCCGCGCGCGCTGTCCGACGTTCCCATGACGTTCCCACAAAACCAATGGTTTTTCAACATTTATGTTACATGAGCTCGCGCGAGCTACTTTTTCTTGTTCTAACATAATCAAATTTCAATACTCCCTTGCAAAAAAAAGTAAAGTGGACATTCGCGCGCGCAAGACCAACAAAAAACACGACGATCTCAGGAACTTGCCCCAAAAATGTGACCAACTCCGCTCTCTCTGTCTCTCTCTCTGTCTGCTCTCTGTCTCTCTCTCTGTCTGTCTGTGTCATGTATTGTATGTCACAATTGCAGGATGCTGGGCACACGCGCGCCCCGAATAAGTGACCAAGTTCTGTGGGTGTGTACCCCACGCCAGTGTAGTAGCCACGGTCGTCCGCACGCCACGAAGTGAAGTGTCCCAACGTCATAGGGCGGGAAGCTGGGTTTGGGTGGTCGCGAAGAGTCGTTTGGATATTTGGTAGAGCTTGAACTGCCCCCCCACGAAGTGGGGGTATTGTCTCGCGTCGCATGAAAACCCTGGCACTGGTGAGAACACTGAGCGTTCGGGTAAAATGATTGTTGTTGTTGTTGTTGTTGTTGTTGTTGTTGTTGTTGTTGTTGGTGTTGGTGTTGGTGTTGGTGTTGGTGTTGGTGTTGGTGTTGGTGTTGGTGTTGGTGTTGGTGTTGGTGTTGGTGTTGGTGTTGTTGTCGTTGTCGTCGTCGTCGTCGTCGTCGTCGTTCTCGTCGTCGTCGTTGTTGTTGTTGGTGATGAGGACGTGATTCTGGCACCCCCGGAAGAGTTGCGGGGTGGGGGGTCGCGACCGCGCAACGCTCGAGCGTGAGCGCCGGGGGGGGGGGGGCGCAACAGGGCGGAGGGAACCGGAAAAAATTGTTTTTCTCGACCTGGGAGAGGCCCGGGAACCGATTGCGAACGGATTTCCGTTCGTCCCCCTTCTTGTCCTGTTTTCTTGGGGGGGGCAATCCAGCGCAGACCCCCCGGCCGCCTCCAATGCCAGCTGTTTTCGCGTGGGCGCCGCTGCGTGGAGCCTCTTAGCTGCGAGCGCTTGGCCGTCCGCGGGCTCCTCCTCGTCTCCTCTTCTCTCTCCCTCTCCTCTGCTCGCTGCTCCGCGCCAGTGCGGGTTGCCACTGGCCACGGCGTCGGCGAGGGCACGGGCACATGGCGCGTAGTGCAGAATTCCGGGCCCGCGCTGTGTAGTGGAGGATTCTCGGTTGGACGACCTCCGCAATCTCACGTTTAAAAGGCGAGGTTTTGGGGTCGACGCGGTCGGCATTTGCGCGTTCCTTCTGACGCTGCGCCCCCGGGCCGCCACTCTTGCAGTTGTGCTTGTTTTCGTCGTGATCGCGTTTCTAGCCCCGTGAGGTTCGCGTAACTCCTCTGTTCTGCTTCCTCCCTCCCGCTCGCGTTGGATTTACAGTTTGGCCGTCTGGGCAATCGGGTTCAGATGAATCCTCGATGCTCGAGGCGCCCCTCTGCCGCGCGTCGCCCTCTGCTGGGCGAAGCCCCGTCCCTAAGTTGATTCAGAAGGAATCCGCGATTCCTTTCTCGTGGCTCCCGTCGTCTTCGCCCCCCTCGTCCTGCCGGTCCTCTGCCGCTGTGCCCGTCTCCTTGTCGCGCCCCCCGCTCCCCCTGCTTCCCGTTAAGGCGACGTTCCCCTTCCTTCGCCCCTTCCCTCCTTAGCAGCCTTTTTGTGTGGGGCGTGGCGGGCGTGCCGGTGTCTACTGGCCTTCGGCCCATTCCGCCGCTGTTTTTTCGCCGGTGGACCAGAGGCCCCTTGGACAGACGATGCGCCCCAAGTTGTGCCAACAATGTTCAGGTTGTGGCCCGGAGGCCGCTCGCGCCTATACTGGGGGCGCGTTCCGCGAGATGCGCATTTTCGTTTTTGATGCAGGAAAAGGAGAAGGAGAAGGAGGAGGACGAAGGGTGAGGACAACGAGGACGGCAACAACGACGACGATGACGACGACGAGAGGCATTCCGCGACATGCCCGAGGGGCGTTCCGTGACATGCCCCGTGGTTTCCGCATTTTGTTTTTCATTCCAGGGAAAAACGATGGGGGAGGAAGGGAGAACGGAGATTCCGTGACATGTCTACCCTGGCTTGTTTTGTTCTTGGGTTTCTCGCAAGAAGTTGTTGTTTCAGTTTGTTGTTGGCTTCCGCCTCTCAATTTTATGATTTGGTATGTTGCGTTTCAAGCTTTCCTCGCATTTCGCTTTGCTTTTCGCTCTCTTGGCGCTTTTCGCAATTGTCGTGCCTTTCTTTTTTTGCATTTTTCGCATTTTGTTTTATCGTTTTTCTATGATTCGCACCCTTCGCACTTTTCGTGCTTTTCGCACTTTTCGCACGTGTCGCGCTTTTCGCATGTTCCGCATGTTACTACTTTTCGCACGTTTCGCACTTTTCTACTTTTCGCCGCGTTCTCCGCATATTGAGACCCGGATCTAAGCAGCACAGCTTGAGAGCGCTCCCTGTCCCTGGGAGCGGTTTGTGAGCGCCCTGAGAGCGCTCCCTCGAGTGCGCCATACGGGAGCGCACTGGGGGCTCACTGGGATCGCGCTGGGTGCCCTCCGTGGAGCGGGGGCGCTCCTGGGCACGTTTCCTGGGGATTCGCTGGGGGCGCCCTGCGAACGCTCCTTGCCAGCGCTCCCCGTGCGCCCTGGGCGCGCTCCATGGGGTGCCTTGGGGCCCCACTTCGGGCGCCCTGGGAGCGCGAAGAAAGGCACCGCGAGGGCGCTCCCTGGAGCGCATTGGGGGAGCCTTGCGATCGCTCCCTGCGTGCCCTGGGCGCGCTTCCTAGAGCGCACCAGCAGTTCGCTGTTTGTCCCCCGCAGACCCAGCTCTGGAAGGATTCTATTAGAGTTGGACGCAGCTCTAGCAGGATTCTATGACAGCTGGACGCAGCTCTAGTAGGATGCTATTAGAGCTGGGGGCAGCTCTAGTAGGATTCTATTAGAGCTGCGCGCAGCTCTAGTAGTATCCCATTCGAGCTGGACGCAGCTCTAGTAGGACTCCATTAAAGCTGCACGCAGCTCTAGTAGGATTCTTTTAGAGCCGGACGCAGCTCTAATAGGATTCTATGGACAGCTGGACGCAGCTCTAGTAGGATGCTATTAGAGCTGGACGCAGCTTCAGTAGGATCCTATTAGAACTGCACGCAGATCTAGCAGGATCCTATTACAGCTGGACGCAGCTCTTAGTAGCATTCCATTAGAGCTGCGCGCAGCTCTAGAATCATCGCTTTAGAGCTGCATCCAACTTTAATCGAAATCGGATAGGTTTGCTGTAGGAGCTCGTTTCGCTGGCGCGCACATGCATGTTCTGCTGAAAATTTAATTGGAGACTCCACTGGGGAATTCTTATGCTTTCGTTTCCGCTAGCTTGTGGTGGTGCTGGTTGTCTGGTTGCGGTTGCGACCCCCCCCTTCGCAATTGAGGACCAGGCACCCTGCCCCCCAGGGTACTAGAAGCCCGGCCTCACCGTGTTATTGTTGTAGAGTTTTCATTTCCAAAGAATGATTGCTGTTGGTCCCCCCCCACCGGTGCATATTGTTGTTCTCCATCAAAGTGTGCCCCTCGACGCTCGCACCCTGTCTTTTATCAGGGAAATTCTAGAGGCTCAAACAGGGCCCCGGGCCTCCGGGTTACAACAACAACGTCTCCCGCTTGAGATTTCTTCACCATTTAGCCAGGACCCCCGCTCCCGCCCGAGACGTCCTCGCATTTTATTCAGGAATCGCGCTCTCGCTTGGGACTTCCTTACAATTTATTCAGGACTCGCTATCCCGGCGATCTGGAGTCGCGCTCTCGCTGGAGACTTGCTTGCAACCTACTGAAGAATAGCGCCCTTACGTTGGAATTTCTTACAATTCATTTTATCGTTTCGCTCATTCCGCCGGCCCTGGAGCGCTATTTGGGGCCTTTTGGGGCTGTCTTGGTGGCCTCTCGGGGGCTTCTTGGGAGCGTCTTGGGGCTCCTTGGCGGCGTCTTGGGCTCCCTTGGGGCCTCTTAGGGGGCTCTTGGGGGCCCCTTGGGGCGGGAGGGGGGTAGTCGATTGCAGCCACCCCCTCAGAGGCCACGATCCTCGTGAGGGGTGGCGAAAATTAGCCTCCCCCTGGCGATCGCCCGGGACCCGGCCAGGACCCGGCCGGGGGTCAGCCGGGGAATTTTTCGTCCGGGGCCCCCAGGGGCCGCCCCGCGCGCGCGAACTAGAAATATGTTTAAAGTAGTTACCCGAGATCTTAGCACGCCTCTGGCCCGTTGAACCAACGAATTCAAGCGCCGTGCTCCCGACACCCAGGCACCCAGGAGTCGCGCTCACGCTCTGGACTCCCTCGCAGATTACATAGGAATCGGGATCTCGCTGCCCTTCGTGGCCCCGTTGCAGCCCTTCGTGGCCCCCTCGCTTTGTTTCGTGGCCCCGTTGCAGCCCTTCGTGGCCCCCTCGCTGTCCTTCGTGGCCCCGTTGCAGCCCCCCGTGGCGTCCTCGCTGCCCTTCGTGGCCCCGTTGCAGCCCTTCGTGGCCCCCTCGCTTTGTTTCGTGGCCCCGTTGCAACCCTTCGTGACCCCCTCGCTTTGTTTTGTGGCCCCGTCGCAGCCCCTCGTGGCCCCCTCGCTGCCCTTCGTGGTCCCCTCGCTGCCCTTCGTGGCCCCGTTGCATCCCTTCGTGGCCCCCTCGCTGCCCTTCGTTGCCCCATATATGTATGCCTTTCGTGGCCCCCGCTCGTTCGCGCGCGTGGTGGCCCCATATGCATGCCCTTCGTGGCCCCGCTGTCGCCCTTCGTGGCCCCCTCGCTGCCTTTCGTGGCGCCCCGTTTCTGCCCTCAGTGGCCCCGGCCTTGCCCTCCGCGGCCCAGTATACGTATGCCCTTCGTGGCCCCCGCTCGTTCGCCCCCAGTTGTGGCCCCATGTGCACGCCCTTCGTGGCCCCGCTGTCGCCGTTTGTGGCCCCCGCACTGTCCTATGTGGCCCAGTTGCTACCCTCAGTGGCCCAATCGTTGCCTTCTGTGGCCCCGCATTTTCTGCCCTTCGTGGCCCCCGCTCGTTCGCGCACTGCGCTGCCCCATACGCATTCCCTTCGTGTCCCCGCTGTCGCCCTTCTTGGCCTACTTCGTGTCCTTGTGGCCCTGCTGTCGTTCTCTCTCGCTTTCGGTTTCGCTCGTCGCCGTCGTCGTCGTCGTCGCCGTCAACGACGTCGTCGTCGTGGTCGGTCCCCTGTCCGTCCCTCTTGGGGTCGGGTCGACGGTCCGCGGCCGCCCCGCCGATCAGCGCTGCCGCTGGCCAGGCCGATGGTCCGCGGCCGCCCCGCCGCTTGCCGGGGCCCAGCCTGCAGGGAAGAAAGGTATACCCCCCCAAAGGGGTTCGATCGATGACGCAGAGGGCGGGTATTGAGGGTTTTGGAAATACGTGTTATTGGACACTCGAGCAGATAAGGGCGAACGGTCTTAAACTGATTGTTGTTTTTGGCGATGGTTGATTCATTGGCTGGCGCCGCACCGCCGACCCCTTGGGGCGGAAGTAAGAGTGAAAAGCGGAGTTTGCGGGCGATTTCTGGGGAATCTTGGGGTTTCATCTCCTTGGGATTTCGTCGGAGGCGGTTGGCGGATCGCCGCTCTGCTCTTGGGTTTCCCTGGGCTCTCCTGGCAGCACTCTTGAAGCCTCTTGGGAGCTGCTTTGAGGCATCTGGGAGCCTGTTCTTGGCCTCGTGGGGGCCGATTGGCGCCGCCTCAAATTTCTTCGGGGTCGAGTACTCGAAACGTTCATTCGGATGCCCCTCTGGGCCTCCCCTTTGGGCCGTCCTGGGGTCCTCCTGGGTCGTTTTGGAAGCCTCTGGGGCCGTGTTGGGGCCTTTGGGGGCCGTCGTGGACACGTTTTGGGGACCTCTTGGGCTATCTTGGGTCGATCTGAAATACTTATTGGGCCGTTGTGGGCCTCGTGAAAGCCCAAGAGGCGAATGCGCTTAAACAAACATGCTGCCCATAGGGAATGGGACGATTTTTGCCATCTGGGGACGCCTCATGGTGGCTTCTTGGGGCGTCTTTGGGGCCTCTGGGACCGTCTGGAGGCGATCTTGGGCGTCTTGGAGCGATCACTCGGCGACTCGTAACCCTCTTGGACCGTCCGGGGGGCTTTTTGGAGCCCTTTGGCCCGTTCTGGGGCCCCGTGAGGCTCCAAGGGTGCGGCTGGCACCTTTGTCGCCCGCCCTTCCCGCCCCTCCTCGAAACCGGCTGGGCCAGGCCCTCGGGGGAGTGGTTTGGGGAGGGGGGAGCATCTCACACGCCGTGACCCCAAGGGGTCGGCGGATTTTTGTGGACGTTGGAGTGGTTTGTGCTGCCTTGTGCGGCCTTTCGGGTGGCCGGCGGGACGGGCCGACAGGGAGTTTCAGGCCCCCGGAGACCAGGACACAGATAAACCAGGACACGGAAAACCAAGGAAACGACATCTTTTCCTGCAAAGTTACGTTTTTCAGCACCCGTGCATGTTTTGTTTGCTGCACTGCAGGATTCGGGATTGTGTCCGGGTTTAGGGGGTTCTTGCAGGCTTTTGAGGCTTGTGTCTGGGTTTATTTCGGAAATGCTGCAGTGCAGTATTTTGTTCGTGCCGCCGTCTGGAAAAATTGGTTTCGAGGGATGTTGGGTGTCCTGGTCTGGCGTGTCCGGGTCTACGGGGCCTTGAGAGTTTGTCTAAAAGAACCAAAAACGAAAGTATCTAGCACGCCGGGAACCCCTGTGGGAGGCGGTTTCTGTGCCTCTTGGGGGCCGCTTGGGGGGCCTCTTGGGGCCTCGTGGGGTATCTTTTGGGCCTCTTGGAGGCTTCTTTGGCGAGTCTTGGGCGCCTCTTGGGGCCTGGGGGCTTCTCGGATTGTTTTTTGGGACCATCCTGGAGCCCTCTCGGGCCGTCTGGGGGCCCTTTTGGAGGCGTCTTGGGCTGTTTTGATGCGGTCTCGGGAGCTTCTTCAGCCATCCTGGAGCGTCTCAAAGCCAAAACGCGAGAACCCCAAACTCCTTCAACAACTTTTTGTAAAGTCGACGATGTTGGCCTCTTCGGGCTCTTTCCGGAGGCCTCTTGGAGCGCTCTTGGGGCTTCTTGGGGCCCTCCTGGGCCGTCTTGGGGCGTTTTGGAACCATCTTCGGGCGCCTTGGAGCACTCTTGGCCTCGGCAATTTGTAAGGGTTTATGGCCACGTGGACGCGAGCAGGAAATAATATACAAGGACTTGTTGTCTCGGGGACGCAAGACATTAGCAAGTTGCAAAGGTTTGTGGCCTCGGGGACGCGAATATGGTATAACTTTCCAAAGGCTTGTGGATCGGAAGATGGACACTGCGGAGATGCTGATGTTCCAGGGGATGAAGCCGGCAGACGTGCCAACTCATGCGCGCGGTTCGCCCCGGTGGCTCGCTGTGTCCCTCAGTATCGTTCGACCGATCCCTAACCGGTAACCCCTGACCCCATCCCCATCCCGATCCCCACCGTCCCACCACCCTGTGTGGCGATTTGCGCGTCGAAACCCAAACGCAACAGCCTATGTCCCCATCGAAGGGGGTAAATTGGCAAATTTCCCCCTGGCCACGCCAGTGGAGGTAGGGACCGGTTAGCCGATGCTCAGTCGCAGGATTCTGGCATGAATGTCTTCAACATGGCCGATTTCGACCCGGTCACAGGCAAAGGGCTCGGGAGCATGGACCCTCTGCCTTCCACCCCCTCTCTCTCCCATCCGATTCTGCCCCATCTCCCGAGTTTTTCTTTGCGCACCAAACCCCCCATCCCCCACACAGCGCCCCAGAGCCCCCCTCAGCGACGGGTTGCACGCCCTACCCCTGCGGATCCAGTCGACGCTGGGGTGTCGGACACGGAGATCCGAGGTTCCGAAGAGGATGGAGCTGCCGGTTCTTGGCTATTTTCGGCCTGCAGGGGCCAAGAAATATTCAGGATTAAAAGCCAGCATTGGGAAAGTTGTCCAGACCTTTGGGAGCACACGCATCGAAACAGGTGGAGCGCGGGCTGTCTGAGGAGGGGGGCGATGAGAACCAGGTGGGTGGGTGGACGTCATTACCATGACTTTGGAAATCTTAAAATTGTCGCGTCGGGTTGGCCTTCAGCATGCTGCACATATTTGCTCCCGCCCTTGATTGTTCGCTTCTGAGTGATCACTGACTTTCTTTGATGTGTCTCTTCAATCCCGAGTCTGCCCCTCTACATTCCACATGTCTTGACTTTCTCTGCAAAGCTCTTCAGGCCTTGCACCGCGGCTCAATCATTCGAGGTATGTGGCGAATGTGCGTAATTGGGTCGTGCCTAGATCATTTAATATGCTGTCAATGTGTCGTGCGCCCACGCTACACGAGGTGCGACGAAACCCAAAAAAAACCTCGACAAGTGCTGCGTGGAACGAGACATTTGCAAGCAGACTTGCGGCCAGCGGGGTGGGTTGTTGCCTTTTGCGATCGCCTCTCTTTTGCCTTTGCACCTCGCAAGCCAATTCCCAATACGCCTGGCTGCAACGAATCTCTCTAGCGCGTCAGGGCGGGAAGTGCGCGATGTGTCAGTTGAGCTGCGGAATTTTGTTGCAGGCAATCGGTTTACGGGTGGTTCGTTCGCCTCATCATGCGATTGTTTTCTTGAAAGAATCGTTCCACACATGTGTCATCTTGGGGCCCATTGCCATGTGTCGTCTTGGGGTCCATTGCTTTCATATCCATCTCTAGCTGCAAGGCTTTAGAGTGGACCTGGGCACCTCTCACAAAACAGTTCGATCATCTCTGCATCGCGGTACCGATCAGGGTAGTTGTTTTCGGTGTGGTGTTCGAGTCTTTGGTGCGTGTGCCTTGTAGTTGTAGCGGTGAGTTGTATGCTTTCGATGGGTAAGGTGTTCACTTGTAGTATGCAGTGACACAGCTACGCAGCGTTGTTCGTTTCAGGGTTCGTGTGGTAACCGTTCTGAAGAGGAATCGGATTTGCAGACCCCCATTGCATCCTCACGACTTCAAGGCGCCGCCCCCCTGTGTTGGCCTCTTTCGTAAAGCGATGGTCGTGAGCCAGCCGGCAGCGGTGCCTGAGCTTGGCCCGAAGCACCACGTGGGGGCATCTTCCAAGTCCCAGGAGTGGGGAGTGGAGGTCCCTTGCACTGCCGAGTCCCATGCCTTGCCGAGTCCTTTGCCTTGCCGAGTGGCAGAGTCGGGTTTCTGGGACCGCGGGTTGACAAGAGTCGTATCGGCGGCCGTCTGGGACGGGTTTGGTTGCACCGTGTGGTTTACTAGGGGGCCACATGCGGACCCTACCCCTACCCCCCACAATTTCTGAAGGGGAGCGAAGTGAACCCCACCCTCCCCCTCAGAAATCGTGGGGGGTAGGGGTAGGGTTCGCATGTGGTCCCCTATTTATGATTTGTGCCGCCGGGGCCGAGGGGGCACCGCGTTGCGCCCAGTTCCCACTGTGGGCGGCGCGCCAAGGGGGGGAGGCAGAGGGGGCGTTCTCGCCTTCCCAGAAGGCTCGGAGCTTCGGGCCCTTCCCGAAGCCCCCGCCTTCAGAGAGGAGTCCTGCCCCATCTCGCCTGCCCCTGGGCGCGCCGCCGCGGATGCTGATCCCTCGTCGGGGCGCGGCGGAGAGCCCGTCTGGGAAACGGAAGGGTCACGACCAGAGCCTGCGAGCTGCCCGCGCCCCGGGGGGAGGGGGGCGGACAGGGGCCGAGGACCTCGCTGTTTGTCAGCCGATGGGGGGCCCTCGCCCGGCCCCGTGGGCATCAAGAGTCAGGCGGGGAGGAAAAGCCGTTCCCGGGGAAGTTGCCCAGAGGTTGGGCCGCGCACATGCCGCGGGACATGATTTGCACCCCCCCCTCTTGGACACCCCCCTCTTGGCCGCTCCCGAGTTCGGGGACCCCGGAGTGGAAGCCAAAAGGTATTGAAGGTCTGGGGAGGTCTGCGACCGCTCTCGAGCCCTACCCTGAGGAGATCTGGGCGTGGCAGTCGTTTCACACCGGGGGGGCTCACCGAGTGTCGTTCCCAGGGCCATCAGAGATCGATCTGGCCCGAAGAACACGCGAGAAAGCCGTGTCTGGGGTTATGGGCCTTGGGCCCTCGTTTTGAAGCGACGGCGCCTGTGTTTCTCCTCCTCCTCCTCCTCCTCCTCCTCCTCCTCCTCCTCGCCCTTCCTCCCGCCCTGCCCCTGGCCTCCGCATGACCATCATGTCACAGCACCCAGTACCGCGCTTCGTGGCCCCACGGGGAGCTCGGCCACATGCGCGCGTCCTCGCCACTTAAACGAAGGATTGCAAAAAAACAAGGATTGCAATCCTTGGTTTTTTTTGCAATCCTTCGATTCGGGGCACCACTCACGCGTTTCGTGGCTCCGTAGGGAGAACCACCGAAGGCCCCAGTGGCTGTGACCACATGCGTCCCCGCCACTCATTTCGGCACACCCCTCACACGTTCCGTGACTCCACAAGAAGCTCCACCTGAAGGCCCCAGTTGTGGTGTTAGCATGCATCCCCGCCACTCATGGTGGCACTCCTCTCGCACGTTTCGTGGCCCCACAAAGGAGCTCCACCGAATGCCCCAGTGGCTGTGACCACATGCGTGCCCGCCACCAATCTCCGCACACCCCTCACACGTTTCGTGGCCCCATAGGGAGTTCCACAGAAGGCCCCAGTGGCTGTGACCAGATGCGTTCCCACCAGCTATTTCGGCACATCCCATACTCCCAGTGGCTGTGACCACATGCGTCCCCGCCACCCATTTCGGCACACCCCTCGCACGTTTGTTGGACCCAGAGGCAGCTCCACCGAGTGCCCCAGTGGCTGTGACCACATGCGTCCCCGCCACACATGCCGGCACACCACTCACATGCTTCGTGACCCCATAGAGAGCTTCACCGAAGCCCCGCCACAAATTTCGGCACACCCCTCATACGTTTCGTGGCCTCACAGGGAGCTCCACGGAAGGCCCCAGTGGCTGTGACCACACGCGTCCCCGCCACCCGATCCGGGACACCCCTCACACGTTTTGTTGCCCTACATAAAGCTCCACCGAAGGCCCCAGTGGTTGTGACCACGTTCGTCCCCGCCAGTCATTCTGGCACACTCCTCACGCGCTTCGTGTCCTCATAGGGAGCGCCACCAGAGGCCCCAGTGGCGGTGTTCGCATGCGCCCCCGCCACCCATGTCGGCTCATCCCTCAAACGTTTCGTGGCCACATAAGGAGCGCCACCGAAGGCCCCAGTGGCGGTGTTCGCATGCGTCCCCGCCAGCCATGCCGGCTCATCCCTCACACGTTTCGTGGCCGTTTAGGGAGCTCCACCGAAGGCCCGAGTGGCGGTGTTCACATGCGTTCCCGCCAATCATTCCGGCACACCCTTCACACGTTTCGTGGGCCCATCGGGGGCTCCACGCATCCCTTCGGTATTCACGGATGCGCATGAATGAGAACCTCGCTAGGACAATTATTTTACCGTTTTTTGAAGTGTGTCGTCCTCGTTTTGGAGAGACACCGCCCCGCCACCGCGTCCCACCTGATCTCACCTTCCTCCTACCCCTCCTCGCTCTTCCCCATACGTGTCTCGGCTGTTCGCATCATTCCATCATATAGATATACCCCTTACACGTTTCGTGGCCCCAGCGGGAGATCCACTGGTGTTCGCATGCGTCCCCGCCACCCATGTCGGCTCATCCCTCAAACGTTTGGTAGCCCCACCGGGACCTCCACGAAGGCCCGAGTGGCGGTGTTCGCATGCGTCCCCGCCACCCATTTCGGCACACCCCTCACACGCTTCGTGGCCCCATACGGAGCTCCACCGAAGGCCCCCGTGACGTTGTTCGCATGCGCTCCTGCCACGCATTTCGGCCCACCCCTCGCACGTTTGTTGGACCCAGAGGCAGCTCCACCGAGTGCCCCAGTGGCTGTGACCACATGCGTCCCCGCCACACATGCCGGCACACCACTCACATGTTTCGTGACCCCATAGAGAGCTTCACCGAAGCCCCGCCACAAATTTCGGCACACCCCTCATACGTTTCGTGGCCTCACAGGGAGCTCCACGGAAGGCCCCAGTGGCTGTGACCACACGCGTCCCCGCCACCCGTTTCGGCCCACCCCTCCATCGTTTCGCGGCCAGATAGGGAGCCCCACCGAACGCCCCAGTGGCCGTGACCATTCGCGTCCCCGCCACACATTTCGGCACATCTCTCACACGCTTCGTGGCCTCAGAGGAAGCTAGCTCCAGCTCCACCCAAGGCCTCAGTGGCGGTGTTCGCCAGCCATCTCGGTCCACCCCTTCAGTGTTTCGCAGCCAGAAAGGGAGCCCCACCGAAGGTCCCCGTGTTTGTGGCCACATCCATTGCACCCCTCACACGTTTCGTGGCCCTATAGGGAGCTCCACCGAAGGCCTCAGTGCCACCGCCCGCATGCGTCACCCACACACACACACACATTTCGGCACATCCCTTACACGTTTCGTAGCACCACAAGGAGCTCCACCGAAGGCCCCAGTGCCCCCGCCCGCATGCGTCATCCACCCTTATTTCGGCACACCCCTCACACGTTTCGTGGCCTCACAGGGCTCCACCGAAGGCCTCAGAAACGGTGTTCGCAAGCGTTCCCGCCAGCCATTTCGGCCCATCCCTCAAACGTTTCGCGGCCAGATACGGAGACCCACCGAAGGCCCCAGTGGCTGTGACCATTTGCGTCGCGTTCCCGCCACACATGTCGGCACATCCCTCACACGTTTCGTGGCCTCAGAGGGAGTTAGCTCCACCGAAGGCCCTAGTGGCGGTGTTCGCATGCATTCCCGCCAGCCATGCCGGCGCACCTCTTACACGTTTCGTGTCCCCACACGGAGCCCCACCGAATGCCCGAGTGGCGGTGTTCGCATGCGTCCCCGCCACCCATTTCGGCACACCACTCACAAGCTTTGTGACCCCATGGGGAGCTCCACCGAAAGCCCCAGTGGCGGTGTTCGCATGCGTCCCCGCCACCCAGGTTGGCACAGCCCTCAAACGTTTCGCGGCCCCACAGGGAGACCCACCGAAGGCTCCAGAGGCGGTGTTCGCATGCGTCCCCGCCACCCATTTCGGCACACCCCATACTTTTCGTGGCCCCACAGGGAGTTCCACAGAAGGCCCCAATGGGGGTGTTCGCATGCGTCCCCGCCACACATTTCGGCACACCCCTTGCTCGCTTCGGTGCCCCATAGGGAGCTCCACTGAACGTCTCAGTGGCGCTGTTCGCATGCGTCCCCGCCATCCATTTCGTCCCACCCCTCCAACATTCCGTTGCCAGGCAGGGAGCTCCACCGAAGGCGACGTTCACCAGAGCGCCATTCACAACTGCATATGGATTTGTCTTGTGCAAGAATAATGCATGTTTTGTTTTCGCAATGTCGGATGTACGTTCTACGGGTCCACTCGACACTCTGGGATCGTACCCCCGTTGAGGTCCGTTCGGTTGCAAAAGCCCTTCAAGTTCTGAACCTCTGTTGGTTTTGCACAAGTTCGACCTGCAGGGGTAGGATTCACCAGGGGATGAACCACGGGGTGGGCTATTCGGACACCCCTATCGAGGATGGCCCCCCCTTCGAGCATATATCCCCGAGTTACGGCCCAATTGGTTGCCCAGTGGAACGCCCTACAAAGTTTGGGATCAAGGTTGCCATACCCTTCGTAAGTATCCATGAAGGTCTAGGTCCAGAACGGGCTAGCGGAAGTCTCGTGGTGGCTACAGCAGGTTCGTGTCGTGTCGACACGGTTGACATTCCAGCGCGGGCGTTCAAGGTTGAACGACGCCAGTGGGCTGGAATCGGCCGATGTTGAACGATTGCGCGCGCGATCAGGAAGTTGCGATCCTTCAAGGTTGATTGATCCACGCGGTGCCAGATACCCAGATACCGACGCACAGGTCGTCACAACATAATTAACCGTATTCTCCCTGCTCCCAGTCGTCATTTGATTGTACATGCATTTTCGAGGACGTAGATAAATTGTAAGCATGAAGGTGTCGGAGGTCCGTGACGACTTATTTGATCGGGGTTGGATCCCCCCTAGTGGCGCCTAAGCGCCGCCCCTGGCGCGCTCTGCGTGCCAGGGAGGGAGAGTTCCAACGCCGATCCGAGAAATTCGCGCGGACCTCCGACATCTTATGCCTATCCCCTTTGTTATTATGGTATGTCTTCAGCTTTGTTTTCTCCACAACCTCACTCGTCTGGGGTGGGCGGCGTGGAGTGCCTCTGCAGTCCGGGCCCTCCACGACGAGCGGTGCACAGGCATGACGTCCCAGGCGTGCCACGACATCTTCCAGAAGTGTTCCCAGAAGATCTGCAAGGAGGACCAGAACTGCAAGCTTCAGGCTGGTGGAAAGAATGGGGCCCGGCGTGAGGCCCAGGAGAGGAAGTGTGCGGATTCCACTTGCAGGTGTTGTTTCGCCGTTTCGCATTGTGTTGCTTGCGTGCAGTTGTTGTTGATGTGTCCTTCATTTGCTGCTTCTCTCCTTTACCCTTCCCGTCTTCTTTTGTTTTCTCGCCCCATACGGCATGATTGTCGTTCGTTCCGTCGAATGTTTTTCTTTGAGCCCACCGTCGCTTCAACCCCACCTTCATTTGTTGGCATGCACTTCTTGGGAGGTTGAATGCAGCATTGGCGCTGGCATGCCCGTGACCGAAAGCCTGATTAACCCTTGCCAATCCCCCTGAGCCCCGCTTCATGGGGCCCTTTAGTCGGGCACAATAGCCCTCAATCGTTATTGCGAAGGTTTGAAGAAGTCGCCTCTCAACCTTGTGAGGGAATATTAGATAACTCGCGCGACGCGTAATAGTTGTATCATCTAGTCCACACGTCCGCTCCATAAGGTGTTACTGGCCGACGTTCGCGCGGCGATGCTCCGACGGAAGTCCGACGCACATCATACTAATCCGACGTGAGTTCGACGCACATCCGATGCAGGTTCGACGCAGTTTCGGTCTCAAGTTGCCATTCGGTGCCTCCATGCTGCTCCTCATAATACCCACCTACCTCCTCAGGGTGCAGCGCCGCGCCAGGCCATGATGGCCGACATGATGTCCCCTGCGGATGACGAGGAGGGCACGCGCCCGCCCGGTTTGGTTCTTGTCCGTGTCAGTGCAGCTCTGGTTTGCTGCGCCTCGAGGCGCTTGGCGTGCTCCCCGGCTGAATATCCCATGTACGATCTCACTACATCGCCGTGGAGGAAGCGGGCTTGTGGTGGAACCGAGTCTTGAGTTGTTATCAGCCATCCTGGGTGTTGGGTCCTCGTCTTGAAGAGACTGTCCCCGCGTTCCCTCCTTCCTTGCCTCATTCCTTCCTCTTGTAGCCAATCTCTTGTAGCCAATCTCTTGTAGCTGCAAGCTGATCGCACCCGCTGCTGTCGTGTGAGCTTCGGCCTTCTCTCCTCTCGTTCCCCCTCGGTCCCCCTCCCCCTGCTGCTGTACATGTTTCGTCCAAGATGTGTCGCCTCGCCGCCGCCCTCCTGAGAAGCCGAAGGACCTCTGAGGGCGGTATGGGCAATGTGTGTTTCATGTGAGGGGGTGGGGGTAGTCGGAATTTCAATCTCGGTAGGGTGTTTTCAGAAGTCGTTCCCCCAGCAACGCTACTGACAAAAGGGGGCGTGGCAAAAAGGGGGGGGGTCTTGAGCCACTGCTGACTACCCATGCCGATGCTATGCCGATGCTCCCCTGTCCCACGTCCTCTCCCCCCGTCCCCCCGTTCGGGGGGGGCGGAGGGGGACTATGGCAATCCTTGGTGGACGTTCAGGCCGCCAATTCCAGGCGTTCCCGAAAGGACGGTGCGCCAAGGAGGGCGACGACATCCTGAACATCATCGCTCCTCCCCACTTCCCCCCCGGCGAGGACCGTCATTAGGCCTCGCCTGTGAGGACCGTCGATAGGCCTCACACCCCGCGCAACTTCCATCAATGGGGTTGCGTGGGTCCCCACTCCCATTATTTCAACTTTTCATGCGGGCGTCAATTGCCACCGGAGGGGGCCGAGGACCTCCCTGCAGCCCCTCGGCCAACGAAGACGGCTGCACGGTGGGGTCCAAACGTACCTCCACCTTCCAGCACCAATGAACCAATAAACCAGTAAACCAATTCCTCATATTCCTCGTTGGGGCCGTGAACGGGATTTATCCCCTGCCGGCTGACGGCGCCTGTCAATGCCAGTACACCATTTTACGTTATGGCGTCATGCGCCCATCAGTACACCAATACACCAAGGGTGATGGCCCGACCCGTGCCGCCGCGGTGTCACATGTGCCGCCGCGGTGTCACTCATGCGGTCGGGCCCGCTCCCCACCCATTAGCCGCGCTCTTCAAGGACGGGAATGCGAACAAAACAAATAAAAAAACAAGTTGTTTACCTGTGATTATTCACCTTGAGCCAAACAAATGCGGTCCTTGACCTTTTTCTACTACGCCTTCTAACTTCCCCGGCCCCTGTCCCCCCTGGCAACCCTCGCCGGCCACGTTGGGCCATTGGGCCTTGGGGTTTCGGTGTGGGCTCTGTCTATGCTCGGGGGGCTGGGGCGGTCGCCTGCGTTGGCCCGTTCACTTGTGGCCAGCGGCGCGGGGCTCGCAGGAGACGGCGGAAATAAAGTGTTGGTGACGTTTTCGCCCCCGTTTTCAGGTGACCCTGCCAGGACCGCCGCCCGCAACTCAGGGGCTCGATCCCTGCTCAAGTATCGACAGTGTGCGTTTGATCCCTGCCAGGTTTCTCGTCTTCCCTTCCAGGCGCACGCACTCTTCCAGGAGCCGTCAGGACACGTCGTCGGCCACGCGGCCGGGACAGAGGTGGACACTGGCTTATCCAGGGGACCAAAGCCGTGTCACGGGTGGTGTTAACAAATCGTGCCCCCCGGTGGTGTTAACAAATCGTGCCCCCCGGGGGCGGT
The DNA here is from genome assembly GCA_963575745.1 of Prorocentrum cordatum. Lineage (NCBI taxonomy): Eukaryota > Dinophyceae > Prorocentrales > Prorocentraceae > Prorocentrum > Prorocentrum cordatum. The sequence goes on from CAUYUJ010017592.1 coordinate 139,030, forward strand.
AGCCAATCTCTTGTAGCTGCAAGCTGATCGCACCCGCTGCTGTCGTGTGAGCTTCGGCCTTCTCTCCTCTCGTTCCCACTCGGTCCCCCTCCCCCTGCTGCTGTACATGTTTCGTCCAAGATGTCTCGCCTCGCCGCCGCCCTCCTGAGAAGCCGAAGGACCTCTGAGGGCGGTATGGGCAATGAGTGTTTCATGTGATGGGGGTGGGGGTAGTCGGGATTTCAATCTCGGTAGGGTGTTTTCAAGAGTCGATCCCCCAGCAACGCTACTGACAAGAGGGGGCGTGGCAAAAAGGGGGGGGGTCTTGAGCCACTGCTGACTACCCATGCCGATGCTATGCCGATGCTCCCCTGTCCCACGTCCCCTCCCCCCGTCCCCCCGTTCGGGGGGGGCGGAGGGGGACTATGGCAATCCTTGGTGGACGTTCAGGCCGCCAATTCCAGGCGTTCCCGAAAGGACGGTGCGCCAAGGAGGGCGACGACATCCTGAACATCATCGCTCCTCCCCACTTCCCCCCCGGCGAGGACCGTCATTAGGCCTCGCCTGTGAGGACCGTCGATAGGCCTCACACCCCGCGCAACTTCCATGAATGGGGTCGCGTGGGTCCCCACTCCCACTATTTCAACTTACCATGAGGGCGTCAATTGCCACCGGAGGGGGCCGAGGACCTCCCTGCAGCCCCTCGGCCAACGAAGACGGCTGCAGGGAGGGGTCCAAACGTACCTCCACTTTCCAGCACCAATGAACCAATAAACCAGTAAACCAATTCCTCATATTCCTCGCTGGGGCCGTGAACGGGATTTATCCCCTGCCGGCTGACGGTGCCTGTCAATGCCAGTACACCATTTTACCTTATGGCGTCATGCGCCCATCAGTACACCAATACACCAAAGGTGATGGCCCGACCCGGACCGCCGCGGTGTCACATGTGCCGCCGCGGTGTCACTCATGCGGTCGGGCCCGCTCCCCACCCATTAGCCGAGCTCTTCAAGGACCGGAATGCGAACAAAACAAATATTTTAAAAAGTTGTTTACCTGTGATTGTTCACCTTGAGCAAAACAAATGCGGTCCTTGACCTTTTTCTACTACGCCTTCTAACTTCCCCGGCCCCTGTCCCCTCTGGCAACCCTCGCCGGCCACGTTGGGCCATTGGGCCTTGGGGTTTCGGTGTGGGCTCTGTCTATGCTCGGGGGGCTGGGGCGGTCGCCTGCGTTGGCCCGTTCACTTGTGGCCGGCGGCGCGGGGCTCGCAGGAGACGACGGAAATAAAGTGTTGGTGACGTTTTCGCCCCCGTTTTCAGGTGACCCTGCCAGGACCGCCGCCCGCAACTCAGGGGCTCGATCCCTGCTCAAGTATCGACAGTGTGCGCTTGATCCCTGCCAGGTTTCTCGTCTTCCCTTCCAGGCGCACGCACTCTTCCAGGAGCCGTCAGGACACGTCGTCGGCCACGCGGCCGGGACAGAGGTGGACACTGGCTTATCCAAGGGACCAAAGCCGTGTCACGGGTGGTGTTAACAAATCGTGCCCCCCGGTGGTGTTAACAAATCGTGCCCCCCGGGGGCGGTAGCCAATCTCTTGTAGCTGCAAGCTGATCGCACCCGCTGCTGTCGTGTGAGCTTCGGCCTTCTCTCCTCTCGTTCCCCCTCGGTCCCCCTCCCCCTGCTGCTGTACATGTTTCGTCCAAGATGTCTCGCCTCGCCACCAACCTCCTGAGAAGCCGAAGGACCTCTGAGGGCGGTATTGGCAATGAGTGTTTCATGTGAGGGGGTGGGGGTAGTCGGAATTTCAATCTCGGTAGGGTGTTTTCAAGAGTCGATCCCCCAGCAACGCTACTGACAAAAGGGGGCGTGGCAAAAAGGGGGGGGGGTCTTGAGCCACTGCTGACTACCCATGCCGATGCTATGCCGATGCTCCCCTGTCCCACGTCCTCTCCCCCCGTCCCCCCGTTCGGGGGGGGGCGGAGGGGGACTATGGCAATCTTTGGTGGACGTTCGGGCCGCCAATTCCAAGCGTTCCCGAAAGGACGGTGCGCCAAGGAGGGCGACGACATCCTGAACATCATCGCTCCTCCCCACTTCCCCCCCGGCGAGGACCGTCATTAGGCTTCGCCTGTGAGGACCGTCAATAGGCCCCACACCCCGCGCAATTTCCATCAATGGGGTCGCGTGGGTCCCCGCTCCCATTATTTCAACTTTTCATGAGGGCGTCAATTGCCACCGGAGGGGGCCGAGGACCTCCCTGCAGCCCCTCGGCCAACGAAGACGGCTGCAGGGAGGGGTCCAAACGTACCTCCACCTTCCAGCACCAATGAACTAATAAACCAGTAAACCAATTCCTCATATTCCTCCTCCTCCTCCCCCTCCTCCAGCCTCCCTGCGTTTCACACACTCAGTACAGCGCTTCGTGGCCACATGAGGAGCTCCACCGAAGGCCCCAGAGCCACCGCCCGCATGCGTCACACACATCCATGTTGGCACACCCCTCACTCGTTTCGTGGCCACATAGTGAGCTCCATCGAAGGCCCAGGTGCCACCCGCCGCATGCGTCACCCACACGCATTTCGGCACACCCTTACACGTTTCGTAGCCCCGTAGGGAGCTCCACCGACGGCCCCAGTGCCACCGCCCGCTTTCGTCACCCACGCCCATTTCGGCACACCCCTCACACGTTTCGTGGCCCCATAGTGAGCTCCACCGAAGGCCCTAGTGCCACCGCCCGCATGCGTCACCCACATTCGTTTACGCACACCCCTCACATGTTTTGTGGCCTTGTAGGAAGCTCCATCGAATGCCCCAGCACCACCGCCAGCATGCGTCACCCACACGCACTGCGGCACACCCAGCACACGTATCGTGGCCCCACCGGGAGCTCCACCGAAGGCTCAAGTGCCACCGCCCGCACGCGTCCACACCCAGTTCGGCACACCCCTCACACGCTTCGTGGCCCCATCGGGAGCTCCACCGAAGGTCCAGTGGGACCGCCCGCATGCGTCAACCACCACCCAGCACAGCCCTTCTTCTTTGCGTTTCACCCACCCAGTACAGCGCTTCGTGGTCACATTGGGAGCTCTACCGAAGTTCTTTGTGGGACCGCCCGCGTGCGCCAACCGCCACCCAGCACAGCCCTTTGTTCCATGCGCTTCACCTGCTCAGTACAGCGCTTCGTGGCCCCATAGGGAGCTCCACCGAAGGCCCCAGTGCCACCGCCCGCAAGCGTCACCCACGCTCATTTCGGCACACCCCTCACACGTTTCGTGGCCGCGTAGGGAGCTGCACCAAAGGCCCCAGTGCCACCGCCCGCATGCATCACGCGCACCCATGTCGGCACACCCCCCACACGTTTCGTGGCCCTATAGGGAGCTCCACCGAAGGTCCCAGTGCCACCGCCCGCATGCGTCACCCACACCCATTTCGGCACACCTCTCACGCGCTTCGTGGCCCCATACGGAGCTCCACCGAAGACTTCTGTGGCTGCGTTCGCATGCCGCCACCCCGTCACTTCGGCACACCCCTCGCACGTTTCGTGGCCCCGTAGGGAGTTACACCGAAGGACCCAATGGCTGCGTTCGCATGCTTCCACCCCCCACTTTAGCACACCCCTCACACGCTTCGTGGCCCCATAAGGAGCTCCTCCGAAGACCCCCGTGGCTGCGTTCTCATGCGTTTCCTCGCCCTGCATACGTTTCCCCCACCCATTACATCGTTCCATGACCTCATAGGGAGCTCCACCGAAGGCCCCAGTGGCGGTGTCCGCATGCGTTCCCCCTACCCAGTACAACGCTTCGTCGCCCCATGTGGAACTCCACCGAAGGCCCCAGTGGCGCTGTCCGCATGCATTTTCCCACCCACTACAGCGCTTCGTGAGCCCATCGGAAGCGCCAACGAAGGCCGCAGTGGCGTTGTCCGCATGTCCCCCCACCCAGTACAGCGCTTCGTGGCCCCGTAGGGAGCTCCACCGAAGGCCCCAGTGGCGTTGTCCGAATGCGTTTTTCCCACCCATGACAACGTTTGTGGCACCACAGGGAGCTCCACCGACGGACCCAGTGGCTGTGTTCGTGTGCGTCTCCCCCACAGAGCACAGCGCTTCTTGGCCCCATGGGGACCTCCACCGAATGCTTCACTGGCGGTGTTCGCATGCGTCTCCCCCCCCACCCGTACAACGCTTCGTGGCCCCACTGGGAGCTCCACCGAAGGCCTCCAGCGGCGGTGTTCGCATGCGTCTCCCCCAACCCAGTACAATGTTTCCTGGCCCCATGGGGAGCCCCACCGAAGGCCCCAATGGCTGCCCCCGCACGCGTCCCCGCCCCATTTCGGCACACCCATCACACGCTTCGTTGCTCCATATGGAAC